>CM046673.1:5250205-5283314 GCA_025594165.1 Tamias sibiricus | reverse complement strand
ATATGAAATGAATTGCACTCTGCAAGCATGTATAACAAATTAGAATAAATAAATAAATTTTTTTATTTTTATAATTTTTTTTGTCAGCCTCAGCAACTTAGTGAGGCCCTGTCTCAGAAAATAAATAAAAGTAAATAAATAAAACAGCTGGGGATGTGACTCAGTTGTTAAGTGCCCCTGGATTAATCTCTAGTAACTCCCCCCCCCCAAAAAAAAGAACATGAGCCCCAGAAAGATCTCTCCCCTACTTGGCTTCTGAGTTCTTACATATTAAAAATTATTTTTTATAATTTTTAATATGTACAACTCATAGTGCATATATTTAGTATCTTTTTACATACAACTGTTCATATACAAAGTATAATCGTACAATTCAGGTCTTCAATCATGCAATAAGGAAAATGATATCCTTCTCATTCAACCACCTTTTTTTTTTCTTTTCTCCCCCTCCCCCCCCTCTTTCTCCCTCCCTTACCCTCCCTTCCCTTGACCATTCTAGTGTTCCTCTAATCCTCCTATGTACCCCCATCCAACAATACTTTGAAATAGCCTCCTTATATAAGAGAGAACATTTGGTACTTGGATTTTTGAGACTGACTGACTTCACTTAGCATTATGTCTTCCAACTTCATCCATTTACCTGCAAATACCATTAATTTATTTTCTTTTATTGCTGAGTAAAATTCCGTTGTGTGTATGTACCACATTTTCTTAATCCACTCATTTACTGAGGGACATCTAGGTTTGTTCCACAACCTAGCTATTGTGAATTGCGCAGCTACAAACATTGAGATAGCTGTGTCACTGTAATATGCTGTTTTTAAGTCCTTCGGGAATAGACCCAGGAGTGGGATGGCTGGGTCATAGGATGGTTCCATTCCCAGTTTTCCAAGAAATCTCCATACTGCTTTCCATAACGGTTGCACCATTTTGCAGTCCCACCAGCAATGTATGAGTGTGCCTTTTTCCCCACATCCTCTCCAACATTTATTGTCACCTTCAGTCTGTTGATGTCTTTTTCTATGAGGTAAGTTTCTTGGAGACAGCATATTGTTGGATCTTTTCTTTTGATCCAGTCTGACAGTCTGTGTCTTTTGAATGGTGAGTTTAGGCCATTAACATTCAGGGTTATTATTGAGACATGATTCATATTCCCATCCATTTTTGTTTATTTTTGGTATTTAACTTGATTTGGTTTCTCCTCTGATTGGTGTTTCCTTTAGTTTAATAATTCCCTTTGCTGATTTTCATTGTTATTTTTCTTTTCTTCTTCATGGAATATTTTGCCCAGGATGTTCTGAAGTGCAGGCTTTCGAGTTGTGAATTCTTTTAATTTTTGTTGAATGTGAAAGGTTTTTATTTCATCTTCAAATCTAAAGCTTAATTTTGCTGGATATAAGATTCTTGGTTGGCATCATTTTCTTTCAGAGCTTGATATATATTGTTCCAGGATCTTCTAGCTTTTGAGGTCAGGATTGAAAAATATGAACATAATCTAATCGGTTTCCCCTTATATGTAATCTGCTTCCTTTCTCTCGTGGCTTTTAATGTAAGCTGCCTGTCATGGCCAGCCACGGTGCCACGGGAGGAAAACTCTCGGAGGCAGAGTAAAGCTATTACTACTTTTACTTCTACTTTCTTAGAGAGAGCTTAGAGAGGGAAAGAAAGAGTTTTAGAGAGAAAGAAAGAGAGCTTAGCTTCTTGTCTTCTTGTCTTCTTAGCTTAGAGAGAAAGAAAGATAGAGCTTAGCTTCTTGTCTTCTTGTCTTCTTGTCTTCTTAGCTTAGAGAGAGAGAAAGATAGAGAGAGCTTAGCTTAGAGAAAGATTATTTTTTAGAGCTTCTTCTTTCTTCTTCGGGCTCGCTTCGGCCTAACTCTGACCAGCCATTACTTCTTCTATCTGGTTTCAGCCATTCTTCTTAACCGCTCTTTCTCTTCTGTAACCGCTCTGCCTACATTCTGGCCGCTCTGATTCTCCGACCCGAACTCTTCTTCTGACCGACCGAGCTACTGCACGACTGACTGAATGAATTCTCCTTCGTTCTCCTAACTCGGACCACTTTCACCTGGTTATATACCTTCAGCTTTGCGGGTGCCTACAGGTGCGTCACATACATATCAGGTGGAACTTATGGCTTCCAGCTAGCTGCAACAGCCCTTCCTAATTAGGGCTCCTTCATTTTAATATTCTCTCATTATTCTGTATGTTAGGCAATTTCATTATAATGTGCCTTGGTGTGGATCTGTTGTGATTTTGTACATTTGGTGTTCAGTAAGCCTCTTCAACTTGGTTTTCCCATTCATTCCTCATGTTTGGAAATTTTTCTGCTATTATTTCATTGAATAAATTACTCATTCCTTGGTTTGGAACTCTATGCCTTCCTCTATCCCAATAACTCTTAAATTTGGTCTTTTAAAGCTATCCCACATTTCTTGAATATTCTGATCATGATTTCTTACCATTTTCACTGTGTGGTCTAATTTTTTTTCAAGGTTATATATTTTGTCTTCATTATCTGAGGTCTTGTTTTCCAAGTGGTCTAATCTGTTGGTGATGCTTTCAACTGAACATCTAATTTGGTTTGTTGCTTCTTTCATTTCTAGGATTTCTGTTTGGTTTCTTTTTAGAACCTCTATCTCCCTATTGAAGTAATCTTTTGCTTCTTGTATTTGTTTATGAAGTTCTTTGTCAAAATAATCTTTTACTACCTGTATTTGATCCCTTTTATCATTCTTGAGATCATAGAACATTTGGATTATGTACCTCCTGAACTCCTTCTCTGTCATTTCATCTGTTGTGCTTGCCATGGAATCTACTAAGGAGGTGTGTTGATTTGTTTGGGACACTTTCTTCACTTGTTTTTTTCATATAGCTTGTGTGACTTTTCTTCTAGCACTGTGGAACCTTGACTTTTTTGTGTTTATCTTAAAGCCTTATGATGCCCCTGTAGGACAATGTTATCAGATCCCCATATAAACACTTTACACTCTAAAACCAGACATTTTCTATTCAGATGTTCACAATTTGGTCATAATGTACAGAAATGGTGAATTCAAATATTATCTCCAATATACTGTGCAGGTTTGTAAAGGGGTTTATAATTTCTGATATTGGACCCAGATGTGATATGCTTAGGAGGAAGGAGATGAGGACATTGAGTTATTATTTCTTAGGAAGTATGAAAGAGAAATCTATGGATGTAGTTTAATATCAGCAGAAGAGAGAGGAAATGAATTGGAGTGAACAAGTTAGTGGTGAGACCAATGTGTGTATAAACAAAACTTATGTGTATGTTAAGAGAAATAAAAAGATCAAAGTAGAAATTGGTGAAAAAGAGAAGAAAAAGAAAGTGAGTCAAAATAGCAAAGAAACTATATATAACACAGCTTTGAAATATTACTCAGTTGCCCTAGTTCTCAAAATCCTAATTCATGTATAAAACTTGGTTTCACATATGTTGAGAGTGTGAGGGCAGGGCATAAATAGGGAGAGAAAAGAAGTGGGGGGGAGAAGATGAAAAAAAAGAGGAGGAAAAAGACTAACCAAACAAAAACAAAAAGAATAAATGAAAAAGAGCAAAAAACGAGCATGCTTGTGTGCACGCGTGCACACACACACAAACCCACAAAGACGAACACACAAATAAATCACAGACAAGAAATCTTGAGGGGAGATTTCCTGGTTACCTTCACATCCAGTAGATGCAGACATCTGTTGTCAGTTTTCCGGATTTTATCACCTCCCTCCCGATGTTGAAGTTAACCAAGTAGTCACAGAATCCGCCCTAGCTACTGCTGAGGTGTTGGAGTGGAGTTACACTCTACATACCTGATCAGCCAGAGTTCAGAGCTGGGAGTTGGCCCCCTGGTAATTGGCACTGAACAGTGACCCAAAATGTAGGCATCTACTTTCCACATCACAATACAGTTGCAGAGTCATGGGGCCGGTACACTGGGTTCAGCTACAAACTCCTCCGCTGTCTGTGTGAGGCTCGTGCAGATGTCAGTCATCTTCAGAGCCTGTGTATAGTCCTTGGATGTATGCTGAGTTCCATGTGCAGGTGATTCCACTTCTTCTTTCTCCCTCTGCTGCAGCCACTTTCAAAAATGGCGGTGATCGATCCCCGCTGGGTGTAATGGAACCACCCAGGACCTGACTGGCATTCCTTTGCATGGGAATTTGCCAGGTGACTTGTGTGAAAGCAAGTTGGGTAGCCAAACGGTCAGCGCCTATTGTTCTGCAACATTCTGTATTGGTACTGCTAGTGGGGTCCTTGTTCTTCTGTGACCTTCTCCGCCAGCACTGCTGCTGATATCTTTGTGCACTGTTTGTCTCCTCCATGGGATCTGCCTGAGTCAGCAATTGGGAGACTCACTCCTGCTGTAGTCTGGTGTCTCAGTGCCCCCAGAGAAGTATGATGGCCTTGGTTCCTTTGCGGGTTTGGGAAATTGCTAGTAACTCAGCAGTATTCTTAATACTGTACCTATTTTTACTGACTGATGCTTAATGTCGCCTCTTTCCAGTCCGCCATCTTGCCAGTCACCCCAATCACATTTTGAGATTGCTTTATTCCAGTTTAAGACTTTTAAATCACACATGTCCAAAAATCTCAAATAAAAAGTCAGCTCCACTCACCATTTTCTGTCTCTTCCAACATGCTAATGTTTTTGCAGAATTCAGCACATAGCAATGATCTGCTCTGAGTCAGAAGAGGTGAGCTGAGTATAGCGTGTAACAAACTTAGGTGCAGTTGCAGAAGGTAGAACCCATTCATCCATTCTCTTCTGTGTGGGCATTGGGTGCATCTTCCAATGCCCAAGTCTGTTGCCATAAAAGTCCTTGATTTCTTCAAGGTGTTTAATGTTTATTCAGTTAGTTGGTTCATAAGAAAACATACGCCCTTGTCCAGTCTTTACACACACCATTTCCATGACCACTTCCTGCTCTGTGGCCCCTTTCAGTGCCCAAATCACATCACCTTCCTTGATCAAGTCCAATAATAGAAAATAAACAGACTCACATCTGGGGGAAATCACCACACCAAAACGGCAAAGCAAAATACCAGGGAATAGAGAAATAAAACATGTGTTCTAGAAATGCACCTGGGCAGGAGATCAGGGGAAGCTCAACGACTGCCACAGGTATTTCATGTTTGTTGTGCCCGAGTTCAGAAACACACTGGACAATCTCAGGTGACTGCATCTTCCTGCTGTGGAATCAAAGACATCCTGCAGTCTCTGGGGCTGTTCGCAAGGTCTTTGTATCCAGAAGCCTGGAGGATGCATTCATGCTGCTCCAGCGGCTTCTGCATAGACTGGGCCTCACCCTCTTCCCCAAAGTGCTCAGAGCTCCTCTCTGCTGAGTTATCTGCTTTATAGCTTTTGGTCTTTGTTAAGATATCATCTTGGGTCACCCTAACCATAAAGGCCATCAGGAACATGTAATCTGATGTGCTCACTGGAAGACCCATGTGAGAGCCTTAATGAGGAGGTAGCTAAGATGGCAGCTGGCTGAGAGCCAAAGAGGAGGCATTTAATTGTTTTCTCCTGACCTTAATGTAATCAACTAAGAATCTTTCTGTGCCCGTGAACACTGTGTGACACACCTGTAAGTTGAGCTTGTGACACGTGTATACTTGTTAAGGTGAAGAGTATTTAACCAGGTAGGGCTGGTGAGAGGGGTGGTTGGAGTTGGAGAGAGAATACAGAAGAGAAAGCAGAGAAGAAGCAAGAATAAAGAACTTAGGAGATCCAGCCTCCAGTTTGCCTGGCCTGCAGGGCCCAGAGTGGCAGCCCCCTGCTGCTGCACGCAGGGCCAGACCTGGGGAAGTACCACCTCCACTCCCCGAGACCCGCCCAGCAGTGACCAGAGCAAGAGGTAGGCAACCGCCCACCTGCGGGAAGGAGAGATCCAGCCTCCAGTTTGCCTGGCCTGCAGGGCCCAGAGTGGCAGCTCCCTGCTGCTGAACGCAGGGCTCATCCTGAGGATAAGCCCCCTCCACTCTTCCACTGTGCCATTCTGCAAAGGGCCAAAGGGACAGCCTCGACTCCACTAACAGGATTGCTGACTGGATATGTGCCGGGTCAATTGGCTTAATCTGGAAGGGAAATAAGAAGGGCTTCCAAGGGTCCATTTGGCTTGAGACTTATTCCTGGTTTCAACGTTTCTGTTTGTTTGTTTTTTTTGTTTGTTTTTTTGTTTCTTGGGGGGGGGGGGTTTGTTCGTTTCTGGTTTTTTTGTTTTGTTTTGTTTTGATTGACAGTGTGTTTGTTTGCTTCTGTTCCTCTTTGCTTTCTTTCTTTTCTTCCTTCTTACTTTAGTATTTTTTATTCTTCCTTCATCTTCCCTATTTACACCCTGCGATTGCATACTCAACAAAGGCAAAAACAAGTTATACGCAGAAATTGGGATTTTTTGAACGAGTACAATTGAAATATATAGCAAAGTGGTGTTATATATAGTGTATTCTCTATTTTCTAGACTCCCTCTCTCTCATACTAATTTCTACTCCTTGGTCACTTTTTTCTTTTTCTTCCTTTTTTTCCCCCTTTTTTTTCTTTTTCCTTTTTCTCCATCTTTCTTTATTTCTTCTCTCAACCACTGCATAAATTAGGTTTATATATAAATTTGTCTTTCCACCTAATCATTCACTATTTCCTCTCTCATCTGCTGATACTAAACCACTTCCATAGAACTCTCTTTTCATACTTTCTAAGAAAGAACAAGTCAGTTCACTCACTTTTCTCTTACTAAACATATCACCTCTGTGTCCATTACTTGAATCTATAAAGCCCCATTACAAGCTTACAGACTAAATTGGAATCACTATCTAGGTTAACTAAATCTATACATTGTGATCAAACTGGGATTCTCTGAATAGAAAGTGTCTGATTTTAAAGTGTAAAGGAAATATAAGGGGATCTGATAGCATTGTACTACCGGAGCAACGTAAGGTTCTAAGGGAAAATCAAAATAGTCAAGGTCCCATAGTGCAAGAAGAATAGACATAAAAAAACAAGATGAAGAAACAAGGAAGGAAAGTGGCACAAACAAATCAATATACCTCCTCAGTAGATTCCATGGCATGCACAGTTGGTGAAATGACAGAGATGGAATTTAGAAATTACATTTGCCAAATGCTTGCAGAACTTAAGAATGAACTAAAAAATGAGATGAGGGAGCAAGTACAGATGGCAAAAGATCATTTTGACAAAGAACTCCATAAACAAATACAGGAAGTAAAAGATTACTTCAATAGGGAGATAGAGGCACTAAAGAGAAACTAAACAGAGATTCCGGAAATGAAAGAAGCAATAAACCAAAATAAAAGCTCAATCGAAAGTATCACCAACAGAGTAGATCACTTGGAAGAAAGAACCTCAGACAATGAGGACAAAATATATACCCTAGAGAAAAATCTAGATTACACAGCAAAAAGGGTAAGAAACCAAGAACAGAACATCCAAGAATTATGGGACAACATAAAAAGAACAAACATAAGAGTGATTGGGGTAGAGGAGGGGGCAGAGTTTCAAGCCAAAGGAATGAACAATTTATTTAATGAAATAATTACAGAAAAATTTCCAAACTTGAGGAATGAAGGGGAAAACCAAGTTCAAGAGGCTTACCGAACACCAAACATACAAAATCACAACAGATCCACACCAAGACACATTATAATGAAAATGCCTAATATACTGATCAAGGAGAGAATGTTAAAAGCCACAAGAGAAAGGAAGCAGATTACATATAGGGGGAAACCAATCAGACTATGTTCAGACTTTTCTACCCAGACCGTAAAAGCAAGAAGATCCTGGAAATAGCATATTTCAAGTTCTGAAAGAAAAGGGATGTCAACCAAGAATCTTATATCCAGCAAAACTGAGCTTTAGATTCGAATGTGAAATAAAAACCTTCCACGACAAGCAAAAGTTAAAAGATTTTGCAGCTCGAAAGCCAGCACTTCTGAACATCCTGGGCAAAATTTTTCATGAAGAAGAAGAGAAAAATAACAATGAAAATCAACAAAGGGAGATATTAAACTAAGGGAAATACCAACCAGAAGAGAAACCAAATCAAGCTAAGGATCATAATACAAATAAAAATGGATGGGAATAAAAATCACATTTCAATAATAACCCTGAATGTTAATGGCCTAAACTCACCATTCAAAAGACACAGATTATCTGAATGGATTAAAAGAAATGACCCAACAATTTGCTGTCTCCAAGAAACACACCTCATAGAAAAAGACATCAATAGGCTGAAGGTGAAAGGCTGGGAAAAGTCTTATCACTCACATGGCCTGCGGAAGCAAGCAGGGGTTTCCATTCTCATTTCAAATAAGGTAGACTTCAAGCCAAAACTAATCAAAAGGGACAAAGATGGATATTTCTTACTACCTAAAGGAACCATTCATCAACAGGATATAACAATCATAAATCTATATGCCCCAAATAATGGAGCACCTACATTCATCAAACAAACTCTTCTCAAATTCAAGAGTAAAATTAACCACAACACAGTTATTCTAGGGGATTTCAACACACCTCTCTCACCAATAGATGGATCATCCAAACAAAAGCTAAACAAAGAAACCATAGGCCTCCTTAAAACAATTAATAACTTAGACTTAACGGACATATATAGAATATTTCATCCCGCAGTAAAAGAATACACTTTTTTCTCAGCAGCACATGGCTCCTTCTCCAAAATAGACCATATATTATGTCACAAGGCAACTCTCAGCAAATATAAAAAAATAGAGATACTACCCTGCATGCTATCGGACCATAAAGGAATGAAATTGGAAATCAATGACAAAATAAGGAATAAGAAAAACTACTCCATCAACTGGAAGCTAAACAACATGCTACTGAATGAACAAGGGGTTGAAGAAGACATCAAAGAGGAGATCAAAAAATTCCTAGAGGTAAATGCGAACACAGATACATCATATAGAAATCTCTGGGACACTATGAAGGCAGTAGTAAGAGGAAAATTCATTGTGCTGAGTTCATTCCTTAAAAGGAAAAAAAAACAACAAATAAATGACTTAACATCACACCTCAAAGCACTAGAAAAAGAAGAACAGATCAACAACAAGAGTAGCAGAAGACAGGAAATAATTAAAATCAGAGCAGAAATTAATGAAATTGAGACTAAGGAAACCATTCAAAGAATTGACAAAACTAAAAGTTGGTTCTTTGAAAAAATAAACAAAATTGACAGACCCTTAGCGATGCTAACAAAAAGAAGAAGAGAAAAAACTCAAATTACTAACATTAGTGATGAAAAAGGGAATATCACAACAAACACCTCAGATATACAGAATATAATTAGAAATTACTTTGAAAACTTGTACTCTAACAAAATATAAAACACTGAATGCATTGACAGATTTCTAGAGTCATATGATTTGCCTAAACTGGATCTGGAGGCTATACACAATTTAAACAGATCAAATACAAGTGAAGAAATAGAAGATGTCATCAAAAAGCTACCAACAAGGAAAAGTCCAGGACCTGATGGGTTTACAGCTGAGTTTTACAAGACTTTCAAAGAAGAATTAATACCAATGCTCTTCAAACTATTTCAAGAAATAGAAAAAGAGGGAGCTCTTCCAGACTCTTTCTATGAGGCCAATATTACATTAATTCCAAAGCCAAGCAAAGACGCATCCAAAAAAAGAAAACTTCAGGCCAATATCTTCAATGAACATAGATGCAAAAATCCTCAACAAAATTCTGGCAAATCAGATACAAAAACATATCAAAAAGATAGTGCACCATGAGCAAGTGGGGTTTATTCCAGGGATGCAAGGCTGGTTCAATATTCAGAAATCAATAAACATATACATCACATCAATAAACTTAAAGATAAAAATCATATGATTGTCTCAATAGATGCAGAAAAAGCATTTGACAAAATACAGCACCACTTTATGTTCAAATCACTAGAAAAACTAGGAATATCAGGAACATATCTCAACATTATAAAAGCTATTTATGCAAGGCCCCGAGCTAACATTATCTTAAATGGAGAAAAATTGAAAGCATTTCCTCTAAAAACTGGAACAAGACAGGGATGCCCCCTTTCACCACTGCTATTTAACATAGTACTGGAAACTCTGGCCAGAGCAATTAGACAGACGAAAGAAATTAAAGGGATCCACATAGGAAAAGAAGAGCTCAAATTAGCACTATTTGCTGATGACATGATAATATACCTAGAAGACCAAAAAAACTCTACCAGAAAACTTTCACAACTAGTAAATGAATTCGGCAAATTAGCAGGATACAAAATCAATACCCATAAGTCAAAGGCATTTTTATACATCAGTGACAAAGCCTCTGAAAGGGAAATGATGAAAACGACCCCATTTACAATAGCATCAAAAAAAATAAAATACCTGGGAATCAACTTAACAAAAGAGGTGAAAGACCTCTATAAAGAAAATTATAGAACACTAAAGAAAGAAATCATAGAAGAACTCAGAAGATGGAAAGACCTACCTTGCTCTTGGATAGGTAGAGTCAATATTGTCAAAATGTCCATACTACCAAAGGCAATATACAGATTAATGCAATTCCAATCAAAATTCCAATGCCATTTTTCAAAGAAATAGAAAAAGCAATCATGAAATTCATCTGGAAAAATAAGAGACCCAGAATAGCCAAAGCAATCCTGAGCAAGAAAAGTGAAGCAGGGGGCATCACCATACCGGACTTTAAATTATACTATAGAGCAATAGTAACTAAAACAGCATGGTATTGGCACCAAAACAGACGGGTGGACCAATGGTACAGAATTGAGGACACAGAGACTAATACATATAATTTCAGTTATCTTATATTAGACAAAGGTGCAAAAAATGTGCAGTGGAGAAAGGATAGCCTCTTCAACAAATGGTGCTGGGAAAACTGGAAATCCATATGCAACAAAATGAAATTAAACTTGTATCTCTCATTATGCACAAAACTCAATTCAAAGTGGATCAAGGACCTAGGAATTAGATCTGAGACAATACGCCTAATAGAAAAAGTAAGCTCCAATTTCCAACATGTCGGATTAGGCCACAAGTTCCTTAATAAGAATCCTGTAGCGCAAGAACTATTACCAAGAATTAATGAATGGGATAGATTTAAGCTAAAAAGCTTCTTCTCAGCAAAAGAAACAATCAGTGAGGTGAATAGAGAGCCAACTAATTGGGAACAAATATTTAATACATGCACATCGGATAGAGCACTAATTTCTAGAATATATAAAGAACTCAAAAAACTTTACACCAAAAAAGAAAATAACCCAATCAATAAATGGGCTAAGGAACTGAAAAGACACTTCTCAGAAGAAGATATACAATCAATCAACAAATACATGAAAAAATGCTCAACCTCTCTGGCAATTAGAGAAATGCAAATAAAAACTACTCTAAGATTTCATTTCACCCCAGTCAGAATGCAGCTATCAAGAACACAAACAACAATAAATGTTGGAGAGGATGTGGGGAAAAAGGCACACTCATACATTGCTGGTGGGACTGCAAAATGGTGCAACCGCTATGGAAAGCAGTATGGAGATTTCTTGGGAAAATGGGAATGGAACCACCCTATGACCCAGCCATCCCACTCCTGGGTCTGTTCCCAAAAGACTTAAAAACAGCATATTATAGTGACACAGCCACTTCAATGTTTATAGCAGCACAATTCATAATAGCTAGGTTGTGGAACCAACCTAGATGTCCCTCAGTAGATGAGTGGATAAAGAAAATGTGGTATATATACAAAATGGAATTTTACTCAGCAATAAGAGAGAATAAAATAATGGCATTTGCAGGTAAATGGATGAAGTTGGAGAATATAATGCTAAGTGAAATTAGTCAATCTCAAAAATCCAAACACCAAATGTTTTCTCTGATATAAGGAGGTTAGTTCACAGTGTGATTGGATGGGGGTACATAGGATTAGAGGAACACTAGAATGGTCAAAGGAAAGGGAGGGCAAGGGAAGGAGCAGGGGGGTAAAGGGGGGAAAATGGTGGTTGAACGAGATGGATATCACTATCCTAAATGCATGATTAAAGATCTGAATGGTACTTATATACTTTATATACAAGCAGTTGTATGTAAAAAGATGATATACTTGTGCATTATGAATAAGTAAATAAATAATCTAAAAAAAAAAAAGAAGAAGAACCTACTCATTTCCAGTCTGCCTCCGATTTCTTTCCCCCAATATCATTGCTGCAGGCGGCAATAGCTGCAGGCGGCAACAAGTGGTGGCCCGTACGGGGCGTTCGGAATCGGCACGGCAGGTAAGAACTGAGGAACCTCGCAGGAGTCTCTAGTCAGAGCGGATAAAATGGGTTCAAAAATAACTAAGACCCGAGTGATAAAGGCTATTGAAGAATTCTTAGATATAGCTGAGTCAGTTGTTAGTGAGGAGGATTTGGAAAAAAGTGAAAGTGATCATGAGAGCATAGCCTCTGCTGAGTCAGTTAGGACCAGTGAGGATAGTATTAGTGAGGAGGAATTAAGTAAAAGTGATCCTGAGAGCACAATCTCTGATAAGAAGAGCAAAAGGAAATTAAAGGAGACCAAGATAAAGGACCGTCAAGTGGAGGAACCACTTGTGCCCTCTGCTCCCTCATGGGTTGAATCAATTACAGAGACTATGAAGGGTCTTTCTAGGTGTTTGCATGCCCTTGAAGCAGAGATTAAGGATCTTTCTAAGCGCTTGCGTGCCCTTGAGTGTCAAAATTTGCAGGGACATTGGGATCTGCCAGTGTTTTGAAAATCAAAATGAACAGAGATACCACCAATCTTTAGATTTCAAAACTATAAAAAATTTTAAAGAAGCAACAATGACCTATGGGCCCCAAGCCCCTTTTACCATAAGCATGATAGAATCTCTTAATATTTTGAATTTAACTCCTTCAGATTGGAAAGGCTTATGTAAGGCAGTATTGAGCGGGGGACAATACTTGGTTTGGAGGTCTCAATTCCAAGAGTTCTGTGTTGAAACAGCTCAAAGAAATGCAGCTACAGGATTTCCTGGTCGTAACATAGACATGTTAACTGAAGAAGGGCAATATGCTGATTTACAGGTTGAGACTCAGTACGATCCTGGAGTTTATGCTCAAATATACGCCGCAGCTGTTAGGGCATGGAAAACTTTACAAGGATCTGGTGATTTACAGGGTAGCTTGTCTAAAGTAATTCAGGGACCTAATGAGCCATATGCTGACTTTGTTGATCGTCTTTTACAGACAGCAGGTAGAGTGTTTGGAGAGGTTGATCAAGCCATGCCATTAGTTGTTCAGCTGGCATATGAAAATGCCAACAAATATTGTCAAGACGCTATCAGACCTTGGAAATCTAAAAGGGACCTTTCTGTCTATATAAAGCTTTGCAGGGACATAAATGATGCATTTGTTACAGGTAATGTAATTGCAGCAGCCATGAGAGGTGCTTCTCCTCTTAATTTTATAAGAAGGGTTCAGCCTAAAAGTTATTGTAGTCAATCAACTTATTTTAGAAAACAATATCCCCAAAGGAAACAAGAGACAATAGAAATAAGGCCAAGCTTGTCTCGTGCCCCAGGCCGCTGCCCCAGGTGTAAAAAAGGAAACCATTGGGCAGCAAGTGCAGATTCAAAACTGATATTTATGGTAACATTTTGTCTGGCGATTCAAAAAATGAGGCACGGGACCAATGCCCCGGGGCCCACAAATGTACGAGGCATTAGAGGAGTATCCTCAAACATCCATCCAGATGATTCCATGACACAATCCCTCTTACCCATTGACTCCCTTGTCAGAGGGACAAGAGGAAGTGCAGGACCAGACCTCTGTTCCACCACATGAATAGTGCTAACACCTGAAATGGGGGTTCAACTGATTCCCACGGGAGTCAGGGGACCTCTTCCCTTAGGGACTGTAGGACTTATCCTCGGAAGAAGCTCTAAAAGCTTATCTGGACTTCAAGTGACTCCAGGTGTGATAGATTCAGATTATCAAGGAGAAATTAAGATTATGCTTAGTTCACCTCAAGGCATTAGCTCTGTTAACCAAGGTGATAGAATTGCTCAGCTGCTTCTCCTTCCCAGTTTACATGACTCATTTAAGAGTATGCCTCAAAATAGGAACAATAGGGGATTTGGTTCCACTGGCTTGGGAACTATGGCTTGCTGGGTTCAGGATTTTTTTTTTCTATTCCTTTACATCCTCTGGATGCCCCCAGGTTTGCTTTTTCAGTTCCTTCTATTAATAATGATGGACCTGATCAAAGATTTCAGTGGAAAGTTTTACCCCAGGGTATGGCTAATAGCCCCACTATAATGATTGGGCTATAGCTAGATGTGCTACTTCTGCAAATTTTGATAACCATCTTCCTAAGTCTCCTATACTATCTTTTTGTATCAATCATCCCATTATATTTCCACAGGTAATAAAAAATCAACCTATTCCTAAGGCATTAAATGTATTTACAGATGAGTCCTCTAACGGTACTGCTGCAGTAGTCACTCAAAAAAGAAAATATGATTCATATTACTGCCCATAAATTAGCTCAATTGGTAGAGCTAGAAGCTGTTATTATAGCTCTTGAAAGTTTTAGAGAACAGCCCATAAATATTTTCTCAGACAGCCACTATATTGTACATGCCGTCCCTAAATTAGAGCTAGCAGGTCCAATAGCACCTCATACTCCAGCCTTTAAACTGTTTTTTTTCAAATTCAAAACCTTCTATGGGAACGTAAAGAACCTTTGATTATTGGACATATCAGAGTTCATACTAATTTGCCTGGTCCTCTCTATGAAGGTAATCAAAAGGCCGATGCCCTCAGTCAAACAATCTTTATATTTTCAGCAGTCCAACAAGCTACCTCATTCCATTCTCAATTTCGTGTTAATAGTACTACTTTACAACAAAAGTTCAAAATACTTAAAGATCAAGCTCGAACAATTGTGAAGGCTTGTCAATCTTGTGTGACACATTTGCTCAATCCACATTATGGGGTTAACCCAAAAGGATTAATGCCCAATCATTTGTGGCAAATGGATGTCACTCATGAGCCAAGTTTTGGAAAATTGTGATTTATTCATGTGACCATAGATACATACTCAGGCATGATTTTTGCTTCCTTACATGCTGGAGAAAAAGTTAAAGATGTTACATCTCGTTGTTTACAAGCTTTTCCTGCACTGGGCATTCCCAAAATGCTTAAAACAGACAATGGCCCTGTAAGAGCCCTAATAAGAAGATAGCTAAGATGGCGGCTAGCTGAGAGCCATAAGAGGTGTTTCAGTATTTTCACCTAATATTCATGCATTTATCTAAGAATCTTTCTATGCCCGTGAAAACTATGTGACGCACCAGTAAGTTTGAGCTGTTGACACGTGTATACTTGTTAAGGCAAAAAGTATTTAACTGGGTGAGGTTGGTTAGAGGGTGGTTGGAGTTGGAGAGGTTGTTGGAGCTGGAGAGAGAAGTTAGAAGAAACAAGAATAAAGAGCCTATTCATTTTCCAGGAGCCTATTCATTTTCCAGTCTGCTTATGAAGTCTTTCCCACGGTATCATTGCTGCAGGCGGCAACATGGCCCTGCATATATGTCCTTATCTTTCAAACAGTTTTGCGCAAAATTCAGTATACTTCATAAGACTGGTAGTCCGTATAATCCTCAAGGCCAAGGTATAATTGAACGAGCTAATCGCACACTCAAACTTATGCTTTTGAAACAAAAAGAAGGAAATTGGACAAATCCTAAAAGATAGATTAGCCATTGCCCTTTTTACTTTAAATTTTTTAACTTTGGATTCCAAAGGATATTCAGCTGGAGACAGACACTGGAATCCACATCAACAACATAAACCTTTGGTTTAATGGAAGGATGTTCTTTCAGGTACATGGAAAGGTCCAGACCCAGTATTAATTTGGGGGAGAGGATCTGTTTGTGTTTTTCCACAGCATGAAACCTCGCCGGTATGGATACCATCAAGATTAATAAAACAGGTACCAAATCAAAAAGGCCAAGATGAAGTTGTTGCTGAATCAAGATTAATAAAACAAGTGCCAAATCAAAAGGGCCAAGATGAAGTTGTTGTGGAATGATTCCCTTATCAATCCGCGCACCTGTGCGAGTTTGTCTCTTTTCCGACAAGGGAACCTCATCTTTGCCTTTTCAGCTAAGAAACTTTTAAGCTGCACTTTTTTTCCTTCAACAAATTCACAACTTAAGTCTCATTCCTCCCGGCCAGGACGAGAGGATCTCTCTTTGTGTGCACACAATTGTGTTTTTCTTTTTTATATATATGTCTTTGTCTGTACACTTGTCTAGATTTCATATAAATGTGACGTCACAAATATATGTCTTTATGTCTGTGTGTCTGTCCAGATTTCATGTACATGTGACATCACAAATAAGAAAAACTGAGCACTCATGAAAATTAATATAAAATTTTAAAAAAATGGATCCAAATAACCTTAATTCATTTAAGTTATAAATATTCAAATTGGGCAAACAAATAAAAAATGAAGGTACCTTCAAACTTAATTTATAAGTATCTCTAGGACTTCTCTTCAGCAAGGAATAGGACTAATACTGTTCAACATACTATTTTGGTATTTGACATGGGATTGTTTATTTGTAATCAGCTTTATTTGTTATACAGCTGATTAATTTAAATTGTTTCAACAGGTATATTCATAAAAGGTTGCTGTATATGCAGAGGCTCAAAAGTTCCAACTAACAAAATATTTTTCTAAAATGCTCTTTTCTAAAATGCTATTTAGACCAGCTATTTCTTTTTGTGTTTTTATTGGTGCATTACAGTCATACATAACGTTGGGGGCCACTTTGACACACTCACACAAGCGTGGATAGAATTTGCTGGAATTCAGTGCGAGTGCTTCCCTCTTCTTCCCCCTCCTTCCTCACCCTGTTCCCCTTACTCCGCTCCATGGGTCTTCCTTTGTTCATAATAGTTGCTTTAAATTAGTGCTTTATATGCATGCACATAAAGGTGAAATTCGCTGCGGTATGTCCACACATGCACGCAGCATAACTAGGTCACTTTCATTCCACTCCTCCTCCCCTTTCCCGTCCCTCCTCTCTCCCCGTCAGTCTCCTTCCTCTGCTCCACTCATCTTTCTTCTATTTTCCCTCCTTTCCCCCCTTATTGTGGTCTAGCTTCTGCATATGAGAGAAGACAGTTGGCCCTTGACTTTGTGAGCCTGGCTCATTTGCTTAGCATGATATTCTTTAGTTCCATCCACTTACCAGCAAATGCCATGAGACTAGCTATATTTCAATTGCTCAGTAGTGATGTGACCTGTGGCTACTTGAGTAAAAAAATTGTCTTTCTTAAAAATAGGAGTCTACATGTTCAGAGCAGGGTTAGTTTTGAGAAGGACATACAGTCACTGTGGGCCTCCCGTTCCCCCACTGCCACATCTCCCCTCTCATTGATGTCTTCACCCATGTGATGCCCAGTACAGCTAAGGGTCAATACCCAGCCACCACTGTGAAGTGACTCCCAGAACTTACATGGTGTCACTCTGCTGTTGGGCATCCTGTGGGCTCTGGCACCCACCACTGCATGTCAATCAGATAGTGCTGCTGCCCAGAAGGTCCCCTGTGCTCCAGGCCTGTGGGGGTCTGCCCAAGTGACCTATCCTCAGTATTTTGGAGGTAGGAAATACAGAGGTGATTTTCAGCTATTTTCTCAGATTGTAGGGAAGAAAGAGAATTTCTCACACAGTCCCATATCCTCAGAAAAGAACAAGTGATGGGGGGCCCAATGCTTTGGATGTAGAGGGGGATAAGACAGTGTATTAATCCATGGGTTCAGCATTGATAAAATAAAATAACCAACAGGAAGGTCAGAGTTCAGAAGGCACAAGCAGTGGGATTTCTGCATCAGTACCAATTTGAAATTTCTAAATTCAGCATGATTTTTGGTTCCCCCAGACCATGGAAACCACACACTTGTAGGGACTTCTGCTGTAGGATTGGTGAGCAGACCTGCATGGGTCGTTCAAGGAATGTCCTGTGGCTGCCTTGGACCCTGGATGTGTGAAGCTGCCCCTCCCTATCTTGGAATTTGCAGGTTCTGACACCCCAGATGTTTTCACTGACACTGACAGACACTTCTGTGCCCTTCACCTGCACCTGACATGGTATCCACAGATGCAGTTCATATCCATCATCCCAGATGGCTCTCATGCAAAGAGTTTCTTGACACAGGCTTCGGACTAAACCTGCTCAAGGGAAGTTCATCCCTGGGGCTTTGCTATCTGAGGTCCTGGATGAAATCATGGCACCTGAGGCTGGAGAACAGGATCCTCAAACATGTTTTCCAACTTGTGTTTTTCACCTGGATGCAAGACCTCAGATGCAGAGCCCCAGGTAGAAAGCATTCCAGACCAACCCCCAGGGGAGTGGAGGAAGCCGGGCTGAGCAATAGCACACTTACAAACACACAGCCTGTGGCTAAACCTTCCTGGATCTGCAGCCTCCACCTGCACCCAGGTCTGGGCTTTGCAGGCATGGCTATGACGGTGCCTTTGGTTTTTGTCCTCATGCTCCTGCAGCTGCCCCTCCCAGTGTGTTCCCTTAACCAGTCTGACTGCTTTCATAGAATGAACTCCAGTGTGTACAGGGATGGGGACGTGGTGGTTGCTGGTCTCTTCCCCCTGTACACTTTGCTCATACAGAGCAGAAGCAGTGATCCCAGCAAGCGTGACTGTACACACAGTAAGTGCCTTCCTCATTTCTTCATTTGCTGCTGGGGTCTGAGGGTGAATGACACCGGGGGCATCTGTGGATGCTCACATCAGCACCTCCACACCAGCCCTGCCCACCCACCCAGATCGGTCTGTCCCTCATTATACTTGTGTCTTTCTCTTGACTCTTTTTCTTCCTTCAATAGGGAACAGGGTTTTCTGGGTTTTTTTTTTTCCAATTACCTTCCCCCTTCAGGACCGGAAGCTCTCCACCTTACTCCACCATCTGTCCCTCCCCCAGCCTGGCCTCTCCTTGCAGAGTCTCAGGTGAGGCTCCATAGAAACAGTCCAAGCCCTTGGTATGAGTTCTAGACTAAGAGGCCACAGCAAAATTTCCTTCCAACCACATCAAGGGTCCTGATGTGATTCTTTGTACATATAGAATTCTGAACATCCCTACAGGGAAGTCACCATTTTTACACCCAGATGCATGTACACGGTTCTTACTGCAGACACCCAGCTACTCTTTCAGAAACTCCACGTTGTTGTTTTCTTTTTATTCGCATGCCAGGGGTGCTTCATGCCTCTTAGAGTGGCAGGCCGGGCCAGGAACAAGAGATGAGCTGTCTGTGAGATTTCTGTTCCCTCCAATTTGAATCTGTTCCATTTGTATATATGCCCGTCCTCGCAGTTTGAGTATCATCCATGTCAGGTCAGCAGCAGAAGTTCTGATTCATGTGGATGAGGCAGAATTTCAGGGAACACTAGCAGGCTGTTTGTGCTACCGTGAATAGGGAGATGTCCCTGAAATCAGCGACTGCTGCACCCTTGTTGGATGCCCAGGTGACACACATTGCCTGAGGTAGCTGCCCACACTGGGAGCAGCTGTGGCAGGGCAGGAAGTGGGGCCTCTTGCCTGTTTTGGAAGATGCCTGGGCCTGTCTCGTATTCTCCTGTCTGGACACTTGTCTGCTTGTTCTCTTTTTATTCTGTTGTGCTTTCCCCATATTTGCTGGCTTTTTCCTTCCATCAGTTCCCACGGTGTGTTTGCATGCTGGTATTGATGTGTTTATAGACATCTTTGATTCTGAAGGTTGCTGCCGATGGTTGTTTCTAAGCTTGTGTCCAGTCTGCCAGACTTGGGGACAGCTGTCAGGGAAGGCTGGTCTGTATCTCTGGGACCCACCGAAGAAACATTATGTAGGTGCTTTTTAAACATGGTAAGGCATCTTGTAAGGCATGAAAGCACTGCCATAGATACAGGGACCACTGTGGTGAGGGTCTGCAGTGGGGAGAAGGACTGAGTCACTTCAGAGGACACCATGTGCAAATAGGACTCTACAGTCAAGGTTCGGAGTGGGGGTCGTAGGCAGAAAGTGACCAGGAGGAAACAGGTGTCCTGGGATTCTGCCTAAATGGACTAACAGTGATTCTCCTAAAGGCAGGTCAGGGTGGTCAGAACTCACCTCAGGGACAGTGGACGATGAGGGACTGCTCACATGCCAAATGTCCTCAGGTAGTAAGGACATCGTAGCAGACCTATTCTGAAATGGACATTGCAAAGGGAACCCCCACGTCCAAAATCTGAGGTCTGATTGAAAAGAGTCTGTGGAAGACTCAAGTTGACATGGGGAGCAAATCTCCATAAGGGGAGACAGGTTGTGTTTTGTGTCAGAACAGTGGCAGGCTCCTGGGGTCTGGAGGGAGACCTGGTCTCTCTCCACAGGAGACAAGGCCAGGCCGCCTGCTCTGTCCCTGCTCTCCACTTTCAGCAGCTCAGAGACCAGTGAGCCTCAGCAGGTTGCTCCCTCCAGACCTGGGCCTGGAAACCCTGCCTGTGCCTAGAGGAGCGTCCCTGCCCCCAGGTGACCTTCATGCCCTGTTCAGGTGTCCTAGCAGGAGTCAGGGGCCCAGGAGAATGCTGAAGTGTCTCCCGAAATCATAGGGAAGAACAAAATAACTCAACAGCCAGCACAATGTGCTACTTTAAAAGATTGAAATGTTTATCTTTGCACAACACATTAGCAAACCATCATTTAAACTTCTTTCATTGAAACATGGGACTCTTGGAGGTTATTTTTCTCTTGACCACAAAAGTTACGTCACAGACCTGATCATATCCTTTATATAGTCATCTGCAAATACAAACCCATTTTATAGGGGGGATTACACCATCTCAATCCCTGTAATTTGTTTTCCTTACGTTACATAACAAAACATCATAAATGTTTCTGTAGATACACATATCCTCATCATGACTCATACCTACATAATATTGTAGGCTGTGAAGTTACCATAATTTTTTGCCCTATGTGAATCTTTCTACGTTCTTAAGTTTTCTAATAGGCTTCTATTTTTATGTTAGCACAATTAGGCAGATAGTAAATAGATCCTTGATAGATAATGGACTTTGGCTCAATGATTAATGCAAATGGATTCTTAGAAGTACAATGTCTGGGTCAAGGCTCTGCATAGGCCTTTTCATGCTGACGGTGGAACCCCCTGCAGCATCACACTGAGGGGTGATTTCACCTGCCAGGCCAGGGAGTGCCCTTCCTTCACACGGACTTAAAACTACGCACTGATTCCATGACTGAAAACTGTTTCTCATTGATTACCTGTACACGTTAATAGTCAGATTGATAGAATGTTTACATATCATCAAAATAATGTTTTTGATACCTTGCATTTTATATTTTCGTATTTTATTACACACCATTTCACTTTTAAGGACATTTTGTATCTTGCAGAACAGGCACATCTGGTTGTCAGGTACTCCAAGAATATTTTGCCGGGCTGTAGTTTGTTTTAAATATTTTGGGTATGTGCTGGTTCACATGGAAAAGATTGTGAGCTTTCAGGTTGGGTAAAATCGGATAATCTTCCGTCTTGGTCTTTTGTTTTACCAAGAATTCAAAATCCAAATTTTAGAAAAGGACATGTTAAATCTACTGCATTTTTTTTGTCTTCAGAAATTATTTAGGGCTTTGGGGGTTTAGTTTAGCCCAGAATGAGTAGACGGACAGGCTTTTCGTTCTGAAGTGCTTACTTCATCAGCTGTCCTGAGCCAGGGGAGGTCACCGTGGACTCCTGGGTCTCAGCACAAACTCCAGGAGGCATGGAGCATTCAGACATACACCCCATCAGGGCTCCACCTTCTGCTCTGTCCTATTGATGTGCCCACAAGTTCTGGTGCCACTGTCACCTTTCTTTTTAGCTCTGCAGGCTGAACAGTATTGCTGGGGTGTGTTCAGGGGCAGGTAGGTGAGTCCCATTGTGTGAGGCCACACAGGAAGATATAAAAATAAAACACTCTGCCCGAGTAGTTATTGTTTCAGAAAAGCCATGTTTTCTCTTTATCATTATGAATAATTTTCACTAATGTTCTAAGGTTCCCAAATTATCAAGAACCACTCAAGTAATTTTGCCATGATCATTAAAAAAAACCTATTTTGGAAACTTTTAAACTTAATACTATTTTAATTGTATAGATGTATGTGGTATACTCTAATAATTCTATGCATAGACACACCATGTAGTGATAAAATCAGGGCATTTAACATTTCCACTCTGAATTTTTTAGGCTTTGTTTAACCTGTATTCCTTGCAGATATTCATGAGATATACCATGATATTTAAAAACATGTACAAAGATCAATCAGGGCAATCAAAGTTTCCATCTCCTTAGCATGACTTTGTATGTGGAAACTTCCAGCTCCATCCTTTTAGGAACTCAGGGAATGCAGAGTAGGTTTTGAGAACCACACTCCCCCACGGTGCCATAGGACACGTGGACTCATTACTTTGGCCCAGGCGTCTTTGGAGACCAGCTGCCCCTATATTCATCACACCTAGGCTGCAAACTAGGTGTCTGTTAGCAGATTAGTGGACAAAGAAAAGCAGCATATACACAAAATGGAATATTATTCAACCTGAAAAAAGAATAAACCTCTGTTGTTAGTGGCAGCAGGGATTTAACTGGGGGCACTGGGTTCAGGAAGAAATCTCAGGCTCATAAAGACAAATACCACGTGTTCTAACTCACACGTGAAAGCTTAAACCTTCGTCTAAGTAGAGGACACAGCGGTGGTTGTCAGAGCAAGTGGCAGGTGTCGGGAGGGCTGGGGGAGAAGATGGCTCACAGGTGTGGGGCAGCAGGACCAAGAAATGCTCCGTGAGTGAGCTGACCTAAGCGTCTGTCCTGCTGCTTTTGATGATCTTGACCTTGATGGTCTTGATGACCGTCTGCACGTGTGGAAGGGCTGCCCTGCACCTCATGAAAGAGAAATTACTATGTGTCAAATTATAACAAAAATATATTTTAAAAAATGGCAGAAGACGCAAACAGAAGGGGCACATGCCAATCAAAATAAAGGCAGGGTGGCTCAAATGACATCAGATAAATTGGATAAAGATGCACCATTGAAAATCAGTCCTAATTTTGAAAATAAATAGAAGGAAGATGGAATAGGTTGAGTTGGGGCATCAGGGGAGGGAGGAGAGAGGGGAAGGGGATAGTGCTGGGGATGGAAATGAAGCAAATTGTGTTAAAGACACACAAAAGCAGGTCACAACAAACCCACAGATGGGTAAAACTATAGCACTCTAATAAAAATAAAAGAATCACGTGGTCCATTCTTCATCAGGTAGCTGCTTACTCCTCCAGACACAGCACTTTGAAATCATGTACCACTGAAGATAGCAGCCTCCAACAGAAGAGGGGAAAAGAGGTGAGATAAAGGAAATGAGCTGCATCAGAAAGGGGAGGAGGGGGAGGGGGAGGAGGAGGAGGAGGAGGAGGAGGAGGAGGAGGAGGAGAGAGAGGAGGAGGAGGAGAGAAGCAGAGGAGGAGGAGGAGGAGCAGAGGAGGAGGAGGAAGGCGAGAGGAGAAGTGTGGATAGGGAAAGGCACAGAGAGGGACCTCAAGTTTCTCACAAGAGAACACAGACCAGACTTTTGATTTATTGGCTGTGTAAAGAAACCTGCACCCCAAAACTGAAGACTATGAATTCTTCCCAGGTGCAGTGATCAAACCTCTGCACGTCAGACATTGGGAAAATATAAGAATCCTTCCTGGATCTCATTCCCCAGGCAACAGGAATGCAAGGGGCTGTGCTTAGGTGATTATCTGTGTGCAGGTTTGGAGGAGAGATGTAGAGAATGAGGCATATCTGAAATAGGCGCTGCTACAAAGGGCAGTTATTTATATTGACATTATTATCCTTTTTAAAAGGAAGAGGATACTAAGCTCTTACGGGCCTTCAGTGCGTGGACACACGTGGTCCTTCACACTTCCCCCGATGTCCCTGTCTTCTTGTGACTCCCCCCAGGTCAGTGCTGCATCCCTCTGGGTTCCCTGGTCTGGCTTGGGGCAGATCCCCAAGTGTGCAGGTGCAGAGGCCCAGCTGAGCCCAGGGCCAGCCTTCTGCCACCCCTCCTCAGCCCACAGGTGTCCCGGCTCCTTTCTCACCCCATAACCTGGGCTTGGAATGGCTCTCCCTCCCCGCGGCTCCCTCCAACCTGAAGATGATAACACTGGGCTCTACTGAGCACTTAACGGTGATTGAACACTAGCACGTTAGCTCCAGAATGCAAGAAGGATCTACCCACCACCTTGGTGAGGCCTGCCCTTCTGGTCATCCCACTTTCACTCATCAAGGTGACCACCTGCGTCCGTGTGTGGGCACTTTGGTGAGGGCCACCCAGCACCTGTCAGGTTACCTGCCTGCTGTGAACTTGTGCCTGCAACAGGCATGCTGGTGTTCTGCAGTGTCTGGCTCACCTTCCTCCCTGTGTACCACAGCACCAAGGGCAAGGTCATGGTGGCCGTGGAGGTCTTCTCCATCCTGGCCTCCAGCGCAGGGCTCCTGGGCTGCATCTTTGCCCCCAAGTGCTATGTTATTTTATTAAGGCCACATAGGAGCTCTCTACGTGGGTTCAGAGATAAAACTCATTGTGGGAGTAACAAACCTTCTTGATTTTTCACTCTAAAGTTTTCTAAAGTTTCTAAAGTTAAGGGGCCTGAAGAAAATGCTACTCAAGTCTAAGAGTCAGATTTTAAGTTACAATGTGGAATTTCCTTCAAAGACAAGAGATACTTTTTTTCTAATGCTACAGTCACTGATGAACTACAGCTGTCAACTTTTCAATTTTGAATCTAACAGCATTTTTGTTTCTCTAATTAAGGCTACAATTAAATCTTCTCTTCCTGCTTAATCGTGTGTGTAGTATTCACCTTTATGTTGTCTTCCACTTGGCTTTTTTATATATTGTCTTGATTTGCATCATAGATATCCATAAAAATCCCTTTCCTTCGTCTAGCCATAATTACCCAATGATTCAAGAGTATTTGTAGAGTCTTCTTTCACTCTTTCAGCAATTTGAAATGTTCCTTTGTAATACACCAGATTCCTGTATGAATATCAACATGTTTCTGGACCTCTCAATATGGTACATTACTTTAACTCAGGTTTTGATCATAAAGAAACCACACGTTTGGTAAATCAAACTAAATTTGGTCCAAGCGGACCTCCATACAGAGTCCTAAACATGGTGAACTGTAACCTAGCTTAGTGTTCAGCCTAACCTATAGTGCACAGCTTTGTAGCAATTGGCTGAGCGCCAGCCAATCAGAGCATCCACGCCCCTGGGAACCACTGGCGGTAACTGTTCAAACTTCACTGAAAAAAGGCAAATGCAAATACTGACATATCTGATTGTTTTGTAGAGGAATTTATGATACGGAAAGTTTTGCTTTGATAGATATCTAAATTCACACTGCATTTATGGTAATTTTATATTTTCCAATAAATTTATCTTGATTTTTGCCATACAAGGCCATTTTCAGGTTTGAAAAAAAAAAAAAAAAAAAAAAAAAGGCAAATGCCCGGCTATCATCCATCGAGCTGCCCCTGGACCTCACTCTACTCTGCCCCTAGAAGCCCACCTTCCTTCACCTGTTGTTCAATTGGTGTGTGGGCCTCCACAGCCAACATTGTTAGAGGTAGACCTTAGGTCTGTCTTCCAGCCATTTCTCCATGATTTCTTACCCTCTTACCTCTTACCCTATGTCTAACCATCTCCTCCTGTTTCCACTGGCTTCCTGCGACACCCCCATGTGTGCAAAAACGTGAAGGCCCTTACAAAGGTGCACCTTTTCTCCTGTTCATCTGTCATTCTTTTTTTTTTTTTTTTTTTTTTTTTTTTTTTTTTTTTTTTTTTTTGGTACCAGGGATTTAACTCAGGGGCACTCGACCACTGGGCCACATCCCCAGCCCTTTTTAGCATTTTTGTTAGTGACAGGGTCTCACTGAGTTGCTAAGTGCCTCACCATTGCTGAGGCTGGCTTTGAACTTGCGATCCTCCTGCCTCAGCCTCCCAAGTGCTGGGATTACAGGCCTGCACCACCACGCCCGGCTCATCTGTCATTCTTAGTTGATTTCTCAGGCCCCAGCCTAGGATCGGGGATGGAGGGAAACTTGTTTTCTCCTCTAAATAGGAGTGTAAACAAAGTAGCCCACAGCCTGTCTTTGAGAAACCTGGGGACACATAACAATTCGATTTCCGGTGGGCACTGAAGAAAATCATACCATGCAGTATCAGAAGTTTCCTTCTGTTCTCTCCAGGGTGGTTTCTGCAGCTAAGGGGGAAAGGAGTTTCCCTGTGGTGAGAGAATTACACCAGCAACCTAATGGATGAGGTTAGACAAATGGGTTCAAGGAGCAGGAAGGGCCAGGGTGAAGAGGTATGAAGAAGAGCATCAGGGGTGGGGGTTTAGCTCAGTTAGTAGAGTTCTTGCTTCACATGCACAAGGCCCATGGTTCAATCCCCAGCACCACAAAAAGAAAAAGAAAGAAAGAAAAAGAAATAAAAGAAAGAAAGAAGAACAGCAGAACATCCTAAGCAGAGGCGCTGAGGTTGGGCTCAGCTTCTGAAGCATGTGCTGAGGAAGGCAGAGTGGCTGGAACCTACAAAGGGGAGAGAGGGTAGGAGAAGAGGTGAGCGGGGCACAGATTTACAGATCACTAAGCATATTGCGAACTTTATTCTAAGGGCAAGGGAAGCCATTGAGAAATTGACAACGAGGAGGGGGAGGTGGTTCCCAACACGGCCTCACTCACTGCATTGGGGTTTTAATGGACTTGGGCAAACAATGTTTGGACATAAAATCTCTCTTGAAGGAAACTGATGGCTTCTGGTTTAAAGCTTACTAAAACAGGCAATACCGAAGATCAATTTCAGTAGCATGGTAAATACTATAAATTGTTGCCGCCTGAAGCGCTTGGAGCAACGGAGCTGCGGGAAGAAGTTCAGAGGCGAACTGGAAACAAACAGCTTTTTATTCTGATAACTTTTCTCTCTGGCTCTAACAACGACTAACACGCACCACAGATACCACCAAAATGGCACTGACCCGATCAGCAATTTCGGCCAAGTCACTCGAGAACCCGGGACAAATCCCGTGAGACTACGGAAAAGCGACAATGCCCAAATCTCCACGGCTCATAGTCAACCGCAATTCAAGTCAATCCCCAAACAGGGCTCCTGCATTTCCCCCTTTTTGTTTTAAAAGAGGTAATGCTCTAGGACGTCTATGTGCAACCAACATTCTTATCCGTCATCGGATAATCAAGGCTGTGCCCTTGACTCCTGTCTTAGGTTGATATGTCGGCCACATGAGACTGTCCCGTGCGACTGTGCCTGTCTTAGGTTGTCCCCCTCTGGGGATCTTACCCATCATTGGCTAACCAGCCATCCAATGGAGCCCTTTAGGATCGACTATGTATGATGACTAACAGCCGTTCAATTGTGAGGACATGTTGCGGCTTTAAGGCGACAAGCCTTTTGGTGATGAGCCAAATTGCATAGCATATCAAATTGTTTAAACAAATCAGCTGCCCTAAGTTCCATCAAGTAACACTCTGAATTCTCTAGACAAATACCCGCAAGGCATTGTTCTGTAAAGTCCCAAACAATGAAAGATCAAAATGTCCATTTGTTGTAACATGTTGATGTAGGAGGCCCCATGCATGTAGAGCAGAGGCCACACTGTTGGTGAGGTTGTTTGATGCTTGAGCAGCAGGGATGCTTGAGGCAGCCGCGATCCCTGCAGCTGTAGCAGCAGACGTCTTTTTTTATGTTTAGACAATGCCACCGGCAAATCTTCAGGGCCCGCTACCTAGAAACTCAAGCATCAATTATCAAAGAAAAGGCAGTGCTATTGCAGCACTGAGTCAAGAGGCGAGTTGTCAAACTACAAAATAGAATAATTAGATTAGAAAATTAAAGTTGATTTTTGTTCACACACATCGCTGGTTGAGCTGAAAATTAAAGTTGATTTTTGTTCACACACATCGCTGGTTGAGCTTCTACAAACATAAGTTGGAAAAATATCATATTTAGAACAAAACAAAGAAAGACTGAGGGTAATTATTGCATAAAAGATAGATTAAAGAAAAGGTAAAGGCACTTTAGAGAAATAATTTGTTAGCTGGAACCCTTGAATCTCTGTATACAGAGCAATCTTTTAACTGTTGAGATAATTGAAATTAATGAGCTATTAAACAAATGAAGTTAATAACAAATAAACAATCTTATGTCAAAACACCAAAATATCAGGTTATATAGCACTAGTCATATTGTTTGCTGAAGAGAAGTCCCAGGGATACCTATAATCAAAATTGAAAGTACCTTCATTTATAAAATTATTTACCTAAATTGAATACTCTTAACCTAAAATGAATTAAAGTTATTTGGATCCATATATATATATATATGTATATATATATATATATATATATATATTCTTTTTCATAAGCGCTTTGTTCTTTGTGACATCACACTGGACAGATGAACAAACATACAAACATATATTTGTGATGTCACATTAACATGAAATGTAGACAAATGTACAGACATAAAGACATGTATAAAAAAAAATACAATTGTGTGCACACTAAAGAGAGATCTCCTCGTCCCGGCCGGGAGGAATGACACTTAAGTTGTGAAATATTTTGAAGGACTCTTTTGAGGGAATCATTTTGTACCTTCATCTTGGTCCTCTTGATTTTGTACCTTTTTTATTAATCTTGATTCTTCAATAACTTCATCTTGATCATTTTGATGTGGTACCTGTTTTATTAATCTAGATGGTATCCATATTGGAGAGGATTCGTCCTTTGGAAAAACACAAACAGATCCTCTTCCCCAAATTAATACTGGATCTGGACCCTTCCATGTACCTGAAAGAACATCCTTCCAGTAAACCAAAGGTTTATGTTGTTGGTGTGGATTCCAATGTCTGTCTCCAGCAGAATAACCATTAGAGTCTAAAGTTAAAAAATTTAAGGTAAACAGGGCAACTGCCAATCTGTCCTTAGGACTTTTCCAATTTCCTTCTTTTTGTTTTAATAACATAATTTTCAGTGTTCAGTTTGCTCTTTCAATAATGCCCTGACCCTGAGGATTGTATGGGATATGCCTGTTTTGTATGGGATATATGTATGGGATATATTGTATGGGATATATGCCTGTTTTATGGGATATATTGAATTTTGTGCAAAACTGTTTGAAAGATGAGGACGTATATGCGGGGCCATTATCTGTTTTAAGCATTTTAGGGATGCCCAATGCAGCAAAAGCTTGCAAACAATGAGATGTAACATCTTTAACTTTTTCTCCAGAATGTAAGGAAGCAAAAATCATGCCTGAGCATGTATCTATGGTCACATGAATAAATCGCAATTTTCCAAAACTTGGCTCATGAGTAACATCCATCTGCCACAAATGATTGGGCATTAATCCTCTAGGGTTAACGCCGAAATGAGGATTGGGCAAATGTGTCATACAAGATTTACAATCTTTTACAATTGTTCTGGCTTGCTCCTTTGTGATTTTAAACCTACGTTGCAAGGTGGTGCTGTTGACATGAAACTGGGAGTGAAATAAAGTAGCTTGTTGTAGCACTGAGAGTATAAATATTGTTTTTGTAAGTTCATCAGCCTTTTGATTACCTTCATGGAGGGGACCAGGCAAATTAGTATGTGCTCTAATATGGCCTATGAATAGAGGTTCTTTTCTTGCCCACAAAAGTTTTTGTATTTGATAAAACAATTTAAAGGCTGGAGTATGAGGTGCTATTGGTCCTGCTAACTCTAATTTTGGGACGGCTTGTACAATATAGTGGCTATCTGAAAAAATGTTTATGGGCTGGTCCCTAAAATTTTCCAGAGCTCTTACCACAGCTTCCAATTCCACTAGTTGAGCTGATTTGTGTGCAGTTATGTAAGTCATATTTTCTTTTTTAGTGACTACTGTAGCAGTACCATTTGAGGACCCATCTGTAAATACATTAAATGCCTTAGGAATAGGTTGATTTTTTTATTACCTGTGGAAATATAATAGGATGATTAATACAAAAAGATAATATAGGGGACTTAGGAAGATGATTATCAAAATTTGCAGAAGTAGAGCATTTAGCTATAGCCCAATCATTATCATTGAAGCATAAATATTCAATCTGTGATGATGAATAGGGAGTAATAATAGTAGCAGGGTGAATGCCAAATATTTTAGTAGAAGTCTTAAGTCCTTGAAGAATAAGTTTAGCCACCATGGAGGTATAAGATTCAATTATACTTTTAGGAGAGACGGGCAAATGTATCCATAATAAAGGCCCTTGTTGCCAAAATACTCCTGTGGGTGTATATTGTGAAGAAATAATAATCAACATCAGCGGTTGAGTTAAATCAAATCTATCACAATGAGCTCCTTCGATGGCTTTTTCTACTAACTTTAAAGCTTTCCTAGCATCAGGAGTCAATGTTCGCGGTGAAGATGGATCAGGGTCTCCGCGAAGGATGTCAAATAAAGGTTTTAGTTGGCCAGTAGTGAGATTTAGTGTAGGGCGAAGCCAATTAATGTCTCCCAGTAGTTTTTGGAAATCATTGAGGGTGGTCAAATGTTCTTTATTTATTAAAATTTTTTGGGGTCTAACAAAAGTATCCATGATTTTAAATCCTAAATATAATATGGGAGATCTGGTTTGAACTTTTTCTTCTGCTATATATAATCCATATTTTTTAAAATTTTCTACCACGTCACTGAATATATTAAATAAGATTTTTTGATTAGGGTGGGCCAATAAAATATCATCCATGTAACGTAGACACATGAGGTTTGGATATTTATTTTTAATGGGTTGGATAGCCTTGTCCACATATATTTGGCATATGGTGGGGCTATTAGCCATTCCCTGTGGTAAAACCTTCCATTGATATCTCTGATCAGGGCCATTATTGTTCATAGAAGGAATGGAATAAGCAAACCTGGGGGCATCCAGAGGATGTAGGGGAATAGAAAAGAAGCAATCCTTTATATCAAGAGTAATAAGATGGAAATTTTTTGGAATAGCTACGGGACTAGGAAGTCCAGGTTGAGTAGGGCCCATAACTTGCATGGTTTTATTAATTTGTCTAAGATCATGTAACAATCGCCATTTTCCTGACTTTTTCTTGATCACAAATATGGGGGAATTCCAGGGAGAGGTGGAAGGTTCTATATGACCTGCTTCTAATTGTTCCTGAACTAGTAGGTGGGCTGCTTGTAATTTCTCTTTAGATAGGGGCCACTGAGGGACCCACACTGGCTTATCAGAAAGCCATGGTATTTTCAAAATTATTTTCTCAGTGGCCCCGAAAAAAAAATATCTTTTTCCTTTATGATAATGATTACTTTTAGGGTTAAGATTATTCTGTACTTTTTGATAATGAGTTCTTTTAGGGTTAAGATTACCCTGTAGGTTTTCACATTTAACATCTGCAGGCTTGGTTGCAAGGTGTACTCCCATTTGTTGCAAAATATCTCTTCCCCATAAAGTAACCGGTAGATTAGGTAAAACATAAGGCTGAAATGTTCCTTTATGGCCTTCATCATCCTCCCATTTTAAAATTACCGCACTTTTATCTGGGAGGTTATTATATCCCAAGCCTCTTAAACTGGTTGAAGCTTTTTGCAGAGGCCAGTGCTTGGGCCATTGGCGTAAATTAATAATGGAAGAGTCAGCTCCAGTATCTATTAATCCCTCCATTTCTATTCCTTGGATTTTTATTTTACACATAGGCCTCCTTGAACAGTCTCGAACCCAGCAAGCCATGGGTCTTGAGTCAGTGGAACAAAATCCTCTATTGTTCCCTTCTTGAGGCATACCCATTTTAAATGAATTATGTAAATTGGGAAGGAGAAGCAACTGAGCAATTCTATCTCCTTGATTAACAGAACTTATACTTTGGGGTGAGCTAAGCATTATTTTTATTTCCCCTTTGTAGTCTGAGTTTATTACACCTGGGGTCACTTGCAAACCTAATAAGCTTTTAGGACTACGCCCGATAATAAGTCCTACAGTCCCTGAGGGAAGAGGTCCCCTGACTCCTGTGGGAATCAGTTGAACCCCCATTTCAGGTGTTAACACTATTCGGGCAGTGGAACAGAGGTCTAATCCTGCATTTCCTCTTGTTCCTCTGGCAAGGGAGTGGATAGGTAGTAGGGATTGTGTCGGGGAAGCATCTGAGTGGATGCTTGAGGATACTCCTTCTGCAATGCCCCGTACATTTGTGGGCCCCGGGGTATTGGGCCCCGTGCCCCGTTTTTTGAATTCCTGAACAAAGGATTTCCATGGATGTCAAATTTTGAATGGCATTTATTGGCCCAATGATTTCCCTTTTTACACCTGGGGCAGCGGCCTGGGGCACGGTATGAGCTTGGTCTTATTTCTCTTTTGGGATTTTGCCTAGAATTGCCTGATTGATTATGATAAATTTGCCTGGAATATCTTGATTGATTATAATGTCTACGTTTAGCCTTTGTGAAATTTCGAGGAAAAGCACCTCTCATTGAGGCTGCAATCACATTTCCTGTGACAAAGGCATCATTTATATCTTTACATAGTTGTATATATACGGAAAGATCCTTTTTAGTTCTCCATGGCCTGATGGCTGCTTGGCACCATTTATTTGCATTTTCATAAGCTAATTGAACAACTAATGGCATAGCTTGGTCAACATCTGCAAACACACTACCTGCAGTTCTCAAAAGTCGATCAGCAAAGTCAGCATATGGCTCATTAAGTCCTTGAATTACTTTTGACAAGCTACCTTGTAGATCCCCAGGTCCTTGTACAGTTTTCCATGCCTCTAAGGCAGCTGTGTTTATCTGAGCATATACATCTGGGTCATAATCTGTTTGAGCCTGTAAGTCTGTGAATTGCCCTTCTCCTGTGAGCATGTCTATATCATAGTTTTCAAACCCTGCAGCCGCGTTTCTTTTAGCTGTTTCTATACAAAGTTCTTGGAATTGCGATTGCCAAACCAAGAATTGCCCCCCCGCTTA
>CM046673.1:545000-847500 GCA_025594165.1 Tamias sibiricus | reverse complement strand
CTTCCTCTGCCCTTGCAGGGAAGAGACCCCAGGCTCCACCCCATCACCTCTGCCCACTTATTTGGCTCCTTCCTTATCTGGCTTCTCCACCTCCACCCTTGTCCGCCACTACCCTCCCCCTGGGCCCCCCTCCCAGGGCTGTTCCTTTGCAGGTTTCTCTCCATTTCCCACCAACTCTCCCTTGGCCTCAGACCCCCACCCAAAACTGGGCACACTCAGACACTCCCAGCCCTGTGGGGTCAGGGCTAGGCTAGAGAAGCAATGCTTCCAGGACCTTTGGGAGAAGTCCTGGGGCTGATGTTTAAGCAATGAATACGAGTTTGTCACACAAGAAGATACATGCTGGGCACGCTGGCACACGCCTGTAATCCCAGCACTCCGGAGGCTGAGGCAGGAGGATCGCAATTTCAAAGCCAGCCTCAGCAATGGCGAGGCACTTAGCAACTCGGTGAGACCCTGTCTCTAATACCAAAAAAAAAAAAAAAAAAAAAAAAAAAAAAAAGGGCTGGGGATGCGGCCCCTGAGTTCAAACCCCGGTACAAATAAATAAATAAATAAATAAAAATAATAGAATTTAAAAAAGGGCTGGGGATGAGGCCCAGGTGGTTGAGTGTCCCTGAGTTCAATCCCTGGTTACCACCCTGTTGCCACCCCCAAACGGGAACAGCTTAGCTTGGTCACCTAAGCTATTGCATGCCCAGGGAATGGGGCTGAATTGGAGGTGGGAGGCAAGCGGGCTCAGGGAGCTGGCCCTAGGACCTTTAGGTAGCAGAGGGAGTGAGGACCCCCCCCCCCCCCGGAACTCAGGGCCCATTGTTGGTGTAGCCCTGGCGATCTGGCCCCATCAGCCTTATTCCCTCTCTCTCTATCATGGGTGGGCAGTCCTGGCTAGGGGACTGCTGGGGGTAGACAGGGTTCTGTCTGCCTGGTGGTGGCACTGCCACCTGAATGCTGAATGGGCTCACCCTGGAAAAGGGAAAGGTCCTTTGGGAACAAGAGACTTTGTGCTGTTCCAAATTTTATAAAGGTGCAGGCATGCTACTTCCTGGCTTTTCTTCCCATGTGGTGCCCGTCCCTGTGTGGTGTGTCCCAGGAAGCCCAGAAGCACTGAGTGTGCACCTTCTGGGTAGGGGACAGACCCATGTTCGTCTTGTCCCCATTAGGCTAGGCCCTACCCTTGTGAAAGTGTCTTCACCTCTACATTCTGACCCTACTCTGCTTGTCCCCAAGGCCTGGCTCTAAGATGTATGCTACATCATGTGGGGACAGGGATTCCACTGTGAGGGTACACTAGTCCATGTCAATGGCGGTCTTCGCTGGGCCCCAGCTATCTTTGGTGCTGCTTGTAGCATGCTGATGGCCCATCAGGACCTGAGCAGGCAATGGCTGGGGTCTGGGCAGGAAAGACACACATTTGACCTCATGGCCAGCACCGGGTTCTCAAGTTAGTAGAAGTGGCTGGCTGCTTCCCCAAGAAGAGCAGAGTTTAGATGGGGGCCAAGACAGGCCCACTAACCCTCACACAATCTGCCAAAAGATCACCCCGGGGCCTAGAGCATGCCAGGAGGCCCAAACCCATCAAGTCCAGACCTGAGGTGGAGTCACTCACACGAGTCTGTGACACACTACGAGCTGCCCACGTACTGACAGGCCAGGGGTGACCTCCCTGTCACTATCCTGGCTGGAATGACATGAGCAGGCCCTGATTCTCCATATACTCACCCTGCACTCCCCTCCCTACCCTACTGAGAGAGCTGTGGGAGGCTAAGACCCCTGCCCCACAGTTGCCAGGCCAGCCCTGGGTCAAGCAGTCAGTCCCCCAGGGTTGCAGAGTGGGTGGGGCAGCACCCTGGCAGGACAGTGCCAGAGCCACCCCCTTCTGGGTCAGCTCCACCCTGTCTGGGGCCAGCTAGGAGCCTGGATCCCCACAGAAGTGCCAACACCACCCAGATCGGGCAGCTGGCCAGGCCAGGGCCACCCACAGCCTGGGTGTGCCCAGAGCGGGACCTCCGTGGGAGCAGGTAGGTCGCCTCTTCCCAGGGCCCTGCCGCAGGAGGACTTGGAGTCAATGGTGGATCAGAGCACTGGGCCTGAAGACTCAGAACCTGGCAGAGGCACGGGGAACCTGTCCCTATCTCAAGCCCGACCCCCAAGAACTCCCTCCTTCTCTCCCTCTCCACCATCCCTAGTCCTGGTGGGCAACCTCTGCCCATTCCCACCCTCTTGGGGTAAAGACTGGCACCTTGTCCACCCCCCACCCAGCCAGGCTGGCTGTGCCCTGGTTGAGTTGTCCCCACACCCAACCAATGTTCACAAGTCTCTGTTTACTGAGCATCCTCCAGGGACTGTTTCCTTAGGCTCAGAGATGCATTTCACAGGGTCCAGGGAACACTCAGGGGAGGGTCCTGACCCCATAGGCCTAGGCAGAGCAACAGAACCAGTGCACACAGTCAGGCTTCCTGGCCTTTAATGTGGGCAGGGGCTGGGGAGCATCAAAGTCTTGGGCTCTGCAGGGGCAGGGGTGGTGAGTAGGTGGCCCATCAGGATGGGGGCCTTGGCAAGAAGAGCTTACAGACCCCACATCAGGCCTGCCAAAGCTGCTGAGGGCTGTGACGGCCCCAGGTGTAACCTGAGGGAGTGCCACACTACCCCTGGTGGCCTCAGCAAGCACGCTCCCCCAGACAGAGGCGAGTGGCAGGGACCTCAATTTCCCTGCTGGTGAAGGGCATGCACCGCCTACTCCAGGGCCTTCACCAGGGCCTCATTGGCCTCGATTCGGATCTGGATCTCTGCCCGAGCGGCCTCATCTGCTGCCCCTGACAGCTCCGACTGGGCCTTCTCCAGGTTGGCCCTGGCGGCCTGCAGGAGGTGGGTAGGGGATGAGGGATGAGCCGGGATGCCAGTCCAGCCCTGCCCTTCCACTGAGCTCCCTCCCCAGCAGCCAGGGGACCCTCGGCCAGCTCCCATCTGCTCCAAGCTGCAGTCTCCACCCACTTCATACTCACCCCCAGGTCCAGCATGTCCAGCGTCACAGCTTCTTCAGCCAGTAACTGCACCGAGGAATCGGCATTAACTGTGATAGAACCGCTGCTCACTGCGGGGTGGGGGGCGGGAGAGAAGGCCTGAGTCCACCACATCCATGCAGGGGGCCTAGGAACTCTCTGGTAGGAGCTCCATAAACACCCACGTCTGCATCCCAAGCGTGCCAACAGCTGCTAGCCCAGGTGGTCCTATGAGACTAGTCCCAGGGCCCAGCACACCAGGTGGCTGAAGAGGAAGAAATATCCCAAGAGGATAGGAAACAGGAGACAGACCCAAGGACACCCATGACACCACAGAACCCTGCAGGGAAAGTGAGGCTGTCCCTTTAGCCCACCAGCCCAGAAGCTGAGCCTGGGTCAAGAGCCACATCAATTGTGCTTCTGGCCTTGAATCCCAGTTCTACTTATGGTGACAACTGGTACTGGGGAAAGGCTGTCACAGACTCAACTCCTTCCCATGCAAACACATTTCCTGCCCTAAGCTGACTACCCCTCCCAACACAGCTACCCTCTTCCAGCACCTGTGCACCCATCCCCACTCCCACCAGAGGAACAGGACTAGTTCAGAACGGAGTCTGCATCTCTGAGGGTCACATCAGTGCCCACACCCATTACACAAAAACCCACCAAACCTTGCTTTTCTTAGTCTTAGCTCAGACAGAGGCTGCCCAATGGAGACCCGAGGCCTCTACCCAGCACCCCCAGAGACTAACCAAAGTATTTAGTAGTGCTGCCATCTTCTGCATGGACCACGACCAGCCCTGGCCGTAGGACCTGCAGAGTGGGCACATGGGCCGCAAGTATGCCAAAGGCTCCAGTCAGTGTGGGCACGTCCACCTGCCGGATGTTGGCACCATTGAAGAACACCTGGAGAGAACAACAGAAGCAAGCATGTGGCAGCTGAACTGCCTCAGGAACCGCTGTACCTGGCCTTCACTGCTCTGAAATGCATCCAGGAAAGGCCGAGCCCTGAAGAGGTCACAGAAGACTGTCCGAGCCACCCGTGGTCTTGGGGCAGTTTGGTCATCAGGAAGTAGGACTGTCTGCGACTGGGAAGCACCCGGGTCCTTCCCCAGAGAAAGCACCCATGAGGGCTGGAAGGGGAGGTGCCGGAGACAAGAGGTAACGCTTAGATCTCAGCTTCGGGAGAAGAGAAAGCCTGGGAGCCGGGGTGGGAGGGAGCCGAGGTGTGGGGCGAGGTCCAGCGACCTGGCCGGTTTAAGGGGGCATCGGCCCCAGGAAGGGGTCGGGGCTCAGATTCAGAAACACAGCGCGACCGCCAGGAGGTGAACGCGGGTCCAGCGACCCTGCCGGATACGAGGGTGGGAGGGCTCGGCCTCGGGCCCGCACGGGTGTGGGGACGTGAGTCCGGATCCAGGGAAACGGGTCGGCCACCGGACAGCAGCCTGGGGGTGGGAAGCTGGGGCGCCGACGGTAGGGGAGGGGCGGGGCGGGCAGGAAGCTGGGGCGCCCGAGGAGCAGGGCAGTAGTCCTGCGGCCCCGCGACCAGGGGAACCTCGGTCTCGGGGCCGCTCAGGAGTTGGGTGGGCGCGCGGCCCGGAAAGGCGGCCGGATCCCTGGCGCTGGGAGCGCAGGTGTCGGGTCGAACGGCGAGGGCGCGGGATCCGGACCTGCGTCGGGGAGGCGAAGGTGAAGGACATCTGGCCCGGGCCGGCGGCGGGGGCCGGGGCGACGGCAGCCTCAGCGTAAGCGCGCGCCTGGCGCACGAGGCGGCCCAGGCCCGCGCGGCGGAGCAGGGCGGCGGGAAGCATGGCGGCAGCGGCGGCGGCAGCGGACAGCGGACCTGAGCGGCTGGGACGGCCTGGAGGGCGAGAGGACGACGCGCAGGGGTTTCTGGGAGCAGCAGTTCCAGCGAGTGCGCACGCGCGCACTACGACTCCCAACAGGCTGCGCGCGACGCCAGTGATGAGACGTCACCGCCCGAACGCGATGCTTGCTGGGAGCTGTAGTTTTCTTGCGTGGAGAGGCGATGAGTGGGATAAAACGGTTCCCACGGGGACTGGGGTTGTGGTTCAGCGGTAGAGCTCTCGCCTGGCACATGTGCGGCCTGGGTTCCAGCCTCAGCACCACGCAAAAATAAAAACACATTGTATACAACTAAAGTAAATAAATAAATATTTAAAAAAAACGGTTCCCAGGGGTAACTGCGCGGGGAGAAGGGACAATTCAGCACCAAAATTGCTGAGAGAACGCTCACTGCAGGGACATCTGAGAAATAGTCCCTCTATGCAGTGGGGGAGGGGACGTTCAACAGGCGTTGACGTCAAAAGTAGGCAAATCTATAGATGTCAGAAAATGACAAGACCTGAAATAAACACGTATTGCATGTGTGTAACTATAATACACCAAAAATACATATTGCAAGCCGAGTAAAAGACTGAATGGAACTGTCGCGAAGGCTTTATCTATACACCCAGTGCAGGTGCCAGGGAACGGCAGTCCAACAGGGTCGCGGCGGCGGACGGGCGGGCACACGGACGTCCGCAGAGGGCGCCCTGCGACCGGCGATGCGCTCGCCTCTCTTCATCCGCCCCCGTCTGGACACCGCCCCCGCGCGCCACTGACGCAGGAGCGCGTGCGCGGGCGGCTCCAAGCTCCGCTGACGTCAACCAGGTGCCGCGCAGTCTCGCTTGGGCCCATGACATCACCGCCCCGCCCCCGCGTTTACGCAGGTCCTCGGCCCCCACCCCGCTTTGAGCTCCCAGAAAACGCGGGGTCCCGGCCGTTGCTCCGCAGGACTCGCGCTGAGGAGGGTTTTGTCTGAGGGGCGGAGTGCTGGACCCCAGGGGTACAAGAAGCAGGGTAGGGTCGTGGTCACGCCTGGTCCGGGATCTAGGGCTGGTGCCCCAGTCCAGTGAGACCCAGCAACTAAGCCTTCCTTGGTTCCCCACACCCTATGGCCCCGTTCAGGCCCTTTGGAGAACCGTGCCCCTGTATTTAAGAATGTGGGCATCTGGACACGTCAGAAGCCCCAGGCCAGCACCATGAAGGACACTTGGGGCGTCAATCCCCATGACCTAGACATTCTGGCCCTGGGAGGAGGGTGAAGAGCGAAGCATTCAAATTCCTTTCCCAAGTGCATTTTGTCCGCACCTCCAAAGTCTCCTGGACCCTGGTCTTAATAAGCCACCAGCTACTTCATAAAACAGGGAGACTTACTGGGCTTATCAACCAACCAGCTGATGACTTCTCTCTGGTCCCCACTCCTAGTGGCCTACTGGTGAGGGCAGCACGTTATTTGGGGCCCAAACCTCGGAAGACTCGGGAATTCCACCCGGTCTTCTCCTGTCCACCCAGTTGACCACCATTTCTGGCCCAAAATGCCCAGGCCTCCTCTCTGCCTCACCACAGGTGCCAGAAGAGTCTGTTTAAAAATCTGAAACCTGCCAGGCGCCGTGGCACACGCCTGTAATCCCAGCGCCTGGCAAGGCTGAGACTTGGAGAAATGCGAGTTCAAATCCAGCCTTAGCAAAAGCGAGGTGCCAAGCAACCCAGTGAGACCCTGCCTCTAAATAAATTACAAAATAAGGCTGGGAAGTGGCTCAGTGGCTAAGTGCCCCTGAGGTCAATCCTGGTACCCCCCAAATCTGAAACCAGACCATGTCCTTCCCCTACTGGGACCCACACCCGTGGTTTCCTTGTTCCCTCTTCTGCAAAAGCACTTAACCTATTTCTAGGCCTTTGCTCATGGGGTTCAAGCTTCCTTGGGCATTTTGCACTTGGCTGCAACTCAATAAGAGCCCATTACCTCCTGTGTACCTGCCCTGTGCTAGCCTGGGACACAGCCAGAAATAAGTTCTGTGCCTGGAGCTCTTAGGATTAGCAGGGAGATAATGCACAAGAGCAAATAGGATACTTGCCTGTACTAGATGGAGCAAGGGGTCCAGAGTGTGTGTGACGCCTGCTGTTCAGCAGAGTTAGCCAAGGGATGGGTCCTGAAACTTTGACATTTGGAAAAGTTGAAGGAGGAGTGTGTGTATGTGTGTAGGGGGTGAATCTTTCAAGTGTGGGGCACTTGCAAGTGCCAAAGCTCTGAAGTTGAACAGGGCTTGCCACATTCTGGCATAAACTTTCTCTGGATGGAAGACATAAGGTGTGGAGGGCAGGCCCCTTTACATGGGATTCCGCCTGACTAGGTTGGTGACAGATTTGGTGGACTGAACACCTAAAAAGATCAGGCATGTATGTGTGAAAGGAAGAGCGAAGAGGCAGCTTTGAGGGTTGGCTATTGGGGTTTCCAGGTTGTCTCCCAGTGGTAGAGCATGTAATTAACATGGCAGAGGCCTTTATTTTGATCCCCAGCACCAAAAGAAAAAAGTGGGGTTTCTGTGGTGTGTCATCTCACAAAGACCAGGCCTTGGCACAGTTGGGGGAACTCAGTTCAACTTTAGAGCCGCTGTCATCATGCGCTCCATGAAGTGAGAACAGGGGAAATCTGTAAAGGAGGTATGGCAAGCTCTTGACAGTGCCCACAGGAACATGCACGGGGGAATCTGGTGAGAGAAGTACACCTGGATTACCTGGCTGGTGCATCCTGGGGACCCCCAGACTGGGAAAATTGTGTGCCAGGAGAGGCCATGGCTGCGTGCCTTCCATACTCCCAAGGGAGGAGCAAGATGGTCTGTCTGTGCACCCCAGGACTCCCTGGCCCACCAACTTGGGTTACCCCAGGTTAGACTAGGGGGAGTCCTGTGCCCCAGGGGAGGCTGTGCATCTCAGGTCCTTTGGCTTTGCCCTTGGGACCCGGGCTATGGGGAGTCGTGGACCCCATGCCTCCGCGCTGGCGCTGTGTCCCCGAAAACCCCAGGACCCAACGTAGGTGAGTTATGCAGCGGTGCTAGAGCTGGGTGTCGGCCTCTGCGGGAAGAGGCGGCAGCACTGGGGGGGTGGGGGCGGGGAATTGGAGCGCCGGCTCCGCCCCCCACCCCCGCCGGAAGGGAAAGGGAGGCGGTGGCCGGCGCAGAACTAGCCAGACGCCGCGGCCAGAGCGGCGGGGGCGGTCGGCTGCGCACCCGGCTGCACCGGGCGTACCAAGTGGGCCGGAGCTGGAGCGCCGCCAACGCGGTCACGTGCACGGCCCCTCCTCTCGCGCCGGCCTCCCCCGCGCGCCGCGCTCTCCATTCATAAATTCTCCGCCGGCTCCGCGGCCACCAGGTTGCCGGAGCCAGCCGGGAGCGCCGCTCAGCCGCCGCCTGCCCGCCAGCCCGCCGCCCGCAGCCCGCAGCCCATGGGCCGCACGCCCCGGCGCTGAGGTAGGCGCGCCGGGCCGGGGCGGGCGGGGGCGGGCGGGCCGCGCGCGCGGCCGGGGATGGCGGCCGGCTTCGGGGCGCGCCCGGGCTCCAGACCACCCGCCTTTTCCCGCATGATTGCGCCTGGCGGGTGGGAGGGCGCGGAGGAGCTGGCTGGGCCTGGAGGCCGCCGGCGCGGCTCTGCACCTCCCCTTCGTCTGGCGACCTGGAGAGGGGCCCCGCCCACGCCCTTTCCCTGGCCTCAGTTTCCCCCGGTGAGGTCGGGTGAGCGCGATGGCCCCTTGGCCTCCTGGCTTAGCCCGGTGTCAGGTTCTCTGCTGTCTAACCCCGGCCGGCTCGGGGTCGCCAGGGACCGCCCGTGGGTACCTCCGCCCTGAGCTCTCATCTCCCCAGCCCATCTCTCCTGCCCGCGGCGTGCAGCCATCTTCCGTGTCTCCTCCCATCACCATCCCTTCCTTCTGCCCCACCTTCTCCAGCCTGAACTCCTTTCCCGACCTACATTTGCGCCCCCTCCCCCCAAAATAGGCGATCCCCATTCTAGCCTATGACGGGACCGCTGAGGACACCAAGCCTTCCCGGCACCTTCCTTTCTCTGCGCCTGTCTCTCCGCGGTCCAGGGGTTAGAGCCCGTGAGTGGCGAGCAACACCGGAGCCTGCGCGCCCTTCTTCCTTGGGAAAGGGGCTCGCGCGTGGCGTGCCCACTTGGGGCTAGCATCAAAAGCGGGACTACCCTCGGTCCCCGAGCTTCCAGGGTCGTCCAGCCCCGGGGCGGGTCAGGTGCCATTTCCCGGCAGCCCCTTCCCGAGTGCTGACCATCCGCAGCCTCAGTTTCCCCCAAGCGCGTGCAGCCGCGGAGGCCGGCCCACTGGGCTGGTGTCTGCGGGCGCTGGCTGGCGGCGCAGCCATCTTGCCGCCGCGACTGGGGCGCCCCTGCAGGCGGCCTCCTCCCCCGCGCCCCCTTCCCGCCCTCCCTCTGCCTGGCAACCCGCCCCCCAGCTCGGCCTGCGCGCGCGGTCGCCATGGGAACAGAATTCTCAGGGCAGGAACAGATGCGCCTTCTTTGTCCTCTCCATTCCCACCAGCGTGGGCAGGGGGGACCTTTGCCTCTTGTGTCGTGACTTAGGGTCACTGGCGCAGCCATCCCGGCCCCCGGGGGGCCTTTTCAAGTTTTCTGTCTCATCTGCACCGGGCCGGGCTGAAGCAGCCTTTCTCTCTCGCCAAAGGAGGGCCCCGGGTCTCGCTGGGGTCTGGCCTGTGTGTGCGGCATGGCCTCACTTCCTCTGCGTCTGTCTTGAGGGGCGCTTCCCCGTTCCTGGCAGGGCCCCCGCCTGCCCCACCTTGCTGGGCTGACCACGTTCCCTGGGGAGGTGGTTGTGACACACGCATGCACGCGTCCACCTCCCAAGAGGTGGACATGGCAGAAAAGGAGGTCCCTAGAGCTGTCCTGCACTGGGCCCACCCAGCACTGGTCAGAGCAGGTGGGGCTGCTGTGGGCTCTGCTGCCTACCCGTGAGTTGCTGGGCTGTGTGGGGTTTTGCTCCTGGGAGGGAAGAGGGCCTACTTCCAACAGCTCTGGTGGGAAGGGCCACGGGGCTGGAGCTGAGCAGGCCCTGCCCTCCTGCCCCCCAGCCTTCACAATGCAGCCTACGGCCACCATGGCCACAGCCGCGGCCACCACCGCTACGGCTGCCCTGACAACATCGTGGGACAATGCCACCAGTCATCCCACGGTGGGTGACCTGGGGGTGTGGGGTAGATGGGACGTCAGCCCAGTGGCAGGACCCTGACCCTCGCCTCTCCATCTGCAGGCCACGCCAGACCCCATCCTTGACAACTACGTGCTGCTGGTGGTGGTCATGTCGCTGTTTGTTGGGGGCACACTGGTGGTCTTGTCCGGTGTCCTGCTCCTGTGCAAGCGCTGCTGGGAGGTCCACCAACGCTTCAACAGGTATGCCCCCTGCTCTCAGGTGCAGCCACCTGACTTACAGGTGGCAGGGGCGCCTCCAAGGGTGGGGTGGACGAGCCTGGGACCCTGGGGTCTCACCCCTGCTCTCCCTCCCCAGGGCCATGGAGGAAGCAGAGAAGACCACTACTACCTACCTGGACAGTAGCACCCACCCTGCCCAAGGTGAGGGGCCAGCCCACCCCTCCCCCCACCTCTGGCCATTTGTCTGTCTGCCCGCCCACCTGCCTGCCCCCTCGGGCCGCCTGACCGTCTGTGTCTGTCTGTCTCCCCCACCAGACTGGGCGCAGCTCGATTCCGACTCATCTCTGTTCCCCTAACGCCCAGGCGTAGGCGCGCACGCGCGTGCTGAGGAGTGAGTGTGTGAGCGGATGAGCGAGTGCCGCCCGCCCGCCTCCCCGCCCCTGTCCTCCGGCCACTCCACCCTGCGCCCCTTCCTGCCCCCCCCCCCCCCCCGCCCGGAGGCCCACCCAGGATGAAGCCTGGCCCACCCGGGGCCCACCCTCTTTGGCTCTCCTCGCAGACCCCGACTTCAGGGGGGAGGACCCCGAGGGCCAGGATGTGGAGACCGAGCGCTTCCTGTCCACCAGCTCCACCGGCCGCCGGGTCTCCTTCAACGAGGCTGCCCTGTTTGAACAGAGCCGGAAGGCACAGGACAAGGGCCGCAGGTGAGGGCTGGCGCCGGGCTGCTGTCCAGGGAGGGCCTGCTGGTCGCTGAGGGCGAGGGCCTCTGTCTGTGGGGCCCGGCAGCGTGCAGCACGGGGCCTGGTGGGTGCTCCTCGCAGGTACACCCTGACGGAGGGGGACTTCCACCACCTCAAGAATGCCCGGCTCACCCATCTGCACCTGCCACCCCTCAAGATCGTCACCATACACGAGTGTGACTCCGGCGAGGCCAGCGTGGCCACTACCCCCCACCCCGCCACCACCCCCAAAGATAGCCTGGCCATATTCCAGGTGAGGGAGGGGTGGCAGCAACCCCAGGGCTCAGTGGGTGGTGGTGGGGGGTCTGCCCTGGGGCCTCCTGGCCTCTGAGGCTGGGCAAAGGGCCTGGCTGCCCCGGGGCCTCTGAGGTTGATGAACCATCTGCTGGGGTGGCCGGTGATGGGGAGGCTGAGCCCTCGTGCCCCTTGCTGGCCACCTGTGCTCTCTGACCTGTCGCTGCTTCCTCCCCACCTGGCTCTGTCCCACAGCCCCAGGGGAAGGCCCTCACTGGCCGCTCTGTGGGCCCCAGCTCCGCCCTGCCAGGCGACCCCTACAACTCAGCCGCGGGTGCTGCCGACTTCGCGGAGATGAGCCCCTCAGCATCCAGCGACTCTGGGGAAGGCGCCTCGGTAGGGGCTCTCCTGTGTTTTCCCAGAGTTCCCAGAGAACGGGGCTCCTGCCCTTCCCCACTGTCCCTTGGGGCAGACCAGCCTGCGGCCTCTCACCTGCCATGGCCTTCCTTGCCATGAATAGTACTCACCCCCAGGAGGACTGCCCAGGCGCTAGAGAGGGTGTGGCCAGCCACCCCCAGCCCCGAGAGGAGGGCTCCTAGACACACTCTCAGAAACGCCCGCCCGTGTTGGAGGTCTTTCCCTGGGCAGAGGCAGAGCTGGCCTGAGGGAGGCAGGGTCTCCGAGGGAGGAGGCCACAGGCCACAGCCCACCAAGGGCCCCATCCTACCTTTCCAGGCAAGTTTCACCTCTCCACGTGGTGGGTTTGGGGTGTTGGGACACTCTGCCTTGGCAGGGGCTGAAATGCAGGACCAAGAGGGGACTGCCCCTAACAGCTGTTCCTTTTCCCTCCCAGCTGGACGTGGGTCCCAGGAGTGCCAAGGCTGGTGGGCCTGGGCCTGGGCCAGGGCCTGGGGCTGTGCCTGGGGCTGTGGCAGAGTCTGGGGAGGCAGGAGCAGGCTCTGGGGCGGGCACCATGCTGCAGTTCTTCACCCGCCTGCGCCGCCACGCCAGCTTGGACGGAGCTAGCCCCTACTTCAAGGTCAAGAAATGGAAACTAGAGCCCAGCCAGCGAGCATCCAGTCTTGACACGAGAGGTGAGCCTCGGTTCCTGGTGGGCAGCAAGGCCCAGGAGGTGTGGTGTCGGTGAGCAGCCGCGGTGCAGGGAGCTCTGCCCCGGGGGGGGCCAGTGGCTGCCTTGCCCAAGGCCTTGCAGCTGGTCAGGAGGACCCAGGGCCTGGCTTACTGTAGAGGGGCTGTCATGGTCCCAGTGTTCCCTGCACCCTGGCTAGCTGCCCTCTGATGACACCCAGGCCACCTGGGACGGAAGTTCTGGGGTAGGACCTCTGCCCACCATGCCTCCCCGCACTCCCCAGACCCTGTGCATGGCCCAGCTCTCTCCCGGAGGCTCAGCTGTGCTTGTGGAGAGATCTTCTCCAGGAACTCCTCCCTGGAAGAGTCCTTTCCCTTGCAGGGACCTTGACTCCTTTGGTAGGGAGCAAGGGGCTGGACGAGGCAGGATCAGCCAGTGTTTTCAGTGGGGTCCTGCACTGTGGTATTTGTGTTCCATGGCCAGATATTTTTGTCTCAATTGCTCAGCTGCTACTATAGCTAGCAGCCATAGAGGACCTGTAAATGAAGAAGGTGCCAATAAAACTCATTAAGACAAACAAGTGGGGGGCAGATTAGGCTTGTGGGCAGCACCTTGCTGACCCCTAGATACAGGGCAAGAGGTGCCATGACTGGTTTAACCATCCCTGCCCAGGAGGCCTTAGTGGGGGACAGCAGCTCAGAGGCCTTGGGCCTGTCAGGCCTGGGGTGCCTGCTGCCCTGTCGGGGAGGTAGCAGGAGCCATCATCCTAAGAGGCCTCCTGTATCAAGAACAGGAAGGTGTGGCTGGGTGGTGTTAAGACCTGGCGGAGTGAGTTCTCTGTCACCCTGGCTTACCCAGGCAGCTTTGGCGGGGGAACGGAGGAGGCAAAGGCCTGCAGGCTGCCCTGTTTCAGCTGAAAGAATGAATTTTAAGATGGTGCGATTGGGGTGTTGCTAAGGCTACCGGGACTGTTTGCTGGGAGCCTGCCCCTGGGTGAGGGTGGTACAGTCCCCCAGAACTCCCCAGGCCAAGGTGCAGCCTCTTCCCTGGACTCCCACAGCCTCCACTTCCGCACTTTTTTTTTTTTTTTTTTTTTTTTTATATTTTTTAGTTGTAGACTTACACAATACCTTTGTTTTTATTTTTATTTTTTAAAAGTGTTTTTACTTTTTAGTTGTAGTTGGACATGATCTTTATTTATTTTTACGTGGTGCTGAGGATTGAACCCAGGGCCGCACATGTGCTAGGTGAGCGCTCTGCCGCTGAGCCACACCCCAGCCCTATTTTGTTTGTTTGTTTTTAAATATTTATTTATTTACTTTTAGTTGTACACAATGCAATGCATTTATGTTTACGTGGTGCTGAGGATCGAACCCGGGCCGCGCACGTACAAGGCGAGCGCTCTGCCGCTGAGCCACACCCCAGCCCCCTATTTTGTTTTTATTTTTATGTGGTACCAGGATCAAACGGAGTACCTCACGCATGCTCAGCCAGCACTCTACTGCTGAGCCACAACCTTGGCCCTCCACTTGTGCACTTTGTGCTGGGCTGGAACTGTCACTGGGTGTCCTTGCACCTGTCTGGCCAGGGCTGCTCTGGGGGCACTACTTCTACCCAGAACCTTTACATCCTGTCTGTGTTTTGGCCTTGGTCTTTCTGCCCTTTGCCTCAGTTTCCTCACTTGCACTTGAGCGTGGGCACGGGAAACAGGCACAGACAGGCTGACCACTTTCCCTGCACAGGTTCCCCCAAGCGGCACCACTTCCAGCGGCAGCGAGCAGCCAGTGAGAGCATGGAGCAGGAAGGGGACGCCCCCCACGCAGACTTCATCCAGTACATCGCCCGAGCTGGGGACGCTGTGGCCTTCCCACCCCCCAGTCCCTTTCTGGCCAGCCCCACCAGCCCGCCCCCCACTCTCGGCAGGTATTTTTCAATAGATAGAGGTGCTAGGGGTGGACCTGTGGGCCCCTGCCCTGCTCCATCCCCCCTAGGTGGCTCAGGGAGCTCCCTCCTGGCCCTGTGGACTCCCTCTCTCGCAGCCCCCTGGCAGCCTTGAAGGGGCTACCTCTCCAGCGAGGACCGGAGGAGGAGGGAAGGAGGGAAAGACTGGGTAAGGGCAGGCGGGTGGGCATTGCCTTGGATGATGGCCCCAGGGTCCCCCAGATGGGACACCTGCCCAAGCAGGGCCACCATGGACTTCTGTCCACCCTGGTGTTGCTATTTCCCAGTGGAATCCTAGAAGGGCTGCTCCGTTCCAGGCCCTCTCCCACCTGCCCAGGCTCCTGAGGGATGGACAGTTCTTTCTCAGAAACCATTTTGACCCCTTTCTCCAGCAACTTCCTCCTCCCCCAACCCAAAGGCAACTGTCTTAAGCCCCATGCCTAAGCTTGGGTCACTCCTGTCTGAGCAGGTGACCCTTAACTCTTGTGCATCACCCTCCTGGCCTATATGATGGGTGAGTGATAGAGACAGAGCTGGACTCGTCCAGGTCTAGTTCCTCTCCTGTGGCGCGCACTTCCACCAAGAGCCTAGGAAGAGAGACTCAGGAGGAATGATAACTCTTGGGGTGGCCTGACTCTGCAGCCTCAGCAGGTGCTGGGGACCTACACCGGCTTTGGGTTGGCAAGCAGCCCGGTCCCCAGAGTACCTCTGTGCCCACCCTCCTTGACCCAGAGGCGGGTGGCCGGCTGGGAGGGGTACAGCTGGTGGGCTCTGACGGCCATGGCCTGGCTTGCAGGATAGAGGCAGCCGAGGCGGCGGGAGGAGCGAGCCCCGAGTCGCCCCCAGAGCATGGCGCTGGCGCGGGGCAGCAGCAGCAGCAGCTGGAGCCAGACCCCGAGCAGACCCAGGCCAGCTACCGCGACCTGTGGAGCCTGCGCGCCTCCCTGGAGCTGCACGCAGCCGCTGCCTCAGACCACAGCAGCAGCGGCAACGATCGCGATTCGGTGCGCAGCGGCGACAGCTCGGGGTCCGGGGGCGCGCCCCCGGCCTTCCCACCGCCCTCGCCTCCCGCGCCGCGACCCAAAGACGGCGAGGCGCGCCGGCTGCTGCAGATGGACAGCGGCTACGCCAGCATCGAGGGCCGCGGCGCTGGCGACGACGCCGCCGAGCCGCCCGCCGCTCCCGCCCCGCCGCGCAGCCCGCGCGCCTGGCCACGCCGTCCGCGGCGCGACTATAGCATCGACGAGAAAACAGACGCGCTCTTCCACGAGTTTCTACGCCACGACCCGCACTTCGACGACACACCTGCCGCCGCGCGCCACCGCGCACGCGCGCACCCCGCACGCTCGCAAGCAGTGGCAGCGCGGCCGGCAGCACAGCGACCCCGGCGGCGCACGCGCGGCCCCGCCCCCCGGCGGCGCGGTCCCGCCCCCTGGGGCGCCCCGGCCCGCGCGTGCGCCCTTGCGCCGGGGCGACAGCGTCGACTGCCCACACGACGGCCGCGCGCTCGCCGGCGCTGGCGACGACCCCACCATCCCAGTCATCGAGGAGGAGCCCGGCGGGAGCTGCCCAGGCTCGGGCCTATGCGTTGAGCCTGCGGGGGCGCTGCTGGACAAGCTGGCGGCCAGCCTCGACGAGAGACTCTTCCCGCCGCGCCTCGCCGAGCCCGTCGCCGCGGCCCCAACGCTGGTCGTCGCCGCGGCCCCCACGTCCCCGGACCACAGTCCGGCCTAAGCCTAGTGCCACGATCCCACCTTGGCAGCTTTTCCGGCGCCGCGCGGAACCGGGGGCCGGGGCGCGAGGCCCAGCACACGTGCTGGGCGCCCTGGGCTGCCGCGCACAGCCCGCCGCGCCCCGCTGCCCTCGCCGAGCGCTTGGTAGGCCGGGGGACGTCCCGGAGAGCGAGGCTCGAGTGGCGGGAGAACGGTAAGTTCTCTTGGGACTGCTGAGCCACCTCCAGCGACCCCGGGCCCCGACGGGTGGAGGGTCCGTGACCCAGGGCCGGTGCGAGGGCCGCGAGCTCGGGCTGGGGGCCGCCGCGGGCCGGACGCACGCGGGAGTCGCCGCCCGCCGAAGCCGTTTACCTCACTGCGGCGAGCGCCCTCCTCTCGAGCAATAACCGCCGGCTGCCGCGCCCCCGCCCCGCCCTCCGCATGTGGCCCGCCGGAGTTGAGACGAGAAGGAGACAGCCCAGGCGGCACCGTTTCAAGTTTCCCAAGCTTTATTTATTGCCAAAAGATGGGGCAGCCCGCGGCTGAGTAGCCCCTGCCGCTCCTCCAAGCTCTCCGCCCAGTCTGCGCCATCCAGTGATGGTTTCCTGTCGTGTTTTGTTTTCTGGTTGATCATAAATATTTACTGCATATTCTGACTTGCTCTGGGTTTTCTCTGGGGACCCAAGACCTCAGTGGCCTTGGGGGAAGGAAGGTCAGAGTCTGCCACAGGCCCTGACCACGGAGTCCAGAAGTCCAGATCCCACTGCCCCAGCAAAAAGCCAGGATGGTCTGTGGGCCACCGTGCGGGATCCCTCCTGCCAGCCCCACCTGCCTCCCACCAACTCCCAAACACCTGCACAGCCATAGCTCAAATCCACCTGTTTTATTTAAAAAAAGAGAAAAGGAACCAACCAAACGACAAAAACAAGGCAGCCAGCGGCTCCCTCGGGTGGTTCTGCATGCAAGGCGGCTGCCAGAGGCCTGATCTCCAGTCGGCAGGCGGGGGAGTCCCTGACACGAGCTGAGTGAAGACCATGGAGGTGGCGGAGAGCCAGTAGTCTAAACATAAAGTGCATCTTGGAGGCCAGGCCCCGCCCTCCCCCGCCCCCCGGGGAGGCTCCACACAGGACGGCAAGTCAAGTGGTGTCTACTGTCCAGCGGTGCTGTGTGCAGGGGGCTGAGGGCAGGGCCGGGCCCAAGTCCCTGACAACCCCAGTCCTGGCCCTTGTGCTCCTGACGTCCTGAGCAGTCAGTACAGAGGCATGGCGGCCACCTTCCTGGGCAGGCAGTGGACCAAGAGCCGACAGGAAGACTGAGGAGGGCCTGGCCCATTGCACCTGGCCAGGGCTCCTGGAGACAGGCTGCAGGAGGACAGAGGCAGGTCACTCTGGGCACCTGGGCCTCTCTGCTTCCTGAGGGGCAGCCTGCACTAATGGGCCACTGCAAAGATGGGAAGCAGCCCCATCAATGGGGGCTGCCAGGCTTCTGTGCCCCAGCCCAGGGAGACACCCTGAGTCTTCCCTAGAGTGAACTGAGCAGGCCTGGCCCTCCCCCAGGCTGGGTGGGGGCGGGGCCACGAGCTGGAGGAGTCCAGCAGCATCTAGGATGACTCAGGAGGCTCAGAGATGAAGCAGCCAGGCAGGGCTGGTCCCCTCTGCCACCCCCACAACCACCTCCAGAGCCTCTGAGCAGCCTGAGCACGGGAAGCCGGTGGCTCCAGTTGGCCTGAGTGGGAAGGGAGCTTGGCCCAGTACAGGCCACAGGTGCTGGTGTGGCAGGACAGCACCCTTCAGAAAGTGGCCCTGCAACGACAGGCCTGAGCTGCTGAGTCCTGCCTCGTAGCTGCACAGGCTGCAGAGACCAGCAGGACCAGTGGAGGTGGGGGTCGCAGACAGCCCAGGGCTGTGAGCTGAGTGGAGTCAGGCGCTGGCACCAACTGCCCCCATGGAAACGGAGCACGTGTCAGCTCAGGGGCCTTCTCCTGTCCCACCCAACAACCCCTCTAGGCCTTGGGACTCAAGAGCCCAGGACTGCTGGGGACTGCACTGACAGGCTGAGTGCTACGCGGCCCTGGCTGGGGTTGCTGTCCCCCCACCCCCCCCACCCCAGCTGGGCGGGCGCGTACCGCCTGCAGGCTGGGCCTCACTGCTGCTTGCAGGCCGACAGCCGGCGGATCTTGCTGCTGGAGCAGGCCTTGCGGGCAGGGTTGGTGGCACTGGCCCGGCACTCCACCTTGGACTTGGAGCTCAGCTGCGCCGACTCTGTGCCGTTTATGCACATGGCCTTGGGCAGGCTGTGGCTCTGTCCGTTCTGACTGGCCTCCTCTTCTGGGACCTGTCCTAGGAGGAAAATGGCAAGTGTGGCCTGAGCCAAGGGGCAGCATCATCCATAGCCCCCAGGCCCAGGCCACCTGCTGCCCACCACCTGGACAGACCAAGGACCTGTGCAGCCTTAAGGGCCACCTTCGGGTTCTGGGGACCCAGGCCAGATACCTCTCAAAGGCAGCCTGAGCACAGGGACTCCCTCTGCCCACATGTGCCACACCTGCCTGGACCCGACAGGACCTGGCGGGCCTTCTCTGAAGGAGCCCTGCTCAATGGAGCGGGAGGACTGGTGGGGCAGGGCCCTTGCCCACGCTCACCTGCCTGCTGAGGTGTGTGCTGTGGGAGTCTGCCTGCAGGTGGGCCTGGGCTGCCCCCATGCCCTCCAGCCTGTTTTGCAGGGCACAGGCATCTGGCATGCTCACCCGTGAGGACACCTGGTACAAGCCCACAGTGGGTGAAGCTCAGCAGGCACATCACCAGGGATTCTGCCTGCCCCAGGCCCGCTGGCTGCCAACTGCATCCTGGGGGTACCACGGACTGGGATCACTGTCCAGCGGGCACTGACCTCAGGGGTGTGTGGGCAGGAGGATCTGCAGATGGCCCAACCACCTCAGCAGGAGCCACTGTCAACACAGGCCCTGGCCATGCCCACCCCTGCACACATGGTGGAAAGCTGCCCCACCCACCCCTCTTGGCCCAGGAGCGCGCCTCTCGTGGGAGGAGGTCCCAGAGCTTTGGGAACTCACTAAGGACCCACCCCGTGTGCAGAAGCCACAGTTCTAAGTGGCACCTTGGTAACAGCAGCCCACCTGTCCCAAGGTCTGGGCCGTGACCTGGAACGCGAGTGGGGGTCAGACACAGACCCCATCTTGTCTGCCAGGGGACTGAGCACCCAGGGGACACCTCCCCTCCAGAACACGCACACACAGGCTTGGAAGCTGCTTCCACAGGCAGTGCCCTGAACTCGTGGTCTGGGAGCAGCCCACATGGTGGGTGACTGGACCCCCATTCTGGATGGGGCAGTCAAGGAGTGCAAAGTAGGAGGGTCCTGGGGCAGGTGGAGCGATGGGGCTGGCCCAGGAGCAGCTCAGAGAGGGATGTGGCCAGACCCAGCGTGGCTGTCCTGCTTCTGCAAAGGGCGGTCCCAGGTCAGGGGTGGGGCTTGTCCACAGGCACATCCTGAGCCACGCAGGCAATCAGGCACGGGCAGGAAGAGGGTGTCCACTGACCAAGTCCCCAGCCCCCTCCACCAGGCCCACCCTCCTTAAAGTCAAAGCACTGGGACTGGATGCCTGAGGGATCCGCAAGTGGACCTGGGGAGCGAGCCAGAGAAGCCCTGCGCAGGCCCTCACTGGGAGCTGGGAACCAGGGCTGTGGAAACAGAGGGCTCGGTGGCCTGAGGGGTGGCGCAGGACCCGTCCAGCACAGGCTCTGGGCACCTGGCTGGGCTCAGCCTTGCTCTCGTTCAGTCCACCAGCCTGACACAGGCCCCGGTGTTCTGGGAAGCAGCCGTCAGGTCCTTCAGGACATCAGACCCCCGACACAGACCCCCTCCGGCAGGGTCTCCTGGGGGACCACAGTGCACCCTCTCCTCCCAGGACAACCCGGGTCCCCGGAAAATGACTAGCACCCAGGAGCTGGCGGGAGGCAGTGTGCACCCAAGTGCCCAGAGCGTGAGGCCTCCAGGCCACTGTCCCTGACTGCTGTGGCACAGGGATCCTGGCTGCATACCCCTGGCCCTCGGGCCTGAGGGCCAGCTGCCCGGAGCCGGGCTACTCAAGGGCTTGAAGGGCCCAGGTGCTGCTGAGCACTGGGACTGACTTGAGGGGAGGGAGGATACCAGGCCCACCCAAGGACCCCAACATTCTGGGACCCTCCTCTGGCCAGGGGCATCCCGTACTCCAGGGACCTGGCTCACATCCTGCCCTGCCTTCCCGGCTCGCGTAGGCCTGTGCACCAACTCTTTCTGAAACAGCCTGGAGGCAACAGCCCCGGCGGGGACTTGCACGAGAGGCCCAGGCCACAGCAAGCATGCACCTGCAGACACATGGCCAGGCAAAGGTTTATGGCAGGACAACTCAGGAGGACTAGGGGAACTGGCAGGGCGCGGTGCGGAGCAGGCTACACTAAGGCCTCAAGCTCCTCCTCGGGGACCACCACAGCGCCAGCCTCCTGGGCCTTCTCTCCACAGGGGTCTGCACCCTGGCTCTTCTGCACGCCTCTCTCCTCGCTAAGCCCTGCCTCAGACGCCTCCTCGTCACCTGGGGAAGAAGGCAACATGGGGTCAGGGTGCAGCGGCCACAGTGCCAGGAGGGGGACTGCGGGGAGAAGTCCCCCTCCACCCTGCGGCCGGTCTCCCACCTGCTCCCCCTGGGCTCGGGCCAGGAGGGCTGAGAGGAGGAACTGCCCTGGGCAGCACCCACAGCCAGATGCCCAGGGAGCCCCCCCAGCCAGATGCGCCCCACCAGTGCCCAGCATCCCCCGTGGCCCTTCTGCTCTGCCTCGGCAGCCTGCGATGGAGATGGCCTGCACCAGGCTGGACCTTCGGGGCGGAGGGACCTGCACCAGAACACAGCTGGCTCCACCGCACACAGCCCACTGCCCACTCGAAGGACGTCCAGGCCAGGTGGGCACCGCACCCACAGCGTGGGCTCTGCCAGCTCACCAGGCACTGTGAAGTCCTGGGTGTAGATGATGCCATCCTCGATGTCGAAGAGGTCCTCGTCCTCGTCCTCATCTGTGCGGCCATGCAGGTCCTCCAGGTAGGGCACGACTGTCATGCTGCGCCAGCGGTCCTTGGTGTCTGGGCTGGGCGGGATGGGCACCAAGGCCTCTGCCAGCGGGTGCTTCTTCCGGAACCAGCTACAAGAGCCCATCAGGACAGGCTCCTCAGTGACCACTGGCCCCGCCACTCACACAGGAGACAGGGACAGCTGTAGCCCTCAGCTGCTTCCCGCACCCACTGCCTGCCTGCCGTGGTCTGCAGGATCAGGACCTCTGCCAGGACCACCAGTGTGCCCTGCAAGGGAAGCAGTGGCCACCTCCCCAGCGCTCACCCCCACCACAGCAGGGGCATGGACTGGGCTGTCCGCTGGCCTAGGAACCAAGGCCAGGCAGTGATCAAGTATTATGCTAATACCACGGCCAAGAGAGACCTGGAATCCAACTGCTCTTGAACCCTAACAGAAGTTTCTGCAGACGGGTGTGTCCACCCCCGGCCTAGCAGCAGAGGCCTTCAAGGCTGCCAGCAGGGTCAAACTTCTGTGGCTGGCACTGCCAGCTCCAGCACAGACTCTGATGAGGCCCCCCGAGGCCCTGTCCTCTTGGGAGCCAGGGCTCTGGACAGCTGGGGTAGAAATGAAGTCTGGGGTCTCCAGAGAGGCTTCTGTGGCCACCCCCATGTGTCCCCGCCTACAACTGCCCACTGCCGCCACATCCCTCTGGGCCTGGCCAGGCCCCTAGGCGTCCATCCCAGAAACTCCCCTGGGGGAGAACTCCTCAAACCCTGATGCTGACCTGGCTGCCTGTAGCTTCCCAGGCCCCAGACCAAGCTGGCACCGGCTCCTGGATGGCAGACATCCTCACCCCTGGACACAGGCCCAGTGGAAGCTAGAGGAGTCCGGCAGGGAGAGGCAGCCTTGGCCAGAACCTCTGCCCCACCTGCCCCACACCCTCTTCCCCTGGAGTCCCTGGGCTGCTGGGCCCCAGGCTAACTGCTGCCACTCTTGGGAGGAACCAGGGGACAGAGAGGGGGAGGCACACTTCACACACACACCCCTGCGGCTCGCACTTGGGTGGGGCCTGCACAGGCCAGCAGCGGGTGCTGCCGACACCCACACGGTGGCCCCCACACCCAGGAAAGTGCAGTCATGGGCCTGCCTGCTGGGCCCACCCCGGCGTCTTCACCACATGCCTGTCCCTGACCCAAACATCCGGCTGGTTCATCTCCCCACCACTGGAGGCTGTCGCCCCAGCAACCCAGCAAGGAGACCGGGGCAAGAAGGGCGGCCCAGGCTCACCTGTGCTGCCGGATCTGCCGTATGGAGAACCTCTTGGTGGGCTCGTACTCCAGCATCCCTGCGGAGATCAGCAGACCCCAGGTCAGCATGCTGGGCAGCCCTGCCCCTCCCTGCTGCCTGCTCCACTTCCGTCACCCACATGCCACCCACCCTGCTGTGTGCCCGAGCACGGGGGCTGCTATGAACTGAGCTGAGAGCCGCGGACCTGGTGCCCCAGCAGGGCCTCCACTGACGGGAGGGACTGGCTCAGCACAGGTCCTGCTGGCCACAGCACCTGTGTACTGGCCTGCAGTATGGACGGGACAGGATCTAGCGGGCCCTGGCGTGTGCTGGGCAGCCAGCGCCACCTGCTGCACTGCCTGAGCAACAGCAGGCAGAGGCCCCACAGACCCTGCCAGGCACTAGAGGAGTGATGTGGGTACAGTAGCCAGTGCCCTCAGGGGAGCCTCACCCCGAAGCAAAGGCCAAGCAAAGAGCAGAGCCTGGGGGCCAGCAGCCAGGCCCTGCGTCAGGAGGCAGGGCTGGGAGCTGAGAGCCACCCTGTAGCGAGGTCATCTGGGACACTGCTCACAGGAGGCAGAAAGGGTGATGCGATCACAGGCCAACCCCAGACCCACTGTCCTCTGGCAGCCTCCCCTTGGGTCTGTGCCTCCAGCCCAGTCACCGCCAGGACACCCTCTGGTCGACACAGGCCCAAGTGCCCCACTGGGCCACAGACAGGGGCAACGCCCACCTTTGAGCAGGTCAGAGAGCGGGGGGCCACAGTCACCCGGGATCGTGTAGTCCCCCTTCCCAATGTTCTCGAACAGCTTGTAGATGTTGTCCCCTTCAAATGGGTACAGGCCCGTTGTGATGTTGTAGCTTTACGTCCAAGGGAAGGAAGAGGTGGTCAGCTGCCGGCTGGCACCCTCAGACCCCCAGTGAGGCTGCCTGTGGGGGCGGCACCGGCTCTGAGACAGGCCCATCACCACCATTTCGTGCTCCTGGAGGCAGGGGCTGGCCCCGACCACGGCCAGGGGAGGTGGGAGAGGGGGCACGCCCTGAGCCCATGGGGCCCACAGACCGGAGGCCACCTCACAGGCAGGGCTTCCTTTTGGGGTGATATAAGCACTAGGAGTTAGCTAGCGGTGGGGGTGAGCCACTCTGGACGTGCTAGAGCCCAGTGGACTGCACACTGTGAAAAGGAGACCTGAACATGGGATAGGTGACCTGGTGCACACCTACCCAGGAGCTGTCTGGAGGTGCGAGGGTCTGGACTCACGGTCACACCCTAGCCTGACAGGGCCTGTGGGTGCCAGGGCAACGCTATGGCCCCTCAATGCTGCACACGCTGCACGTTCAGGGTGGGACCAGAGTCCACGGCACTTACAGCGTGACTCCAGCCGACCAGATGTCCACCTTGAAGCCAGAGAAGGTGTCTAGGCCATTGGCAATTTCGGGCGGCTGGAATGCTGGGGAGCCCTGGCTTGTCCGGCAAGTATCATCCGCAGCAAAAGGGTGCAGGGCCTGCAGCAGTGCCACGAGGCCCTCAGGAAGCGCCAGGAGGGGAACCCACACCCTGAGTCTCCCCGCGGAAACAGGCGCCTACCTCAGCGACACCCCCAGGTCGGAGATCTTGAGTGTGCCACTGGTGGTGAGCAGCAGATTGCCGGGCTTGATGTCCTTGTGCACGATGCCCTGGCTGTGTAGGTACTCCAGGCCATCGATGAGCTGGCAAAAGTACCTGCCAGGGAGGCACACGTCTTAGCCGCCTGGCCTCCCAGCTCCCCACTGCTGCACCAGGGTCGCCCAGGACAAGACCTGTGCAGTCCTGGAGTCTCGCAGAGACCGGAGGCTACGGGACAGCCACTCGGGGTCCAGGCAAGCAGACCGGGGAACCATGGAGACCACTGGCTGGGGCTGCACCCACTGGGGCCCCACAAGGCTGTGCTCTCCCCCCAATAGGCCAGGGACCCCAGGATCACCCCACTGGCCTTGCTTGCCCCTGGTATCACAGGCTCTCCAGACCCCAAAGTCTTGCTCACACCCTGTGTCTCTCTTCACCCCATGGTGCTGCAACCTCCTGACCGCTGCCACCTAGGAGGGCCAACCAGGCCACAGGCAGTCACCAGGGTATTCCTGACAACCAGCAGGTCTCAAAGGCACAGTGCTTCCGAGGCTGCAAGGCCTTGGGCGTGGGGACCCAAGCTCTGATAGGCAGGAGGCCCGTGATGGGCAGTTCTGCAGCTGTTGGGCTGTAAATACCACACTCATGCCCCCAAAACTGCTTTTTAAAAACCTGGGTTTTGGGCTGGGATGTGGCTCAGCGGTAGGGCGCTCGCCTAGCACATGTGCGACCCGGGTTCGATCCTGAGCACCACGTAAAAATACATGCATTGTGTACAACTAAATGCAAATAAATAAATATTAAAAAAAAAAAAAAAAAAAAAAAAAACCCTGGGTTTTGGGCTGGGGCTAGGGCTGAGCAGTAGAGCGCTCATCTCGCAGGTGTGAGGCCCTGGGTTCAATCCTCAGCACCACATAAACAAAATAAAGGCATCGTGCCTACATACAACTAAAAAACAACAACAAAAACCCCTGGGTGTTCGCTCCAGTGGCAATCAGGAGACCTAGTGTGAGCACGGGGCTAGAGGGCCCGGGCCTGGACCCGTGTGTGCCGGTGCCGCGGGGGCTCTGCCGCAGCTCACTCACCCGTGGGCTTGGCACACTGGGAAGCGCTTCTCGGGCACGCTGTCCAGCATCTCCTGCATGCCGCACACGCAGTACTCCATCACCATATACGTGGGGCACTAAGGAAACACGCTCACGGGCACGGCCCCCCACCCGACCAGGGCAGCAGCCAGGGAGGACGGCTCTGCGGTTCCCACCCTAGACAGCCCTGGGCCAGAGTAACCGAGTTAATGACGATGAACAACCGTGCTTAGGGCAGGGCACAGGAGCACAGGTCCCTACACACCTGGCTACCACCAGAGCCCACGGGGCCCCTACCCCTGCTGGACCTCAGAAGGGCCACCAGAGGGCAGCGCTGGACCTGCCAGCAGTACACAGCTTGGTGGGAGGAGGACCTGGTGCAGCTGCTGCCCAGCGGCAGGACCGAGGGACGGCGCTGACCACGGGACTGCCCTCAGGAGGGTCTCCAGGATGTGGGGCCAAGCCCTCCCGAGGGCCTGCACAGAGGCGCCGCCCCGGGCGCCGCAGGAAGGATATATCTTCTGCTTCTCCTCGTTGTACAGCACGTCCACCAGCTGGATGACGTTCCTGTGCCGCAGCCGCCGCAGCAGCTGGATCTCCCTGCAGCGAGAGGAGGGCGAGCCCCGTCAGCACAGCAGCCCAGCCAGGCCTGCACCTCCCCGGGGCGCCCTGCCCCTGGGGACAGTCAGCTACAGAAGCTGGGTCAGGCCTCGCGGGGCCACCTCAGGGCCAGGGCTCAGGACCACACATCCACCTGAAGCAGCCCAGTGGCAGCAGCACAGAGCCATCTGGGAGGGTCTTGCCGCCGCTGCTATGCATGGGCAGGTTTGCTAGGATACCACTGTGGGAGGACCACCCCCCGCGGGCGCCAGGACTGCACCCAGGGGCACTTGACCACTGAGCAACATTCCCAGACCTTTTTATTTGAGACAGGGTCTTGCTAAATTGCTTAGGGCCTCACTAAATTGCTGCAACTGGCCTTGAACTTGTGATCCTCCTGATTCAGCCTCCTGAGCTGCTGGGATCACAGGTGTGCACAACTATGCCCAGCTCCAACCAGACTTTCTCAACTCAAGAATTACAGTTGTGCTTCATGAAAGTGAGACCACCTGCTGTCGGGGCACCCACACCTGCCGTGTGCTGGGGATGGACACTCAGCCCTGTAGCCATCCTTGCACTAAAAGGCCACGCCTCCAGGCTTCCTCCCACGCCCCAGGTCCCACTCCCTGGGCACACCAGCCAGGCAAGCCCCAGCCGGCTGGCAGGATGGTGCAGAGGAGAAGGCACGTCAGAACAAGCATGCCTGTGAGCCACCAGGGCAGGCCGGGCCTGCAGGTCTCTGCTGCTGGGTGGTGGCAGAGACCCGCACAGAGTCACTGCTGCAGACCCAGTGGGACCAGCAGGAGTCTCAGACCCGGTTACCTGGTGAGCCGGCAACCCTTACCACCAGCTGTCCAGAAGGACCACAAGTGGCCTCACAGACCCCTATGTGGGGACACTCACAGCACAAAGAAGGCGGGCAGCCCCGGCACATTGAGAGGGTGAAGGGACACAAAGTTAGCACATCCACACCTGCAGCGTCCTGGACCAGGGCAGGAGCATGGCGACAGCTACAGTGTGGAGGGACCTGAGGACCTGGTGCTCAGTGAGAGCCAGACACACAGGCCACAGCGTGTGACCCAGTGATGGGGGGGGGGGGATGGCGGGGGGGCGGGGTCCAGAGACAGGGCATGGACGGGTAGGTGCAGGGCTGGGGGCATGTGGGGGGTACTGCTCTTGGGAATGGGAGTTTCCTTTGTTCCAGACCAAAATGTTCTCACGCTGGATTGTGGCAACACGCATAAAACTGAATGCCGCTAAATCGTGTGCTGTGCGTGGGTGGATCGTGTAGCATGTGAGCTTCATCCCGACAAAAGTCTAAAACAAAAAATCCTGCTGGTGAGGTCACACATGCCTGTAGATCCCAGTGACTCAGGAGGCTGAGGAAGGAGAATCATAAGTTAGAGGCCAGCCTCAGCAACTTAGCAAGACCTTGTCTCAACACAAAAATTATAAAAAGGCCTGGAGTGAGTAAGTGGTAGAGGGCCCCTGGGTTCAACCCCCAGTGCCAAAAAATTTCCTACAAAAACCTAGGAAGCCTGAGCATGACCCGTAAAATAGAGAGGGTGTCCCCTCAGTTTGCCAGCCCCACCCCCAAGGTTCGGCCTCTTCCAGGGAAGCCGGCCCAGCCCTGCCCCACCCCTGCCCCAGCCCAGTGCCTCAATCCTGCTGCTCTGAGCTGCTCACCCTCCGGCAGTCTGGGAGGTCAGACTCTACCAGGACAGGGTGGGGTACTCTGGAGCATGGCTGTGAGTGACAGCCATTTGGGGAGGGGCTGGAAGAGGAGGGAGGGAGGAAGCAGGTGGGCTGGGGCCACGGCTCCCCAGGCTGCATTTGGGGCTTGGGGGCTGGCAGCGCCATTCTCCCCGGGTCTGCTGGCAGGGCCCAGGGAGGTTATTTACAGAGCTGGCTTGGGCCTGTGCTCTCAGCCTGGCAGGCACCCAGACCTGGAAGGGACACTAGGGAGCAGGCTGGACTGAGGAGAGTGTAGCATGGGCTCAGGAGGCCTTGGTGGCTCCGCCTCGCCTCAGTCCCTTCTGTGGTCCTGGCCTCACCTGCCAGCTGGGATCACAGGCCAAAGAGGCAGGCTGTGCCTCCACCCACGGAGAGAGCCAGCCAGGGCAGGTACACACAGCTCTGACACCAAGACCTGAGCTTCCCGAGGCAGAGGAGAAGGGAGGCGGGAGGCACAGAGCCTAGGCCACAGCCTCCAGGTCGGGGCTCCTGTGCAGAGCCACCCACTGCTCATCTGCAATGCACTGAGGAGGCAGGAACCCAGGGACGGGAGGCGACCAGGTCACCCTGCCTCCTGCTCACTCCCACCACGGGCCCCACCTCTTCCTCTAGAGCTCCCCAAACCTGGGCCAGGTCCAGAGGTCGAGGACCCTCAGGGCCTGGGTGCCCTGGCTTGCCTGCCTACTGGCTGTGGCAGGGACGTTCCCCGGCTCCCTCGGATCCTGGCTGCGGGAAGTGGAGGAGAGAAGCTGAGGCAGGGCCTGTCCTCCATACAGCTGTCTGCTCACGGAGACCAACTGTCCCAGGGCTCGGCAGCGGCCACCACCATGCCCAAGCCCTCACCGCATGATGGAGCAGCCACAGCAGGGGCACCTCTCATGCCAAGCTTGCTGTGCAGAGGAGCAGGCCCTCCAGCCTCTCACACACACGGCACAATCCGGCTGAGCCCGCTGCAGGCGCAGGCCTTGCCCCAGCCAGCACCCGGGGCAGGCTCGAGCGCCCTCCAAGGCGGTGTGCAGAGCGGAGCTGCACACATGCTGCTCCCAGAGGCCGGAGAGCAGGGGCCACCACCTCCCCAGTCAACACAGGCCTCTGGGGTGTCCCCAACAGCTCAGGGGCTGCCCAGCCACCCACCAGAGCAGGAAAGTCAGCGGTCACCCCAACCCTGCACCCTGCCCCATCAAGCATCTGCCCAAGTCTCACCAAGTGCCAGTACCCACAGTCACCGGCCCTGCTGAGGCCCTCGGGTGCTGTCCACATTGAAACCCACACGCTGAGTGGGGAGGGGGAGGAGGTCAGGCCAGGAGCTGGACCCCAGTTCCTACTGCCTGCCCCATCGGGAGTGTATTCCGGCATCTAATGAGAACAGGGAATGGATTCAACACTTCTTTCCAAATAATTAGCACAGGGTCTTCCCTCCGCACCATGGGCCCTGGGCAGCTTGCCCTCGGGGTGGGGGTTCTGGGCACTGCAGGTGCTGGGCAAGCTGGTCTCATTCCACTGCAAGCCAGGTGCGCCCACTCCTGACTTCACCCCGCAACTCCTGGGGCAGCACCACAGCAGGTGAGGCTCGGCGCTGTCCTCCCGGGGCCTTCCTGGGCTGGCATCCAGTGCTGACCCCCAGACCCAGCCGCTGCTCGCTCACACAGCAGTTTTCAGAAGCCCCTCTGTCCATGGTCTCTGCCCCCATCCGAGTGACACAGGCACCTGGGCCTGCCCAGCCTCCCCTCCCACAGCTCCTCTCCACCCTGTGGGCTTGTCCACTGGCCTCCTGCAGCAGCCCTGCCTCCTGGCCCTCGGCAGGAGATGCCCACTGCAGCTGCAGGGAACACCCCGCAGGGAGCGCCAGGCAGACCCAGGGCTGCCCACCTCCCCCAGCTGTAGCGGGCAGCGAGCCGCAGCCTTGCTTAGGGTCTAGGACATGGAGCCATGTCACCAGCTGCCACAGCCACAAGCCACAGTCCTCCCAGATGCAGTGCAGAGCTGCCTTCTCTCAGACCTCTCCAGCACCTGCCCTTCAGTCCCCAAACCCACCCTCGCTGAGGTCCCAGTGGGGGACTCGGCAGGCGAGGGCATCTCCTGAGAAGAGCTCCACATGCCAGTGCTGCTGGCTCCCGAGCCCCCGCCAGCCCCCGCCAGCCCCGGGCACAGCAGCACTCCAGCGGCAGCCGCGGCGAACAGGACAGGCGCACGGCGGCCGGGCGGGCAGCTCCTCAAGGTCAGACACATCACAGACGCGGCCTGTCCCACAGGCCCAGGCAGTGCAAGGCGTGCCCACTTGGAAACTTCTTCAGACACTGCACTGGTGTCCCAGAGAGGGCCAGACTGCAGAGTTCCAGCACAGCTCGCTCCACGTGGCCTCTGGTGGCACGTGTGCCCCAAAGCAGCTTGGAAACCCAGAGTGGAGGAGGGAGTGCGCTGCGGGTCTGGGACAGCTGGAAGCACACCCTGACCATCAGGTGCTGACCGACCTACAGAGCGGGCTGTGCCTCCTAGGCCTCCTCTAGCCATCAATCGGTGGAATCCAACCACCACGTCTTTCCCAGCAGCATAAGAAGACTTGGGCAACACTTTAGGAAAACCGCTGCAGGAGCTGGGTGTATGCAGATCAGTGGCAGAGCATGTACCTAGCATGCTCGAAGCCCTGGGTTCAACCAGCACTAGAAAAAAAATTTTTTTTTAAAGCATTAAAAATGTGGCAATTGGGGGGCCTAGGGTTGTGGCTCAGCGGCAGAGCACTCGCCTCGCACGTGCGCGGCCCGGGTTCGATCCTCAGCACCACGTAAACATGAATGCATGTGTACAACTAAAGCAAATAAATAAATTATATTTTTTAAAAAAATGTGGCACTTGCTGGGCACAGTGGTACACACCTGTAATTCCAGACTCGGGAGGCTGAGGCAGGAAGACCACAAGTTTGAGGCCAGCCTCAGCAACTTTGTGAGGCCCTAAGCAACTTAGTGAGACTCTGTCTCAAAAGAAAAAATAAAAAGGGCTGGGGCTGTGCCTCAGTGGTAAAGTCCCTCTGGGTTCAATCCCCAGTTCAAAAAACGAGTGGCGATCGTTTCACAGCAGGACAGGCAACAGACTGGCTCTGTGACCTGTTCTGGTCCTGAAGTCACAGGGAGCAGACTTCCGACCACTGGGAAAGGTCTTAATGACCGTGCAGCTGAGGACACCAAAGCAAGGAGGCCTGACCTCCAGGCTGCTGGGCTTCCCTGCAGCCTGCACTGGGTGCTGCTCCTGTCTTCCTGGGGGCCTCCTAACAGGCCATGGAGTGAATCAACGTTTAAAGATGGACTAGGCGGCTGTGGCTGCGGCTCGGTGGTAGAGCGCTTGCCTAGCATGCGTGAGGCACTGGGTTCAAGTCTCAGCACCATAAATAAAATAAATAAATAAAATAAAAACCCATCAGCTTCTTAAAAAAAAAAAAAGATTAAAAGGGAACTTTTCTGAAGAGACAATATTTTGTGCAGTACTGAGGATGGAGACCAGGGCCTCCCACATGCTGGGAAAGCACACCCCCAGCCCTTTGTATTTTGAAATAGGATCTTACTAATTTTCCCAGGTTGGCCTCGAACTTGCCATCCTCCTATCCCAGCCTCCTGAGTTGCTGAGATGACAGGTGTACATCACTTCACCTGGCTTAAGATAGTTTTGAATTAAGAAAATGGGTTGGGGATACAGCTCAGCTGGTAGAGTACTTGCCTTGCATGCACAAGGCCCTGGGTGCAATCTCCAGCACCAAAAAAAAAATTTTTTTTAAATTAATTAATTAATTTATTTATTTATTGATTAGTAGCACATGCCTGAAATCCCAGTGGCTTGGGAGGCTGAGGCAGGAGAATCATGAGTTCAAAGCCAGCCTCAGGAACAGCGAGGCTGAATCCCTGTATAAAATACAAAAAAGGGTTGGGGATGTGGCTCACAGTGGTTGAATGCCCCTGAGCTCGACCCCTCATATTCCCAAAAGAAATTACTTGATAGAAAAATTCCTAAAAAGCATAGATTAGGGCTGGGGATGTGGCTCAGCGGCAGAGCGCTCGCCTAGCACGTGCACGGCCTGGGTTCGATCCTCAGCACCACGTACAAATAAACACATTGTGTACAACTAAAAGCAAATAAATAAATATTAAAAAAAAAGAAGCATAGATTATAGTTGCCTTGAGAAAAATACAGGGAGGGGGCTGGGGATATGGTTTAGTTGGTAGAGTGCTTGCTTTGCATGCACAAGGCCCTGGGTCAAAAGGACTGAACTCAGACAGGTGTGGTGGACACACCTGTCATCCCAGCAACTTGGGAGGTAGAGGCAGGAGGTTCACATGTTCAAGGCCAACCTAGGCAACTCAGTGAGATTCTGTCTCAAAAACAAATAAATAAATACTCTTCCTATAGGTATAATGTACACTCACCCCCCCACATTCTTCAAGCAGGACATTAGCTGGTTTTAGACTAGTCATTTGTTTAATTAAGCAGGACCTGTGTCCATATAAAAGCCATATTATTTGTACCAAGAAAAAAACAGAGGGGCTGGGGTTGTAGCTTAGTGGTAGAGCACTTGCCTAGCATGTGTGAGGCCTTGGGTTCAATTCTCAGCACCATATATGAATGAATAAATAAAATAAAGGTTCAATGACCCCCCCAAACACACACACACACACACACAGGGGAAAAAAAAAGAGACACACCATGCTCAACTCGAAAAGAAGTGAGAAGACACACACGTGTGCAAAAGTGCAGGCAGGCAGCGTGGGAGGCCAGGCAGGTAGCTCAGGACCGTCCCAGGTGCACAGCAGAAGCTCTGCGCCCACCTCTGGCAGGCCTGAGTGGGCCTCGTCTGCCATCTCAGTGTTCTTCACAGGCAAGGAAGGAAAAGAGCAAAGGAAAAAGGAAAGGGACATTCAAAGCAGCAGCTCCACGCTGGACAGGGACGCAGGAAGTGCTCCTGAGCAGAGGAAGCGGCTTCCCCCACCATTAGGGACCCGCCTGCCCGCTGCCCCCAGAAGCCTGCCCATGCTGCCCAGGCAGAGTGCATGGTCCAGCTGACCTGCTGATTAACCAGAAAAGGCACCTGGAAGGAGGGCCATAAAAGCCCTCTGACTGACAGAGGAACCAGGAACCGGAAGCCTCGGTCTCCAGAGCTGATCTGGAAACCAAACACACAGGGGAAACTGGGCCAGGCCATGGCCACACCCGGCCTGCAGGCCCACACACCCTCGCCTCAGGCCCAGAAGCAAGAAGAGGCTCCCGGGGGCACACCAGAGGTGGTCATGGGCTGCTGGCCGACACAGCAAACCCCAGTCTTCAGCTGAGCCTCTGCCGATGCTCCAGAAGCAAGGCGCACCTCCGAGGGGCGAGGCTGGCAAGCAGGGCCTGGGCCTCAGCCCGGCACCCCACCAGCCCGTCAGTGAAGCCCTCAAAGGTGCTCGAGGGCCGCGAGGAAGCTGGCGAAGGGCACAGCTTCACACCAGCACCTGGACACGGCCACGGGGGGTCCATCGAGGGCTGCATGGACACAAGCATGGTCCATGCATACCTGGAGCGTCCTTGGGCAGGGCAGGAGCAAGGTGACGCGGATGCAGCGTGAGAACAAGACACACAGGGCCACAGTGACAGCAGACACCCAGGAGAGGAGAGTGCAGAGACAGATGCGGACTTGTGGGTACTGGGGAGTGGGGCTCATGGGAACAGGCTTTCTGTTTTGTGTTTTGGTGCTGAGGACTGAACCCAGAGGCACCTTACCACTGAGCTGAAAGGTGAGAAATGCAAATGCTTGTGTAGACATAAGCCTTTCCCAAAACTGTTCTCAGTCTTGAGAAAAGCCACAAAACATTCTTGCCCCTTATTTTGTCTAGCTTGCAAAACCGGGTGGCCGACTACCCTTCCCCTAGCGGTCAGGCTGACCCAAAACTCAAAAATAATGCTTTGTACGTGACTTTATATGTTAACCAATCAAAAGAGCGCTGTGAAGCCCCCCTTAACTTGTATGTATTTCATTATAAAAACCCTGCTAAATCTGGGCTCGGGGCCTCTTAGTGTCACCGGTTACCGAGTGCGCGGAGGACCAAGCTCGAGCTTGCTAATAAATGACTCTTTGTGATTTGCATTGACCAAGGACTCTGGTGGTCTTCTTGGGGGTCCCAAGCCACGGGGCACAACAGAGCCACATCCCAACCCTTTTTATTATTGATTTTTTTTTTTTTTTTTTTTTTTTTTTTTTGTGGTACTGGGAATTAACTCAGGGGCACTCGTCCACTGGGTCACATCCCCAGCCCTCTTTTGTATTTTATTTAGAGACAGGGTCTCACTGAGTTGCTAAGTGCCTCGCCATTGCTGAGGTTGGCTTTGAACTCACGATCCTCCTGCCTCAGCCTCCCAAAGTGCTGGGATTACAGGCGTGCGCCACCGCGCCCGGCTTTTATTATTGATTTTAAGACAAGGTCTTGCTAAGTTGCCCAGGCTGGCCTTGAACTGATGGTCCGCCTGCCTCAGCCTACCCATGCTGGCAAGGAGGTGAAGGCCACAGAATGTCCTGGAGCTAGGCAGCAGTGGTGGCTGTGCAACTCTGTCCACGTGCTAAGTGAGTGCCACTGGGCCAGGCACGGTGGCCTCGCCTGTCATCCCAGCGACTCAGGAGGCTGAGGCAGGAAGATGAAAATCTGAGGCCAGTGTGAACAACTTAGCAAGACCCTGTCTCAAAAAATAAAAAGGGCTGGGGGTGTGGCTGGGGCTGTACTTCTGTGGTAGAGCTCACCTAGCACATGTGAGGCGCTGGGTTTGATCCTCAGCACCACATAAATAAACAAATAAAGTTATTGTGTCCATCTATAACTAAAAAATAAAAATAAAAAAGGGCTGGGGGTATAGGTCAGTGATAGAGCACCCCTGGATTTAATATCCAAAACTGCAAAAAAATAAAAATAAAAAGGTGAACTTTTTTATAATATGTGAATTATGCCAATAAAGTTGTTTAAAGAGGCTGGGGTTTTAGCTCAGGGGAATAGCACTTGCCTAGCCCATGTGAGGCACTGGGTTTGTTCCTCAGCACCACATAAAAATAAATAAGTAGGGCTGGGGTTGTGGCTCAGCAGCAGAGCGCTTGCCTAGCACGTGTGCGGCCCGGGTTCAATCCTCAGCACCACGTAAAAACGCATTTTGTACAACTAAAAGCAAATAAATAAATATTTTTTAAAATAAATAAATAAGTAAGTAAGTAAAGCAAAAATGTTAAAAAAAAAAAAAAAAGTTAGCTAGGCAAGATAGCAAATGCCTAATCCCAGCAGTTCAGAAGGCTGAAACAAGAGGATTGTGAGTTCAAAGCCAGCCTCAGCAAAAGGGAGGCGCTAAGCAACTCAGTGACACCCTGTCTCTAAATAAAACACAAAATAGGGCTGGGGACGTGGCTCAGTGGTCGAGTGCCCCTGAGTTCAAAACCCGGTACCAAAATAAATAAATAAAAAGCTGTTTAAAAAAAGAAAGTCCAAGCTGGGCGCGGTGGCGCACGCCTGTAATCCCAGCACTTTGGGAGGCTGAGGCAGGAGGATCGCGAGTTCAAAGCCAGCCTCAGCAATGGCGAGGCACTTAGCAACTCAGTGAGACCCTGTCTCTAAATAAAATACAAAAAAAAGGGCTGGGGATGTGGCCCAGTGGTTGAGTACCCCTGAGTTCAATCCCCGGTACCACAAAAAAAAAAAAAGAAAGTCCAATTCAAGGGATATGGTGGATTTGAGCTCCTAGGAGTTGAAGCTGGAATTCCCAGACATACCCTCCAGCGGGCACTCTAGGCTGCAGGGCAAGGACTCAGCATTCTACACCTTCCACACCTTGCATAGGTGCCAAAAGCCCACTGCACACCCAGCGTGGTGGAGGGCACAACCCAGACCCCCAGGCAACTGACCCGTTCCCTGCGCCAGCTATACAGCCCAGCCCAGCCCCAAGCTCCCTCCTCACTACAAGGCACCCTTGGTAGGGAAGAAATCAAGCAGGAGCCTATGGGGGCACACGAAGGTGCACAAGCCCTGTGCCCTCTGGTGCCAGCTGACCTGCGCCTTGCAGTGGCACTCTTCCCAGTACAGGACAGTGGGGACAGAAGCTTCAATAGATGCCAGAGGCTCATCAAGTCCACTCCAAATGTTCTGGCAGAAGTGGGAATGAAAGCCCATAAGGTCCAAGGCTCTGATGCCCAGCTTGCTAACATCCTGGCTGTTTACCATCCAGATCCAGGTACCAACCAGCCAGCCCCGGGGCAGGCCCCACCCGTGGAGGTCAGGCACTCACTTCCCCCACGCGTTTTCAGTTGGCCCTAGGGAGACGCCAGGCCCCACACACCAGGGCTCCAGCAGTGGCAACAGGTGCTATGGGGTAACACGTCCCTGCCAATCACTCAGAGCCTGAAGCTCCGGGGACAGCATGAACACTGTGCATGGTGTGCCCCCCACCCCCACCCACCTCCCAACGGTGTCCCACAGAAACAGGACTCCACACTAACAGATGCTCCCTTGCCCCAGACAGGTGGTCAGAGCAACACTGCAGTATGACCAACCACACTGGCCAGACTGGGGGACCAGGCCCCAAGGGGGTGTCAACAGCAGCTCCTTAAACACATGCTCCCTCTGGCTCAGAGTCCCACCCCTGGTGGTAAGGCCCGCAGACCCTTTTGCCTGCGCAGGGCGTAACTGGTGGCACCCAGCCTGGGCCATGCATGGCACTGGAATACTGGGAGCAAAGGCACCACACAACCAACCAAGACCTGCAGACAGAGGGGTCTGCGCAGCTGGAGGGCGGGCAGCAGCACAGCCTGGCTCTGCACCACAGCTGCGCTTATCACTTTTACATGTCTCCAGACAGTGAAGGGGAGTTCCAGCTACTGGGGAGGCTGAAGGGGGAGGGACCCCTTGAGCCAGGGGCCTTTGGGGTCAGCATGGGCAAAACAACAAAAAACAATCTCAAAAAATAGTTTGTGGGCTGGGGTTGTGGCTCAGTGGTAGAGCGCTCCCCTAGAACGTGCACGGCCAGGGTTTGATCCTCAGCACCACGTACAAATAAATGAATTGTGTACAACTAAAGCAAATAAATAAATAAAAAGAAAAATAGTTTGGGGAGCTGGGCGCAGTAGCGCACGCCTGTCATCCCAGCACTGGGGAGGCTGAGGCAGGAGGATTGTGAGTTCAAAGCCAGCCTCAGCAATGGCGAAGCACTTAGCAACTCAGTGAGATCCTCTCTCTAATAAAATACTAAAAAGGGCTGGGGATGTGGCCCAGTGGTCAGTGCCCCTGAGTTCAATCCCCAGTACAAAAAAAAAAAAAAAGTTTGGGAGAAACATACAAAATTACCCTCTGTGTCACAGGTCAACATCATGCGAAACTGTAATCTCAGTGTTCATAAGTGAAGTGGTGTGGGGCCATGGCCTGCCTTGTCCCTAGCCACCCCTGCACTAGGATGGTAGGCTTCAGAAGCTATCACCTCCCACAAAACTGGAGGTCTTTACTACCAGCCAGCAAGAGCACATTCTGTGTACAGTAGGAGGAGTTATCTACTCATTGTGGTCTTTGCCAGCACAGAGCCCCTTGTTCCCAGACAGAAGACTGCATGGGCCCTGCCTCAGACTCCTTGCCCAGCCCTTGTGCGACCCACCACCCACTGTGACCCACCACCCACTGTGAAAACAAGTGGATACAATGTATTAAAATGATCCTCAATCACCAGTTCAAAGCCAGCCTCAGCAATGGCGAGGCACTTAGCAACTCAGTGAGACTCTGTCTCTAATAAAATACAAAAAAGGGCTGGGGATGTGGCCCAGTGGGCAAGTGCCCCTGAGTTCAATCCCCAGTACCCAAAAAAAAAAAAAAAAAAAAAAAAAAAAAATCCTCAGGAGAATTCCACCTCTCCTCTCATCAAAGCCTGCTTGTGGCTAGATATCCTTGGGGGTGAGCTTGCCTAGCATGCATGGGGCCCTGGCTCCATCACCAGCATCCAGGCAAAACAAGAAAAGGTAGGACATGCTTGTATAGGTTAGGAAGAAGCAGAAAAAAAAGGGCTTGAGGAACACAGCCAAGTGCCACAGTTTACAGTTTTTTAAAACTTTCTGATGTTTTCCGAGACTTTGCTACTTTGGCATAAGAACATAGTAGTTCTCACAGACAGACTGGACCAAGCACGGGTTCCACAGCAGCCTTCCTGGGAAGGGAAGGGGAGGGGAGGGGGGGCAAGGGAAGGGAGGGAGGCTACTGGGCCAGTTCCACCCGTCTACACGCCCACCACCTTGGCAAAGATCCACAACATCGTACTCTAAGAAAAAGCTTTCAACGCAAACTGGGGGACAGGACTTCCAGGCATGTCTGTGAGGTCCTGAACACTTCATCATGAGAGAGATGATCTGAGTAGAGTTTATTGAGCTTCCTGCAGACAAAGGGGCCTTTTTCCCTGCAGCCAGCTGGCAGTGTGGCGGGCTGGAGCACAGTACTGGCTTCTGGGGGACAGTCCTCCTCCTTTCCAGAGCTCTGCATGTAGCAGGCCCCTCTTGCACCTCCTTGGCTTCCGAGACCAGGGTGGCCCACTGCGCTGATGGGCTGCAGTCAGGAGGACAGCAGTTTCTGCCTCAGTCGCCTAAAGCCAGTGGTCCATGGGAAGTGGGGGTGAGGGGTGGCCAGGAAGGACAAACAGGGCCTTCACTGCATTCTAAGGCCCCCCCCCCAGGATGCCTCCAAGTCCAGGCTGATAGCCCATCACCAGGCTGGGGTCTACAGCTGTGAGACTGGCCGTGTGCAGGGACCTCAGTGAGAGCCCAGCCTCAGTCCTCTCCTGTTCTTCCTCAAACAGCCACCTCCACTGCCATTCTCAACTCTTCCCCATGGCTCTGGCTGCTCATGCTCTCTGGACCTCTGCTGGCCAGTCAAGAAACAGGGGCCCCATGCCCCAGTAGGCTGTGACACACCCTCTAACTGACCTTGCCTGTGTCTGCTCAAAACTCAAACTGCACACCTGGAGCACATCAGCCCTTGGTCTGCTGCAGGCCAAGCTCCTGGCCCTTGCCCACCCAGCACGTCACTTCCAGTGCTGAAGACTCGGGCCCACTGACCCTCTGAACACTACTGCCACCAGCCAGGCATACACCTGAAGACCCCAGAAAAGCAGAGGGCTTCCTCCCAAGCACCACAAACACACAGACACCAGGAGCCAGAAGGGCCCAGCCCTGAGCAGTCAGGGTGCACTGGGCGCACCTAGCTAGAGGAAACTTTGGGAGCCCCTTGTCTCCCACTGACATCAGTCAAACTCCCGTGTGGTGGCTCTGGAGAGGCAGAAAGGGCACAGCAGGAAGGTCCACATGTGGTGTGCTTGGGTGCTATGGCGCTCCCCACACAGAAAGCTTGATACCCACCCCCCTCAAGGCGGGACCAGAGAACAACACACAATTCTCAGTAAGGGGAGGGGCCTGGACTTGGGGCCCTGCAGCCAGCAGGTACCAGGCCCGAGGACTAGTGCGCTCAGGCAGCTTCCTGGAGTTCCAAGGGGGCAAAGGCACAGCCCTCAGTGCCACACTGCCCAGACACAGGGGCAGCAAGCAAACAGGGCCCCAGGGATGGCAGACTGTCAGACCAGAGGCCAGCTCCACACTCAGGGTTCTGGGTTCAGAACGGCAGCACTCTAAGCTGGGGTCTCAGACTCCTGGGAGAAGGGCATCACTGGCCCTGGAAAAAGCACCTGATGTGTGCCTCCTGGTCCCTCAGGCCCTCTTCACCCCAGAGACACAAGTCCCCACCTTACAGATGAGTGACCTAGCTCGACCCCAAGACACCTGGTATCATCTCATTGACCACATGCTGAACGCCAAGGCTTTAAGGAGGCCTAGTGGAAACCACCCCCCTCTCCGGTGGGTCACACTTGAAATCTTCAGCCTGACAGGGCTGTTTAAGTGAGTGGCTGCCACCCCATGACATGATCATGAGCAGGGAGCAGCCCTCCCCAGGACTGCTGTCCAAGGTCACCATCCACCATGCAGGGTGTCCCGCCAGCTCTGTAGCCCAGCCCAGCCCAACAGATAAGGCCCTTTCTTAGAAAGGGGGGCAGGTGGTGGTGGGGAGTTCTGAAGTTAAGAGGAGGGGAGGAGGGGCAATGTGGTCGGCAGAGATAAGGAGGCCACCCCCAGCTAGGGGAAGCAGGGACGGCCCTGGGGAGGAGCTGCTTCTTCATACAGTCCCTGGCTGGGAGGCCTGGGACAGCTGGGTACCTGGTGGGATGTTTGAAAAGTGCGACAGAAAGCCCACTGCTGCTCAGGGACAGTGGTCAGAGGTGGTCAGAGCCCAGAGTCAGCGTGCTTCCAGCCTCACATCCTGGGCAAACAACAAGGGCTAGGTTCCCCTCCCGCTGACCGATAAGCTGGTGCAAACAATTATTTTTGGCAACCACAGGGTTCCCCTCCGACAGGATAAACAAATCACATTTAGCCTGGCCCTGGTAACGGCCACACACTGCGCAGAAAACCTGCTGGCGGCAGCACACAAACTCGCTGGGCCCAAATAAACACAAGCCGGTTCCTCGGGGCGCCTGTGTTCTCCGGACTGCTGAAGGGCCACGGGGACTGGGGACAGCAGAGGGGCGGCGCAAGCTCCCTCCCAGGGAGGCTGACTACCGGGCGCGTTAGCCGTCGTCCTAGAGGGCCCAGGAACGCACGCTGGCCTCCAGGACCCACCCAGACTTAGGCAAAGTCCTCCGCAGGCTCCCAGCCACGCCGGCCCAGGCTGGGAGAAAACGGCGCTCCCCGTTAGCAGCGCGGGTCTTTAAGAGGAGAGCAGGAAGGAGCGGGAGGAGCGGGAGAGGAAGTGGGGAGGGGGGAAGGAAGGGCCGGAGGAGGAGCGGAGGGCAGGGTCCCGAGGCCGCACTCACTTCTTCACGTTGGCCTCCCCGTTGGGGATCCGCCGCAACTTCTTCTTCTTGAGGATCTTGACGGCCCTCCGGCACAGGGTCTCCGAGTCCAGCACCTCCTTCACCTTGCCGTAGGAGCCCTCCCCCAGCAGGTCCCCCATCAGGTACTTGCCGATGAGTTTGGCCCGCTTGCGGCGAGGCTGGTAGATGACCTCCGTGGAGTCGATGCGGTGGATGAAGGTGTCCATACCCACGGACATCAGCTCGCCCTCCGTGAACATGCCCAGCTGCTGCGGGTCCGCCACGTCCATCCTGGACCCGGCGCCGGGTAGCCCCGGTCCCCCTTGTCCCCGCTGTGGGCGGCTCTTCTCCGGCGTCCACTTCCCTCCTCCAAACGTTTCACAAAAAAAGGAAAAGGCAACCAAGCCCCCCACCCCCCACCCCCCACAGTCCACGGAGCTCTTCTTGCGCCCGGGCGGCTGTCCACCGGTCGGTCCGCGCTGCGCCCGCGGGCCCGAGGGCGGGCGGCGGGGCGAGGCGGCGGTCCGCGGGCCCTGGCAAGGGGGCCGGTAAGGGACGCTAGGTCATCGTCCAGGCGCTCCGGCCCGCGGTCAGGCGCCGAGGTGGCCGCGCCGGGGCCCGTCCGCGCCGTCCATGCCCGGCCCGCGCGGACGTCCTCGCGGCGCCCTCCCTCCGACGGCGGCGCGGCTGCGCTCCCCGCCGCGCGCGCTGGGCGTCCGGCCTGCGGGCTCCGTGCGGCCGGGGCGGCGCAGGCCGCAGGCTCCGGGCCGGGGGCTTCCCGAGGCTGACGAGGCCCGGGCAGCGCGTCCCCCTCGCCGCGGCCGCCGCGCGAGAGCAGGAGGCGGGGCGGCGAGGGGGGCCCAGCCCATGCAAGGCCGCCCGCGGGGCCGCCGGCGCCGCCCTCCCGGCCCGCGCCTCACTCGCGGGCGTCCCGGGCCGCCTCCCCCTTCCGCGCCCGACACGCCGCCGCCATCTTGTTTACCGCCCTGCGCCGCGCCGCCGCCGCACGCCCCGGCGCGAGACACGCCCCCCTCGCGGCACCGACGTGAACGCCCGTTGGCAGCCGCGGCCGGCCCCGCCTCCTAGGCCAGCCCCCTCCGCCATGGCTGATTGGGCCGTTTGGATCTGGGCGGGGGCACAAGCAGGGATTGGCCTGCGCTCGGCTCCGCCCGAGGGCGGAGGCGGGTCGCCTATTGGCCGACCGAGGCGCCAGTCATGCGAAAGGTGGGGCGGGAAGTGGGTATGGGGAGGGCGAGGCGGCGGCTGTGACCTCGGAGGGGTTTGGTCCTGGGCTCAGAGGTCTCGGGCGCCAACGACCTTCGCGAAACCGTCGCGGGGTCGTGGCGGGGACTGTGGCGCTGGGGTCCAGAGGGTCGGGTGGGGACGTCTGCCAGGGCCCGTCCCCCGAGTTCCTCTTGGAGGAGGGGTCAAAGGTCAAAAAGTAGCCGAAAGCGTCCGAGTCGGGGCCCCAGCCGTGTCCAGCTGCCCTGCGGCGGGCGGGCGGGCGCGCGCTGCGTGGGCTCCGCGCCTGGACGCCTGGAGCGGAAACCGCCGGCGGGACTCTCACGGGGAGACAGGACACGCTGCCAAAGTGCGCCCGGGAGGAAGGTCGCCCCGACTGGAGCAGGGAAGCCCCCGCCAAGGGACTTTTCCGTGGGGTGGGCCCTGGGAACCCGCGTCGGGGGGTCCTTGGAGGCGGAGTTGGGGGTGGGAGGGGCCTTTTGTGTTTGAGGTTTCGTTTTAGTTCTGGGCACGGAACCCGGTAGCGAGCACCCGCTCTGCCACTGAGCTGCATCCTGAACCCTGTCTATGGTGTAAATATTTAATACTGGTTTTGCTTTTCCTTTTTCGTGGTGCTGGGGATGGAACTCCCCGGCCTTGCACATGGATTGGCAAGCGCCATACCACAAGCTGCATCCCCAGCCCTACCTCGGGAGGCCTGGGTCTGGGCCCTTGGAGGGAGCCAACCTCCAAGTTAGCCTCTTGATCTTCTGTCCTGGTCTTCCTGTCGGTGAGGGGTCCTCCCGCCCTGAATCAGAAGTTGTCTGTGGGCAAGCCCAGTGGCACATACCTGTCGTTCCCTTAACTTGGGAGGCTGAGGCAGGAGGATGGCAAGTTTGAAGCCATCCTGGGCAACTGAGCAAGATCCTGTTTCAAAATAAAAAGGGCTGGAGTGTAGCTCAGTGGTAAAGCACCCCTGGGTTCAATCCCAGTAACACCCCTCTCCCCCCCATAAAAGAAAAACCCTTCCCAGAAGGAGGAGCAGAAGAAGCATGCCCACTGTGGGCACAGGAAGGCACTGGTGGGTTTGAGGTCTTGGTGGAGGCTGTGTGGGGGTCAGGGCTTGGACAGAGGTAAACAGGAGAGACTGGGAAATCAGGGAGTGTGGCTGGGCAGAGGCTGCAGCGCGCCACCTGAGTGCCAGGGCTGGAGCGGAATGAGGGCTTGCCCTGGACCCTGGCTCATTCCAGTGTGGCGGCATCGGGGTGGTGCATGTTTTTTTGTTTTGTTTTTTTGGTACCAGGGATTGAACTCAGGGGCATTCAACCACTGTGCCACATCCCCAGCCCTTTTTTGTATGCTTAAAGAGGTGGGGTGAGACAGGAAGTCCTCCTGTCACTGGGGGTGCTGCCCACGGAGGGTGGGACTAGGGTAGTTCTTCTGGAACCCCAGTTAGTTTTTGTGAGGGCAAGTTGTTAACAAAAGAGTAATACCAGCCGGGCGCGGTGGCGCACGCCTGTAATCCCAGTACTTGGGAGGCTGAGGCAGGAGGATCACGAGTTCAAAGCCAGCCTCAGCCATGGCGAGGCACTTAGCAACTCAGTGAGACCCTATCTCTAATAAAATACAAAAAAAAGGGGGGTGGCTGGGGTTGTGGCTCAGCGGCAGAGCACTCGCCTTGCACGTGCGCGGCCCGGGTTCGATCCTCAGCACCATGTAAACATAAATGCATTGCATTGTGTACAACTAAAGTAAATAAATAAATTTTTTTTTTTAATTTTCAAAAAAAAAAAAAAAAAAAAAAAAAAAGGACTGTAGATGTGGCCCAGTGGTCAAGTGACCCTGAGTTCAATCCCCAGTACCAAAAAAAAAGTAATACCAGTCTGGGCAGTTAGCAGAGGGCTGGGGTACAGCTCAGTGGGAGAGTACTGGCCTAGGATGTGCAGAGGCCCTAGGTTCCCTCCCACAAAGAGAGAAGAAAAAAGCCTAGTCCCTCCCCACAGGCTTTCCCTCTTGGCATTTACATGCACTCCTGCCCTGAGGTCACCTGGGGTCCTCGCTAGATCCCACATGATGCTGTTTGGACCTTCAGCCTCCAAAACCTAGGAGATCCACAGAGACTTTAAGTTTCCTCACCTCAGTTATTTCATCATAGCAACAGAAAACAGGCTGATAGAGATGGCTTGCCTGGAGGCCATGAAGAATTTGTTGATAAATTCTGTGTCTTTCTTTTTATTTAATTATATTTATGTATTTGTTTATGTTTGAAGTACTGGGGTGGAACCCAGGGCTTTGCACATGCTAGGCAAGTGCACCACCACTGAGCCACACCCAGCCCTTTTTATTTATCAAACTCTCACGGGTTACATTGTAATAGTTGCACTGACCTTCCAGAAGTACCAGACCTGGGCTCTTTCAGTACATTGTCCCGCGAAACTTCCTCATTTGCTGCCACGCAGGCACTGAACAGTACTTGTCCAGAAGTGGGAGCAGAAGTTTCCAGAGCACTCGACCCAGGCGGGTGGCCACGCTGTGCCAAGCTGTGTCACCATCATTTCCATGACAGCCCACCAAAGTTAACCCCAGCATGTCTTGGCTGTCACGGGATGTGAGATAAGGTGACTTCCGCAGCCTGAAAAAGGGCAGCTTTGAAAATCGTGCCACTCGCTGAGGAATGATGATGGGAGGCAGGAGTCTCCGCGTGGAATCAACACGGTACCAGAGCTTCTAGCCAGTGCAGTAAGGCAAGAATAAAAAACATGTCGTTGGAAAGGAAGCAGTAAACGGTCCTTTTCCATAGGTGATGTGATCTTGGATATAGAAAACTCAACAGAATCCATAAGGAAGCTACAGTAAGTGAGATTTTTTTTTTTTTTTTTTTTTTTTTTTTTTTTTTTGTGGTACCGGGGATTGAACTCAGGGGCACTTGACCACTGGGTCACATCCCCAGCCCTTTTTTGTATTTTATTTAAGACAGGGTCTCACTGAGTTGCTCAGTGCCTCACCATTGCTGAGGCTGGCTTTGAACTCATGATCCTCCTGCCTCAGCCTCCCAAAGTGCTGGGATTACAGGCGTGCGCCACCACGCCCGGCTAGTAAGTGAGATTTTTATAGAGTACCAGGGATTGGCTCCGGAGGTGCTAAACCGCTGAGCCACGTCCCCAGCCCTTTTTTGAAATTTTTTATTTTGAGACAGGGTCTCTCTAAGTTGCTGGGGAAAGTCTTGAACTTGCCATCCTCCTGCCTTAGCCTCCTGACTCGCTGGGATCACAGGCGTGCACTATCATGCCTGGCCAAATTAATTTAGAAAAAATCAGTGATCTTAGATTATTTTCCCACTTGTTTGCTGTTTTAGTATTGGGAATTGAACCCAGGGGTGCTGTACCACTGGGTTGTGGCCCTGGCCCGCTTTATTTTATGTCAGTTTCACTAAGTTGCCCAGGCTACCCTGGAACTTGCCATCCTCGCGCCTCAGCCTACTGAGTGGCTGGGATGACAGGCGTGGCCCTGCAGAGGTAACCTCACTCTCTCCTGGAGACCCAGGTGACAGCCCTGGATCCTCTCAGTCCCTCAAGGTCCCTGACTCAACCTCACTGACCTTTTTCCCCACTTAAAGTCAAGGCCACTGGGGCGGGGATTGTGGCTCAGCGGCAGAGCTGTGCACGGCCCGGTTGCCATCTTCAGCACCACGTAAACGTAAATGCATTGTATTGTGTACAACTAAAGCAAATAAATAAATATTAAAAAAAAAAAAGTCAAGGCCACACTTTCCAGGAATTAGGGTGTGGGCCTGTCTCTCTGGGAGGGGCTGCCCTCCAGCCCGGGGCTGCCCTGTGTATTTGGTGCCTCAGCCTTTCCATCTCACAGGGGAGAAAATGGAGGCTCAGAGAGGGAAACTCACTTCCCTAAGACCGCACAGCCAGGGACTGGCAGAGCCAGAATGCAAACTAAGACTACCTGTCTCTCATGTTCCCACAAACACAAACACACAGGCGTGTGCCACTGTACCTGGCTAAATTTTTTTTTATATGGTGTCGTGTTACCTTGCCTGGCTGGTCTTGCCACCTGGTTCAAATGCACAGCCTCTAGAGTAGTTCAGGAGACCAGCACCCCCAAACCTCCATCCAGATTTTTACCATTTAGTCCCCAACATGTGTTGGCTAGTTAGACCAACATATATTCAAATGAACAGAGGAGGCTTCTTATAGTTGGGAGCTGAGCCCGTAGGGTTTGGGCTCCTGGGTAGGGTGTGAGCCCAAGGTCTATAATATCCTTAGAACTGTTTGCAGAAGCCGGGCACGGTGGCACACGCCTGTAATCCCAGCACTTTGGGAGGCTGAGGCAGGAGGATCGAGAGTTCAAAGCCAGCCTCAGCAATGGCGAGGCACTTAGTAACTCAGTGAGACCCTGTCTCCAAATAAAATACAAAAAAGGGCTGGGGATGTGACCCAGTGGTCGAGTGCCCCTGAGTTCAATCCCCGGTACCACAAAAAAAAAGAACTGTTTGCAGGGTTGGGGTTGTGGCTCAGTGGCAGAGCGCTCACCTTGCACGTGCGCAGCCCGGTTCGATCCCCAGCACCACGTAAACATAAATGCATTTGCATTGTTTACAACTAAAGTAAATAAATATTTTTTTTTTTTAAACTGTTTGCAAAATTGGGAGCACCAGTGCTCATCCTGCTGAGAAGGATCATTCAGATTATCAGAGGACCCATTGCAGGGCACTTGGTACCGTCACCCAACTACACAGCAGAGAATAATCAGCAAATTGTGAGTGAGTGTGCTGGGGCTTGAGACCAGGGTTTCCATCCTTCTGTGCCTGCACTGTACCACTGGGCTGCACCACAGCTTCCTCCCACATTCTTTGGAGAGAAATAATCATAAGCCAGGCACAGTGGCACACGCCTGTCATCCCAGTGACTCGGGAGGCTGAGGCAGAAGGATCAGGAGTTCAAAGCCAGCCTCAGCAATTTAGGCCTTAAGCAATTCAATGAGACCTGGTCTCTAAATAAAATATTAAAAGGGCTGGGGTTGGGGATAACAGAATACCAGCAATGGCCCCCTTCTCCCTTCTGGGAGAAGTCTATGTTACCCCTTTTAAATAAACCCTGCTTTATCTGCTAAAAAAAAAAAAAAGAGGGGGGCTGGGGTTGTGGCTCAGTGGCAGAGTGCTTGCCTAGCATATATGAGGCACTGGGTTCGATCCTTACCACCACATAAAAAAAAAAAAACAAGTAACTAACAATATTAAAAAATACTCCCTACCCATAAAAATGCAACAGCTCAGCTGAAATGGACAGATGCCTTTAAAAACAAACACAGAGGGCTGGGGCTTTGGTTCAGTGGCAGAGCGCTTGCCTCACATGCAGGAGGCACTGGGTTCGATCCTCAGCACCACATAAAAATAAATAAAGCCAGGTGCGGTGGTGCACGCCTGTAATCCCAGCACTCGGGAGGCTGAGGCAGGAGGATCGCGAGTTCAAAGCCAGCCTCAGCAATGGCGAGGCACTCAGCAACTCAGTGAGACCCTGTCTCTAATGAAATACAAAAAAGGGCTGGGGATGTGGCCCAGGGGTCCAGTGCCTCTGAGTTCAATCCCTGGTACCAAAAATAAATACTTAAATAAAGAGAATGTGTCCACCTACAACTGAAAAAACAAAAAACAGAAGCTCAGGCAACAAAAAATGAGCAACCTGTATCGTACCATTTCCTGTCAAAGAAACTGAATTTGGGGGCTGGGGTGGTGGCTCAGTGGCAGAGAATTTGCCTAGCACATGTGAGGCACTAAGCTTGATCCTCAGCACCACATAAAAGTAAGTAAATAAAAGGTATTGTGTCCATCTACAACTAAAATTAAAAAAAAAAAAAAAAAAAAAAAAAAACACAACCAACTGAATTTCTCATGAAAAGCCTTCAAATGCAGAAATGCAGGGTCCAGTTGGTCCCAAGGCACTCGAAAAATCACACCAGCCTTGAACAGTTGTAAGAGCCTTAATGAGGAGGTAGCTAAGATGGCGGCTGGCTGAGAGCCAAAGAGGAGACGTTTAATTGTTTTCTCCTGTAACCTACTAAGAACCTTTCTGTGCCTGTGAACACTGTGTGACACACCTGTAGTTGAGCTTGTGACACGTGTATACTTGTTAAGGTGAAGAGTATTTAAGCAGGCAGGGTTGGAGTCGTTTGGGGGTGTTGTTGGAGTTGGAGAGAGAAGTCAGAAGAGAAAGCAGAATAAAGAACCTACTCGTTCCAGGCTGCCTCCGGATTCTTTCCCGCAGTATCATTGCTGCAGGCGGCAGCTGCTGCAGGCAGCAACAAGTGGTGGCCCGTACGGGGAATTCGGAATCGGCACGGTAAAAAAAACTGAGGAAACAATTTTGAAAATGGGCTCAAAAATGACAAAAATCCGAGCTGCTAAAGCTATTCAAGAATTATTAGAAATAGCTGAAGGATACGTGCTCTCAATTGAACCTGGGACCCAGGATGTTACTACCAGTGAGAGTAGTAGTAATGAGGATTCAAGTAAAAGTGATTATGAAAGCATAGCCTCTGCTGAGTCAGTTAGGACCAGTAAGGATGGTAACAAAAGGAAAGCAAAGAGGACCAAGATAAGGGACCATCAAGTGGAGGAACCACTTGTGCCCTCTGCTCCCCCATGGGTTGAATCAATTACAGAAACTATGAGGGGTATTTCTGAGCGCTTGCGTGCCCTCGAGTGTCAAAACTTGCAGGGACATTGGGATCTGCAAGTATTTGAAAATGAAAACAAACAAAGGTATCCTCAACCTTTGGATTTTAAAACTATAAAAAATTTTAAAGAAGCAACAATGACATATGGACCCCAAGCTCCTTTTACCATAAGTATGCTTGAAGCCTTATTACCTTAAATTTAACTCCTTCAGATTGGAAAGACTTATGTAAGGCAGTATTGAGTGGGGGACAATACTTGCTTTGGAGGTCTCAATTCCAAGAGTTCTGTGTTGAAATAGCTAGAAGAAATGCAACTGCAGGATTTCCAGACCGTAACATAGACATGTTAACTGGAGAAGGGCAATATGCTGATTTACAGCTTCAAATTCAGTACAATCCTGGAGTTTACGCTCAAATATATGCCGCAGCTGTTAGGGCATGGAAAACTTTATAAGGAACTGGTGACTTACAGGGTAGCTTGTCTAGGGTAATTCAGGGACCTAATGAGCCATATACTGACTTTGCTGATCGACTTTTGCGAACTGCAGGTAGAGTGTTTGGAGACGTTGATTAAGCCATGCCATTAGTTGTTCAGCTGGCGTATGAAGATGCCAACAAATATTGTCAAGACGCTCTCAGACCTTGGAAATCTAAAAGGGACCTTTCTGTGTATATAAGGCTATGCAAAGACATAAAGGATGCCTTTGTCACGGGAAATGTAATCACAGCAGCCATGAGAGGTGCTTCTCCTCAAAATTTTACAAGAAGGGCTCAACCTAAAAATTATTATAATCAATCAGGTTATTTTAGAAGACAATATCCCCAAAGAAGGCAAGAGACAATAGAAATAAGACCAAGCTCGTATCGTGCCCCAGGCCGCTGCCCCAGGTGTAAAAAAGGAAACCATTGGGCTAATAAGTGCAGATCTAAAACTGATGTTTATGGTAATGTTTTGCCTAACAATTCAAAAAATGGGGCACGGGCCCAATGCCCCGGGGCCCACAAATGTACAAGGCATTAAAGGAGGAATATCCTCAAACATCCATCCAGATGATTCCTCAACACAATCCCTCTTACCCATTGACTCCCTTTCCAGAGGAACAAGAGGAAGTGCAGGACTGGACCTCTGTTCCACCGCCCGAATAGTGCTAACACCCCAAGATGGGGGTTCAACTGGTTCCCACGGGAGTCAGGGGACCTCTTCCCTTAGGGACTGTAGGACTTATCCTCGGGAAAAGTTCTAAAAGCTTATCAGGTTTTCAAGTGACTCCTGGTGTAATAGACTCAGACTACCAAGGAGAAATTAAGATTATGCTTAGCTCACCTCGAGGCATTAGCTCTGTTAACCAAGGTGATAGAATTGCTCAGCTGCTTCTCCTTCCCAGTTTACGTGACTCTTTTTTAAGAGTATGCCTCAAAATAGGAACAATAGGGGATTTGGTTCCACTGGCTCGGGACCTATGGCTTGCTGGGTTCAGGATTGTTCACAGAGGCCTATGTGCAAAATAAAAATTCAAGGAATAGAGATGGAGGGGTTGATTGACAGTGGGGCTGACTCTTCCATCATCAACGTACGACAATGGCCCAAACACTGGCCTTTACAAAAAGCCTCAACCAGTTTGAGAGGCTTGGGATATTCTAATAGCCCCGAACAAAGTGCAACAGTTTTAAAATGGGAGGATGATGAAGGGCATCAAGGAACATTTCAGCTTTATGTTTTGTCCAGCTTGCCAGTTACCTTATGGGGAAGAGATGTTTTACAACAAATGGGAGTACATCTCACAACCAATCCCACAGGTGTTACAAAAGGATCACCATTGAAAAGGTAAAGGATATTTTTTTTAGGGGCCACTGAGAAAACAATTTTGAAAATACCATGGCTTTCTGATAAGCCAGTTTGGGTCCCTCAGTGGCCCCTATCTAGAGAGACATTACAAGTGGCCCACCTACTAGTTCAAGAACAACTAAAAGCAGGACATGTAGAACCTTCCACCTCTTGAAGGAGCCCTAATAGGAGATGGTTAATTGCGGTTAGCTGACGGCCATAAGAGATGTTCTGGTTTCCACCTGAAAGAATCTTTGTATGCCCGTGAACTGTGTGACGCACCTGTGGTCCTTGTTAAAGCTAAAGATATATATACCGGTGAGGAGTCAGACTAAGATAGAAGTAGTTGTTGCTGGTCGGAGTCAGGCCGAGGCTGCCGAAGAAGAAAGAAGAATCAATCTCTCCCTCTCTCTCTCTCTCTCTCTCTCTCTCTCTCTCTCTCAGCTCTCTCTAAGAAAGTAAAAGTAAAAAAAAAATAAAGTAAAAAAAGTAAAGTAAAGAAGTAAAGTAAAGAGTCAGTAGTCAAAGAAGTAAAGCGTCAGAGAGGTTGCTGAAAGAGCCAGTGTTAGAGTTTGGAGAGATTGCTAAAGCCGAAGAATAAAAAACCTTCTTTCATCTTCATTCTGCCTCCGAGTTTTTCTCCCGCGGCGTTGTTGCTCCAAATCAGGAAGCAACAACCTCTCCCTGGAATTCCCCCATATTCGTGATTAAGAAAAAATCGGGAAAATGGCTATTGTTACATGATCTTAGAGAAATCAATAAAACCATGCAAATTATGGGCCCTACCCAACCTGGACTTCCTAATCCTATAGCTATTCCAAAAAATTTTCATCTTATAATCCTTGATATAAAGGATTTTTTTTTCTATTCCTTTACATCCTCTGGATGCCCCCAGGTTTGCTTTTTCAGTTCCTCCTATTAATAATAATGGACCTTGGCCAGGCGCGGTGGCGCACGCCTGTAATCCCAGCACTTTGGGAGGCTGAGACAGGAGGATCGCGAGTTCAAAGCCAGCCTCAGCAATGGCGAGGCACTTAGTAACTCAGTGAGACCCTGTCTCTAAATAAAATACAAAAAAGGGCTGGGGATGTGACCCAGTGGTTGAATGCCCCTGAGTTCAATCCCCAGTACCAAAAAAAAAAAAAAAAAAAAAAAATTAATAATAATAATAATAATGGACCTGATCAAAGATTTCAGTGGAAAGTTTTACCCCAGGGTATGGCTAATAGCCCCACTATGTGTCAAATCTATGTAGATAAATTTATTCAGCCTATCAAGAACAAATACCCAAGCCGGGCGCGGTGGCGCACGCCTGTAATCCTAGCACTTTGGGAGGCTGAGGCAGGAGGATCACTAGTTCAAAGCCAGCCTCAGCAATGGCGAGGCACTTAGCAACTCAGTGAGACCCTGACTCTAATAAAATACAAAAAAAGGGCTGGGGATGTGGCCCAGTGGTCAAGTGCCCCTGAGTTCAATCCCCGGTACCACAAAAAGTGCCTGTGAACACTGTGTGACACACCTGTAGTTGAGCTTGTGACACGTGTATACTTGTTAAGGTGAAGAGTATTTAAGCAGGCAGGGTTGGAGTCGTTTGGGGGTGTTGTTGGAGTTGGAGAGAGAAGTCAGAAGAGAAAGCAGAATAAAGAACCTACTCGTTCCCAGGCTGCCTCCGGATTCTTTCCCGCAGTATCATTGCTGCAGGCGGCAGCTGCTGTAGGCAGCAACAAGTGGTGGCCCGTACGGGGAATTCGGAATCGGCACGGTAAAAAAACTGAGGAAACAATTTTGAAAATGGGCTCAAAAATGACAAAAATCCGAGCTGCTAAAGCTATTCAAGAATTATTAGAAATAGCTGAAGGATACGTGCTCTCAATTGAACCTGGGACCCAGGATGTTACTACCAGTGAGAGTAGTAGTAATGAGGATTCAAGTAAAAGTGATTATGAAAGCATAGCCTCTGCTGAGTCAGTTAGGACCAGTAAGGATGGTAACAAAAGGAAAGCAAAGAGGACCAAGATAAGGGACCATCAAGTGGAGGAACCACTTGTGCCCTCTGCTCCCCCATGGGTTGAATCAATTACAGAAACTATGAGGGGTATTTCTGAGCGCTTGCGTGCCCTCGAGTGTCAAAACTTGCAGGGACATTGAGATCTGCAAGTATTTGAAAATGAAAACAAACAAAGGTATCCTCAACCTTTGGATTTTAAAACTATAAAAAATTTTAAAGAAGCAACAATGACATATGGACCCCAAGCTCCTTTTACCATAAGTATGCTTGAAGCCTTATTACCTTAAATTTAACTCCTTCAGATTGGAAAGACTTATGTAAGGCAGTATTGAGTGGGGGACAATACTTGCTTTGGAGGTCTCAATTCCAAGAGTTCTGTGTTGAAATAGCTAGAAGAAATGCAACTGCAGGATTTCCAGACCGTAACATAGACATGTTAACTGGAGAAGGGCAATATGCTGATTTACAGCTTCAAATTCAGTACAATCCTGGAGTTTACGCTCAAATATATGCCGCAGCTGTTAGGGCATGGAAAAACTTTATAAGGAACTGGTGACTTACAGGGTAGCTTGTCTAGGGTAATTCAGGGACCTAATGAGCCATATACTGACTTTGCTGATCGACTTTTGCGAACTGCAGGTAGAGTGTTTGGAGACGTTGATTAAGCCATGCCATTAGTTGTTCAGCTGGCGTATGAAGATGCCAACAAATATTGTCAAGACGCTCTCAGACCTTGGAAATCTAAAAGGGACCTTCTGTGTATATAAGGCTATGCAAAGACATAAAGGATGCCTTTGTCACGGGAAATGTAATCACAGCAGCCATGAGAGGTGCTTCTCCTCAAAATTTTACAAGAAGGGCTCAACCTAAAAATTATTATAATCAATCAGGTTATTTTAGAAGACAATATCCCCAAAGAAGGCAAGAGACAATAGAAATAAGACCAAGCTCGTATCGTGCCCCAGGCCGCTGCCCCAGGTGTAAAAAAGGAAACCATTGGGCTAATAAGTGCAGATCTAAAACTGATGTTTATGGTAATGTTTTGCCTAACAATTCAAAAAATGGGGCACGGGCCCAATGCCCCGGGGCCCACAAATGTACAAGGCATTAAAGGAGGAATATCCTCAAAACATCCATCCAGATGATTCCTCAACACAATCCCTCTTACCCATTGACTCCCTTTCCAGAGGAACAAGAGGAAGTGCAGGACTGGACCTCTGTTCCACCGCCCGAATAGTGCTAACACCCAAGATGCGGGTTCAACTGGTTCCCACGGGAGTCAGGGGACCTCTTCCCTTAGGGACTGTAGGACTTATCCTCGGGAAAAGTTCTAAAAGCTTATCAGGTTTTCAAGTGACTCCTGGTGTAATAGACTCAGACTACCAAGGAGAAATTAAGATTATGCTTAGCTCACCTCGAGGCATTAGCTCTGTTAACCAAGGTGATAGAATTGCTCAGCTGCTTCTCCTTCCCAGTTTACGTGACTCTTTTTTAAGAGTATGCCTCAAAATAGGAACAATAGGGGATTTGGTTCCACTGGCTCGGGACCTATGGCTTGCTGGGTTCAGGATTGTTCACAGAGGCCTATGTGCAAAATAAAAATTCAAGGAATAGAGATGGAGGGGTTGATTGACAGTGGGGCTGACTCTTCCATCATCAACGTACGACAATGGCCCAAACACTGGCCTTTACAAAAAGCCTCAACCAGTTTGAGAGGCTTGGGATATTCTAATAGCCCCGAACAAAGTGCAACAGTTTTAAAATGGGAGGATGATGAAGGGCATCAAGGAACATTTCAGCTTTATGTTTTGTCCAGCTTGCCAGTTACCTTATGGGGAAGAGATGTTTTACAACAAATGGGAGTACATCTCACAACCAATCCCACAGGTGTTACAAAAGGATCACCATTGAAAAGGTAAAGGATATTTTTTTTTTAGGGGCCACTGAGAAAACAATTTTGAAAATACCATGGCTTTCTGATAAGCCAGTTTGGGTCCCTCAGTGGCCCCTATCTAGAGAGACATTACAAGTGGCCCACCTACTAGTTCAAGAACAACTAAAAGCAGGACATGTAGAACCTTCCACCTCTTGAAGGAGCCCTAATAGGAGATGGTTAATTGCGGTTAGCTGACGGCCATAAGAGATGTTCTGGTTTCCACCTGAAAGAATCTGTATGCCCGTGAACTGTGTGACGCACCTGTGGTCCTTGTTAAAGCTAAAGATATATAACCGGGTGAGGAGTCAGACTAAGATAGAAGTAGTTGTTGCTGGTCGGAGTCAGGCCGAGGCTGCCGAAGAAGAAAGAAGAATCAATCTCTCTCTCTCTCTCTCTCTCTCTCTCTCTCTCTCTCTCTCTCAGCTCTCTCTAAGAAAGTAAAAGTAAAAAAAAAATAAAGTAAAAAAAGTAAAGTAAAGAAGTAAAGTAAAGAGTCAGTAGTCAAAGAAGTAAAGCGTCAGAGAGGTTGCTGAAAGAGCCAGTGTTAGAGTTTGGAGAGGTTGCTAAAGCCGAAGAATAAAAAACCTTCTTTCATCTTCATCCTGCCTCCGAGTTTTTCTCCCGTGGCGTTGTTGCTCCAAATCAGGAAGCAACAACCTCTCCCTGGAATTCCCCCATATTCGTGATTAAGAAAAAATCGGGAAAATGGCTATTGTTACATGATCTTAGAGAAATCAATAAAACCATGCAAATTATGGGCCCTACCCAACCTGGACTTCCTAATCCTATAGCTATTCCAAAAAATTTTCATCTTATAATCCTTGATATAAAGGATTTTTTTTCTATTCCTTTACATCCTCTGGATGCCCCCCCAGGTTTGCTTTTTCAGTTCCTCCTATTAATAATAATGGACCTTGGCCGGGCGCGGTGGCGCACGCCTGTAATCCCAGCACTTTGGGAGGCTGAGACAGGAGGATCGCGAGTTCAAAGCCAGCCTCAGCAATGGCGAGGCACTTAGTAACTCAGTGAGACCCTGTCTCTAAATAAAATACAAAAAAGGGCTGGGGATGTGACCCAGTGGTTGAATGCCCCTGAGTTCAATCCCCAGTACCAAAAAAAAAAAAAAAAAAAATAATAATAATAATAATAATGGACCTGATCAAAGATTTCAGTGGAAAGTTTTACCCCAGGGTATGGCTAATAGCCCCACTATGTGTCAAATCTATGTAGATAAATTTTATTCAGCCTATCAAGAACAAATACCCAAGCCGGGCGCGGTGGCGCACGCCTGTAATCCTAGCACTTTGGGAGGCTGAGGCAGGAGGATCACTAGTTCAAAGCCAGCCTCAGCAATGGCGAGGCACTTAGCAACTCAGTGAGACCCTGTCTCTAATAAAATACAAAAAAAGGGCTGGGGATGTGGCCCAGTGGTCAAGTGCCCCTGAGTTCAATCCCCGGTACCACAAAAAAAAAAAAAAAAAAAAAAACAGAACAAACACCCAGAGCTTCTGTGCCTCCATTATATGGATGATGCTTTGCTTGCTCATCCTAATCAAGAAGTCTTATTCACCATATTTAGCGATATATCAGAAAACTTGAAACGATATGGACTAAACATTGCTGAAGAAAATGTTCAAACTATGGGGCTGGGATTGTGGCTCAGCGGTTAGAGCACTCGCCTAGCCCGTGGGCGACCCGGGTTCGATCCTCAGCACCACGTACAAATAAAATGCATTGAATAAAACGCATTGTGTACAACTAAAGCAAATAAATTTTAAAAAAATGTTCAAACTAGATCTCCAATATTATATCTAGGATTCCAAATTATGGATACTTTTATTAGGCCTCAAAAAATTTAATAAATAAGGAACATCTAACTACTCTTAATGATTTTCAAAAATTGCTGGGAGAAGGCTGGGGTTGTAGCTCAGTGGTAGAGCGCTTGCCTCTCACAGGTGAGGTCCTAGGTTCAATCCTCAGCACCACATAAAAATAAATAAATAAAAATTAAAAAAAAATTGCTGGGAGACATTAATTGGCTTCACCCTACACTAAGCCTCACTACTGGCCAATTAAAACCCTTATTTGATATCCTTCGCGGGAACCCTCATCCATCTTCACTGCGAACATTGACTCCTGATGCTAGGGAAGCTTTAAAGTTGGTAGAAAAGGCCATTGAAGGATCCCATTGTGATAGAATTGATTTTACTCGACCGCTGATATTGATCATTAGTTCTTCACAATATACACCCACAGGAGTATTTTGGCAACAGGGGCCTTTATTGTGCATACATTTGCCCGTCTCTCCTAAAAGTACAATTGAGTCTTACACCTCCGTGGTGGCTAAACTTATTCTTCAAGGACTCAAACTTCTACTAAAATATTTGGAATTCATCCCGCTACTATTATTACTCCCTATTCATCATCACAGGTTGAACATTTATCCTTCAATGATAATGATTGGGCTATAGCTAGATGCTCTACTTCTGCAAATTTTGATAACCATCTTCCTAAGTCTCCTATACTATCTTTTTGTATCAATCATCCCATTATATTTCCACAGATAATAAAAAATCAAGGGCTGGGGATGTGGCTCAGTGGTTTAGCGCTCGTCTAGCACGTGCGCGACCCAGGTTCAATCCTCAGCACCACGATATAAAGGCATTGTGTACAAGTAAAACCAATGAATAAATATTATTTAAAAAAAAATAAAATAAAAATAAAAAATCAACCTATTCCTAAGGCATTAAATGTATTTGCAGATGGGTCCTCTAACGATACTGCTGCAGTAGTCATTCAAAAAGAAAATATGATTCATATTACTGCCCATAAATCAGCTCAATTAGTTGAGCTAGAAGCTATTATTATAGCTCTCGAAAGTTTTAAAGAACAGCCCATAAATATTTTTTCAGACAGCCACTATATTGTACATGCTGTCCCTAAATTGGAGCTAGCAGGTCCAATAGCACCTCATACTCCAGCCTTTACATTGATTTTTCAAATTCAAAACCTTCTATGGGAATGTAAAGAACCTTTGTTTATTGGACATATCAGAGCTCATACTAATTTCCCTGGTCCTCTCCATGAAGGTAATCAAAAGGCTGATGCCCTTACTCAAACAATATTTATATTTTCTTTTTTTTTTTTTTTTTTTTTTGTGGTACCGGGGATTGAACTCAGGGGCACTCGACCACTGGGCCACATCCCCAGCCTTTTTTTTTGTATTTTATTAGAGACAGGGTCTCACAAGTTGCTAAGTGCCTTGCCATTGCTGAGGCTGTCTTTGAACTCGCGATTCTCCTGCCTCAGCCTCCCAAAGTGCTGGGATTACAGGCGTGCGCCACTGTGCCTGGCCCAATCTTTATATTTTCAGCTGTCCAACAAGCTACCTCCTTCCATTCTCAATTTCATGTTAATAGTACTACTTTACAACAAAGTTCAAAATAACTAAAGATCAAGCTCTAACAATTATGAAGGCTTGTCAATCTTGTGTGACACATTTGCCCAATCCACATTATGGGGTTAACCCAAGAGGATTAATGCCCAATCATTTGTGGCAGATGGATGTCACTCATGAGCCAAGTTTTGGAAAATTGCGATTTATTCATGTGACCATAGATAAATGCTCAGGCATGAGTTTTGCTTCCTTACATGCTGGAGAAAAAGTTAAAGATGTTACATCTCATTGTCTACAATCTTTTGCTGCACTGGACATTCCAAAATGCTTAAAACAGACAATGGCCCTGCATATACGTCCTCATCTTTCAAACAGTTTTGCGCAAAATTCAGTATACTTCATAAGACTGGTATTCCGTATAATCCTCAAGGCCAAGGTATAATTGAACAAGCTAATGGCACACTCAAACTTATGCTTTTTTTTTTTAAATATTTATTTATTTATTTTAGTTGTACACAATGCAATGCATTTTATGTTTACGTGGTGCTGAAGATCGAACCCGGGCCGCACACGTGCGAGGCGAGTGCTCTGCCGCTGAGCCACAACCCCAGCCCCTCAAACTTATGCTTTTGAAACAAAAAGAAGGAAATTGGACAAATCCTAAAGATGGATTAGCCGTTGCCCTTTTTTTTTTTTTTTTTTTTTTTTTGGTACCAGGGATTGAACTCAGGAGCACTCTACCCCTGGCCACATCCCCAGCCCCTTTTTGTATTTTATTAAAGACAGGGTCTCACTGAGTTGCTAAGTGCCTCGCCATTGCTGAGGCTGGCTTTGAACTCGCGATCCTCCTGCCTCAGCCTCCCAAAGTGCTGGGATTACAGGCGTGGCCACCGCACCCGGCAGCCGTTGCCCTTTTTACTTTAATTTTTTTAAATATTTATTTGTTTGCTTTAGTTGTACACAATGCGTTTATCTTTACGTGGTGCTAAGGATCGAACCCGGGCCGCACACGTTAGGCGAGCGCTCTACCGCTGAGCTACAACCCCAGCCCTACTTTAAATTTTTTAACTTTGGATTCTGAAGGATATTCGGCTGGAGACAGACACTGGAACCCACATCAACAACATAAACCTTTGGTTTACTGGAAGGATGTTCTTTCAGGCACATGGAAGGGCGCAGACCCAGTATTAATTTGGGGGAGAGGATCTGTTTGTGTTTTTCCACAGCATAAAACCTTGCTGGTGTGGATACCATCAAGATTGATAAAACAGGTACCAAATCAAAAGGGCCAAGATGAAGTAGTTGTGGAATGATTCCCTTAAAAGAGGTATCAATCCGCGCACCTGCGCGAGTTTGTCTCTTCCGACAAGGGAACCTCATCTTTGCCTTTTTTTTTTTTTTGGTACCGGGGATTGAACTCAGGGGCACTCGACCACTGGGCCAACATCCCCAGCCCTTTTTTTGTATTTTATTAGAGACAGGGTCTCACTGAGTTGCTAAGTGCCTCGCCATTGCTGAGGCTGGCTTTGAACTCACGATCCTCCTGTCTCAGCCTCCCAAAGTGCTGGGATTACAGGCGTGCGCCACCGCGCCCGGCTCAGCCTTTTCATCTAAGAAATTTTTTAAGCTGCGCGCTTTTTCCTTCAATAAATTCACAACTTAAGTCTTATTCCTCCCAGCTGGGACAAGAGGATCTCTCTTTAGTGTGCACACAATTGTGTTTTCCTTTTTTATATACGTCTTTATGTCTGTGCACTTGTCTAGATTTCATGTAAATGTGACGTCACAAATATGTCTTTATGTCTGTGCGTCTGTCCAGATTTCATGTAAATGTGACGTCACAAATATCAAAAACCAAGCGCTCATGAATCTCATTCCAAAAAAAAAAAAAAAAACAAGATCCAAATAACTTTAATTCATTTAAGTTAAATATATTTAAATTGGGTAAACAATTAAAAAATGAAGTTACCTTCAAACTTAATTTATAAGTATCTCTAGGACTTCTCTTCAGCAAGGAATATGACTAATACTGTATAGCCTGATATTTTGGTATTTGACTTGGGGATTGTTTATTTGTAATAAACTTTATTTGTTAAACAGCTGATTAATTTAAATTGTTTCAACAGGTATATTCATGGAAGGTTGCTGTGTACGCAGAGGCTCAAAAGTTCCAGCTAACAAATTATTTTTCTAAAATACTCTTAGCTTTTCTTTAATCTGTTTTAAATGTAATATTTTGTCAGCTAAATACACTCAGTCTTTCTTTAATCCGTTCTGAATGTGATATTTTCCCAGCTAATGTTAGTGGGAGCTCAAGCAGCAATGTGTGTGAGCAGAGATCAACTTCAGACACCTGAAGATCTAATAATTCTATTTTTTAGTTTACTCCTACAACTCGCTTCCTGACTCAGTGCTGGAATGGCACTGCCTTTCCTCTAATGATTGTTGCTTGAGTTCCTAGGTACATCCCTATGCCAGTGTTTGTGGGCCCTGAAGATTTGCCGGTGGCATTGTCTAGACATAAAAGAGACGGCTGCTGCTGCTACAGCTGCAGGGATCGCCATCACCACAAGCATCCCTGCTGCTCAAGCACCAAACAACCTCACCAGCAGTGTGGCCTCTGCTCTGCATGCATGGGGCCTCCTAGATCAACGTGTTAGCAAGTGGACTATAGGATGTTTGGGATATTGTACGGGACAATGCCTTGCGGGTATCCGTTTTCTTAACCTTGATAGGGCAGCTGATTTGTCTAAAAGAACTTAGTACGCTATTTAATGGAACTTGGCTCGTCAGCAAAAAGTTTGCCGCCTTAGAACCAGAGCATCTCCTCATGATCGGACGGCTGGTGGTCAATGACGGGACAGCCTCATGTGGCCGACATATCAACCTAAGACAGGAGTCAAGGGCACAGCCTTGATTATCCCATGACAGGTAAGAATGCCGGTTGCACATGTGGACGCCTAAGCCAGGCACAGTCGATCCTGATGTGGTGAGGGTTCACCCATCTATTTATCCCACTTTTAAAACAAAAGGGGGGAAATGTAAGAGCCTTAATGAGGAGGTAGCTAAGATGGCGGCTGGCTGAGAGCAAAAGAGGAGGCGTTTAATTGTTTTCTCCTGTAATCTACTAAGAATCTTTCTGTGCCTGTGAACACTGTGTGACGCACCTGTAGTTGAGCTTGTGACACGTGTATACTTGTTAAGGTGAAGAGTATTTAATAGGGGTGGAGTTGTTTGGGGGTGTTGTTGGAGTTGGAGAGAGAAGTCAGAAGAGAAAGCAGAATAAAGAACCTACTCGTTCCCAGGCTGCCTCCGAATTCTTTCCCGCGGTATCGTTGCTGCAGGCGGCAACAAACAGTTCCTGCTGGAGGCCAGAGAGGAGGCCAGACCTCCCAGCCCATTCCATCTGTGTCTCCTGAGATTTTCCAAGCTGACTACTGACCTGTGCCCACACCGGTGACTCGAGGGGCTGCATTTGACCTCCCCTGGTATCCGTAGGCCCCACAGCCCTTCACAGAGCCCCTACCTCACTCCTGATGTAGGGGACACAGGGACGGCGCCAAGGAGATGAACATTTGCTGATCATCATGGAAGCAGTCTCTAAAATGGACCTTCAGCCCCAGGGTTTCCTCCTCCCAGAAGCCCTCCTGGTCATCCCCTTAGATGACCGCACTGAGGTGTGTGCAAGGGTGGACCACGTGCTGGGTTCTAGAACTCAGCGTGCAAACGTGCACGTGTGAAGCCTGGGGCCGGGATGGCAGACCACCATGTATGAGCCCCTCGGTTCTGTCCCCAGCACTGCAAGGAAAACAACCAACCTGGGTTGTGGGCCGTGGGAGGCCCAGGCTACTAGCAAGGGCCCAGCTGACGCTCCTGCCGCAGGTGGGGATGTGACTACTGGGGACACCTCGGCTGCAGCCGCCAAGACCCAGGCCCCACACCACCCCTTTTGCTTTTTTTTTTTTTTTAATATTTTTTTAGATGTTGGTGGACCTTTATTTTACTCATTTATTTGTATGTGGTGCCGAGAATTGAAGCCAGGGCCTCACACATGCCAGGTAAGTGCTGTACCACTAGAGCCACAACCCCAGCCCCACCACCCCTTTCTTCTCTTTCTTTCTTTCTTTCTTTCTTTCTTTTTTTTTTTTTTTTTTTTTTTTGTGTGTGTGTGTGTGTGTGTGTGTGTAGTACCAGGGGTTGAACTCAGGGGCCCTTGACCACTGGGCCACACCCCCAGCCCTTTTTTGTATTTTATTAGAGACAGGGTCTCACTGAGTTGCTAAGTGCCTCACCATTGCTGAGGCTGGCTTTGAACTCGCGATCCTCCTGCCTCAGCCTCCCCAGTGCTGGGATTACAGGCGTGCGCCCCTGTTGCCGCCTAAAGCACTTGGAGCAACGGAGCCGCGGGAAGAACTTCAGAGGCAAACTGGAGACAAACAGCTTTTTATTCTGATAACTTTTCTCTCTGGTTCTAACAACGACTAACACACGCCACACACACACCACCAAAATGGCGCTGACCCCCGATCAGCAATTTCGGCCAAGTCACTCGAGATCCCGGGACAAGTCCCGTGAGACTACGGAAGGCGACAATGCCCAAATCTCCACGGCTCATAGTCAACCGCAATTCAAGCCATCTCCCTAAACAGGGCTCCTGCACGCCACCGTGCCCTGCTACCCCCTTTCTTTAAAAAATATTTTTAGTTGTAGATGGAAACAATATCTTTATTTATTTTTTATATGGTGCTGAGAATTGAACCCAGTTCCTCCCACATGCTAGGCAAGTGTTCCACCACTCAGCCCCAGCCCCAGCCCCACTACCCCTTTCTGCCTCCAGCCTCCAACCTCCGAACCTCTGCCATTGCTGCTGCCTCCCCTCTGGCCCTACACCACACAGACCCCAAGCCCAGCCTGCAGTGGCTTGCTGACTCTCCGCTGCCTGCAGCTCTGATGTCGGACCCCATGTCCCCTAGGCCTCTCCTGTGCAGAGGCAGCATACGGCATCCCCTGTCGGTCTGGGGGCCCGGACCCCAGAACACTCCCTCTCTGTGGGCCAAGAGGGCCCCTCTGCAGCAGAGCTGGGTCAGGCTCTCCACCCGCCTCATCCCACAATGGCCAGAGGGGCTGTCCCTAAAGGAGGCCAAACAGCCTGCAGTCCGTCCAGATGAAGGGCCTGCGGTCTGTGTGGAACTCTGCGGCCACTAGGGGGCGGCCATGTGCTGCTGCAGAGGCCACTCTGTGGGTGGGGGGCCTCTGGAAGGACTCAGTCCTGGTCTCGGGGGCCCAACGCACATGCCAGTCCTCATGGAACCACACTTGGGGTTCCCTGGCTTTGTTGGACTTACATTGTCACAGATAGGGCAGCAATGCCAGCCCAGACCCCCAGGTCACCGCGCTTCACCTCCTGGGCACTGTGGCACTGGGCTGGGTCATTCTCTAGTGGGCCCTGGCCCTGCAGGGTGCTGAGCAGGAGCCCCCTACTTACAACAGCCACCTTGTCCCCAGGTGTGGCCCGGGGTCCCAGGATGCAGTGACATCTTCCAGGTGAGACAGAGCAGGCAGGAGACCCACCTTGGAGTATTAGGGATGAAGACACGATGTCTAGGGTTTTGCTTAAAAATAGTGAAAAGGGGGCTGGGGCTGGGGCTCAGTGGGGGAGCGCTCGCCTAGCACGTGCACAGCCCAGGCTTGATTCTCGCACCAGGCATGAATAAATGAAAAAAATAAAGGTCCATCAACGGTTCAAAAGAATAGCGAAGTCAGGCGTGGTGGCGCACGCCTGCAATCCCAGCACTTGGGAGGCTGAGGCAGGAGGATCATGAGTTCAAAGCCAGCCTCAGCAATGGCGAGGCACTTAGCAATTCAGTGAGACCCTGTCTCTAATAAAATACAAAAAAGGGCTGGGGATGTGGCCCAGTGGTTGAGTGCCCCTGAGGTCAATCCCTGATACAATTCAATGGCTCTGCCCCATCCCAGGACAGCTCAGGCTAACCTCTGTTCTCCTACCCCAGGACCTTTGCACACACTGTGCCCTGGGCTAGACCAGCCCTCACCCACTCTGACACGGTTCAGCCCTGCCCAACTCCAGATTTCAGCGTCTGCCATCATGTCACGTCCTCTTAGACAGGTGAAAGCCAAACACTGTGATGGCTTCAGACTCTGAGCAGCAGAGACTGAAGGACGAGAGAGTGAGTGTGTGTTGAGGGTGAGTACCGAGGGGTCCAGTGTGGCTGGGCTGGACTTGGTGGGGTCCCTCCCGCCAGGCAGATGGCTAGCCTCCTGGGAGCCTGGGGGTCTCTTGCAGGGGTCCTGGGGAGCTTCTCCACCCTGCCCCCGCCTTCCTGAGCCCCAGCCTTGCATCACCGCAGCTGGAATGGCCGCGTGGGGTCTGGGGCAGTGCTTGCCCAGGAGAGAGCCCCCACTGTGCCACCATCGGCCTATTGCCCAGGGGCCTTGGGGTGCAGTGGCCAGCTGGACGCTCTGTGGACCACCCCAGAACTGCAGCCCCAGGTCACCACCGTGTTCGGGTCCCTGTCCTATCCTTGGGGACAGCCTGGGCGGAGGGTGGCCCCAGGGCCACCATGCAGGTGTGCCAGGCCTCCACACCCAGGACGTGCAGTGGTGGTCTTGGTGCCCAGCCCCTGCCCTTGTTCCCAGCCCTGTCTCAGGCCTCTGCGCCCACCTGCTGCAGTCAGGGAGCCTCGTGGCTCCTCCGTCTCTCCCTGGGGCTGAGTGACCTTCTTGGCCAAGCCCCTCGCTTGCCCCACGCTGTCCCTCAGAGGCGAGCCCGTGAGCTCTGCGGTGGCAGTCACACACACCCTGGCTATGGCAAGTCTCGTGTCCCTGCCCAGGATCTGCAGTGTGGGGACCAGGTGCCACCGGCAGGCTCTTCGAGGGCCACAGCAAACACTTTTGGCTTCCCTGGGACTGCTTGCGGGTGACGAGGAAGACTTAAAGGGACGGTGTGCTGTGAGCCACTAGTCACTCGTGGACTCTGGTGGGGACACCGGGCTCCCTGCATCTTTCTCCTTCCGCTTCTGCAGGGCTGGGACCAAGCCCAGGGTGTGCGGCGTCCCCCGGAGCCGCGCCTGGCCCTCTCGGGTGCTTCTCGCACATCTTGGAACAGCTCCCCTTGGTTGTTCTCCCACGGGGACACACGTGAGCCCCGGCTGGCCGCAGGGGGCTGGGTGGTGAGTGGGCAGGAATCCGTCCCAGGCTGGCCTCCATGTGGAGCAGGCTCTGCTCTGCCACCTGGTGTCCATGGCTGTGCTGGCCCAGGCCTGAGGGTCCCGTGGCCCACACCACCCAGGTCAGAATGATCAGGCTGCACGGCCTTGGCGCAATTCAGCCAGCCGCAGCCAGCGGGGCCCAGGGTCCTCCTGCACCCCATGGCCTGAAGGTGCTCCACGCCCAAGGAGGACACTCCACCAAGACCAGAGCGGTCCCGGGAAGCTGGGCATTCCCAGCCCAGCCTCTGAATGAGCCCCAGCCCAGGCAGCCCCTCACTACCCCCTTAGCAGAGGGCCCAGCTCTACCACACAGCTGCTGACCCAGGGAAATGGTAAGAAGACTGTGTGTAGGGTGTGAGGCCACCATGTGCAGGAGCCCTGTTTGTGGAGATAGCTAAGATTGCGGTTGACTATTGGGCCATAGACATTTTTGGGCATTTCCGCTTTCCGTAGTCTCACGGGATCTCGCGGGACTTGGTCGAGGCTCTCGAGAGATTTGAACGGTGACTCAGCAGATCGAGCGAGCGCCATTGCTGCTCGGGCGCATGGGAAGAGACCAGAGGGAGAAAAGACAGGGTTATCGCTATTGTGTAGATATATTGTAGTTTCTTGTAAGATTAAAGGATATTTTCGTCTCCATCCTGTCTCCGGACTCCTTCCCACGGCGCTGCCGTTCCAGGCTGCAATCCTTTTCCGGCGACAACAGTTGGTGGCCTGTACGGGGAATTCAGCACGGCAGGTAAGAACTGAGAAACCTCGCAGGAGTCTCTAGTCAGAGCGGTTAAAATGGGTTCGAAAATATCTAAGACCCAAGTGTACGAGGCTCTTGATGAATTCTTTGATATAGATGAGTCTGTCGTTAGCGAGGAGGATTTAGAAAACAGTGAAGGCGATCATGAAAGCGTAGATTCCGCTGAGTCAACTAAGACCAGTAAGGAGAGTATTAGAAGCGTCCCCAAAATTACAAAGATCCGGGCTGCTAAAGCTATTCAAGATTTATTAGAGATACTTCAAGGATACATGGTCTCAATTGAACCTGGGACTCAGGATGTTACTGAGTCACTTAGGACCAATGAGAGTAGTAGTAGTGAGGAGGAATTAACTAAAGGTGATTTTGAGAAAATGAACAAAAGGAAATTAAGGAAGACCAAGATAAGGGATCATCAAGTGGAGGAACTTGTGTCCTCTACTCCCCCATGGGTGAAATCGATTACAGAAAATATGAAGGGTATCACTAGGCGTTTGCATACCCTAGAAACAGAAATAAAAAGTCTTTCTGAGCGCTTATGTGCTCTCGAGGGTAACTCACAGATACGTTGGGAACTGCCAGTATTTGAATATGGAAATGGACGGAGGGACCACCAGCCAGTAGATTTCAAAACAATAAAAAATCTCAAAGAGGCAGTAATGACTTATGGACCCCAAGCTCCTTTCACGTTGAGTATACTGGAGTCCCTTAACACCTTTAGCTTAACCCCCGCAGACTGGAAACGTCTATGTAAAGCAACATTAAGTGGGGGACAATACTTGGTTTGGCGATCGCAATTTCAAGAACTTTGTATAGAAACAGCTAAAAGAAATGCAGATGTGGGGTTTGGAGACCATAATATAGAAATGCTCACAGGAGAAGGGCAATTTGCAGACGTACAGGATCAAAAATATTATACCCCAGGAGTATATGCTCAGATAAACGCAGCTGCCTTAAAGGCATGGAAAACTGTACAAGGACCTGGGGATCTACAAGGTAGCTTGTCCAAAGTAATTCAAGGACCTGATGAACCATATGCTGAATTTGCTGATCGACTTTTGAGAACTGCAGGTAGAGTTTTTGGAGACATTGATCAAGTTATGCCATTAGTTGTCCAATTAGCGTACGAAAATGCTAATAAGTATTGCCAGGAAGCCATCAGGCCATGGAAAAATAAAAAGGATCTTTCCATATATATACAATTATGTAAAGATATAAATGATGCCTTTGTCACAGGGAATATGATTGCAGCAGCTGTGAGAGATGCTGCCCCTCAAAATTTTACAAGAGCTCAACATAGACATTATAATCAATCAGGATATTCTAGGCAAAATTATCATAATCAATCAGGCTATTCTAGGCAAAATCCTAAAAGAGAAATAAGACCAAATTCATACCGTGCTCCAGGTTGCTGCCCCAGGTGTAAGAAAGGAAATCATTGGGCCAATAAATGCTATTCAAAATTTGACATCCATGGAAATCCTTTATTCAGGAATTCAAAAAACGGGCAAGGGGCCCAATGCCCCGGGGCCCACAAATGTACGAGGCATTGGAGGAGGAGTATCCTCAAGCATCCACTCAGATGCTTCCCCGACACAATCCCTATTACCCATCCACTCCCTCGCCAGAGGAACAGGAGGAAATGCAGGATTAGACCTCTGTTCCACCGCCCGAATAGTGTTAACACCTGAAATGGGGGTTCAAACTGATTCCCACAGGAGTCAGGGGACCTCTTCCCTCAGGGACTGTAGGACTTATTATCGGGCGAAGTCCTGAGAGCTTATTAGGTTTGCAAGTGACCCCAGGCATAATAAACTCAGACTATAAAGGGGAAATAAAAATAATGCATAGCTCACCCCAAAGTATAAGTTCTATTAATCAGGGAGATAGAATTGCTCAGTTGCTCCTCCTTCCAAATTTACATAAGTCATTTAAAATGAATATGCCTCTAAATAGGAACAATAGAGGATTTTGTTCCACTGATTCGAAACCCATGGTTTGCTGGGTTCGGGACTGTACAAGGAGGCCTATGTGTAAAATAAGAATCCAAGGAATAGAAATGGAGGGTCTTATAGATACTGGAGCTGATTCTTCCATCATTAATTTACGTCAATGGCCCAAACACTGGCCTCTGCAAAAAGCTTCAACCAGTTTAAGAGGCTTGGGATATAATAACCTCCAGAAAAAAGTGCAGTAATTTTAAAATGGGAGGATGATGAAGGACATAAAGGCACGTTTCAGCCTTATGTTTTACCTAATCTACCGGTTACTTTATGGGGAAGAGATATTTTACAACAAATGGGAGTACACCTTGCAACCAAACCTGCAGGTGTTAAATGTAAAAATCTACAGAGTAATCTTAACCCTATAAGAAATCATCAAAAAGTACAGGGTAAGCTTAACCCTAAAAGAAATCATTATCATATAGGAAAAAGACATTTTTCTTCGGGGCCACTGAGAAAATAATTTTGAAAATACATGGCTTTCTGTGTGGGTCCCTCAGTGGCCCCTATCTAAAGAGAAATTACAAGCGGCCCACCTACTAGTTCAGGAACAATTAGAAGCAGGACATATAGAACCTTCCACCTCTCCCTGGAATTCCCCCATATTTGTGATCAAGAAAAAATCAGGAGAATGGCGATTATTACATGATCTTAGACAAATTAATAAAACCATGCAAGTCATGGGCCCTACTCAACCTGGACTTCCGAATCCTATAGCTATTCCAAAAAAATTTCCATCTTATTACTCTTGATATAAAGGATTGCTTCTTTTCTATTCCCCTACATCCTCTGGATGCCCCCAGGTTTGCCTTTTCAGTTCCTTCTATTAACAATAATGGCCCTGATCAGAGATATCAATGGAAGGTTTTGCCACAGGGAATGGCTAATAGCCCCACCATATGCCAAATATATGTGGACAAGGCCATCCAATCCATTAAAAATAAATATCCAAACCTCATGTGTCTACATTACATGGATGATATTTTACTGGCCCACCCTAATCAAAAAATCTTATTTAATATATTCAGTGATGTGGTAGAAAATTTAAAAAAATACGGATTATATATAGCAGAAGAAAAAGTTCAAACCAGATCTCCCATATTATATTTAGGATTTAAAATCATGGATACTTTTGTTAGACCCCAAAAAAATTTTAATAAATAAAGAACATTTAACCACCCTCAATGATTTCCAAAAACTACTGGGAGACATTAATTGGCTTCACCCTACACTAAACCTCACTACTGGCCAATTAAAACCTTTATTTGATATCCTTCGAGGGGACCCTGATCCATCCTCACCGCGAACATTGACTCCTGATGCTAGGAAAGCTTTAAAGGTAGTAGAAAAAGCCATCGAAGGAGCTCATTGTGACAGATTTGATTTAACTCAACCGCTGATATTGATTATTATTTCTTCACAATATACACCCACAGGAGTATTTTGGCAACAAGGCCCTTTATTATGGATACATTTGCCTGTCTCTCCTAAAAGCATAATTGAGTCTTATACCTCCATGGTGACTAAACTTATTCTTCAAGGATTTAAAACTTCTACTAAAATATTTGGCATTCACCCTGCTACTATTATTACTCCTTATTCATCATCACAGATTGAATATTTATGCTTCAACGATAATGACTGGGCTATAGCTAGATGCTCTACCTCTGCAAATTTTGATAATCACCTTCCTAAGTCTCCTATATTATCTTTTTGTATTAATCATCCTATTATATTTCCACAGGTAATAAAAAATCAACCTATTCCTAAGACATTTAATGTATTTACAGATGGGTCCTCAAATGGTACTGCTGCAGTAGTCACTACAAAGGAAAGTATGATTTACATAACTGCACACAAATCAGCTCAACTTGTGGAATTGGAAGCTGTGGTAAGAGCTCTGGAACATTTTAGAGACCAGCCCATAAACATTTTTTCAGATAGCCACTATATTGTACAAGCCATCCCAAAATTAGAGTTAGCAGGACCAATAGCACCTCATACTCCAGCCTTTAAATTGTTTTATCAAATACAAAAACTTTTGTGGGCAAGAAAAGAACCTCTATTCATAGGCCATATTAGAGCACATACTAATTTGCCTGGTCCCCTCCATGAAAGTAATCAAAAGGCTGATGAACTTACAAAAACTATATTTATACTTTCAGCGCTACAACAAGCTACTTTATTTCATTCCCAGTTTCACGTCAACAGCACCACCTTGCAACGTAGGTTTAAAATCACAAAGGAGCAAGCCAGAACAATTGTAAAAGATTGTAAATCTTGTATGACACATTTGCCCAATCCTCATTTTGGTGTTAACCCTAGAGGATTAATGCCCAATCATTTGTGGCAGATGGATGTTACTCATGAGCCAAGTTTTGGAAAATTGCGATTTATTCATGTAACCATAGATACATGCTCAGGCATGATTTTTGCTTCCTTACATTCTGGAGAAAAAGTTAAAGATGTCACATCTCATTGTTTGCAAGCTTTTGCTGCATTGGGCATCCCCAAAATGCTTAAAACAGATAATGGCCCCGCATATACGTCCTCATCTTTCAAAGAGTTTTGCGCAAAATTCAACATATCCCATAAAACAGGCATCCCATACAATCCTCAGGGTCAGGGCATTATTGAAAGAGCAAACCGCACACTAAAAGTTATGTTGTTAAAACAGAAAGAAGGAAACTGGAAAAATCCTAAGGACAGATTGGCAGTTGCCCTGTTTACCTTAAATTTTTTAACTTTAGACTCTGATGGTTATTCTGCTGGAGACAGACATTGGAACCCACATCAACAACATAAACCTTTGGTTTACTGGAAGGATGTTCTTTCAGGTACATGGAAGGGTCCAGATCCAGTGTTAATTTGGGGGAGAGGATCTGTTTGTGTTTTTCCAAAGCATGAATCCTCTCCAATATGGATACCATCTAGATTAATAAAGCAAGTACCAAATCAAAAGGATCAAGATGAAGTTGTTGAGGAATCAAGATTAATAAAAAAGGTACAAAATCAAGAGGACCATGATGAAGATATGGAATGATTCCCTTAAAAGAGTCCTTCAAAATACATCACAACTTAAGTGTCATTCCTCCCAGCTGGGACGAAGAGATCTCTCTTTAGTGTGCACACAATTGTATTTTTTTTTATATATATGTGTTTATGTCTGTGTATTTGTCTAAATTTCATGTTAATGTGACGTCACAAATATATGTTTGTATGTGCGTCTGTCTGTCCAGTGTGACATCAAAAATAACAAAGCGCTTGTGAATATATATATATATATATATATATATATATATATATATATATATACATGGATCCAAATAACTCTAATTCATTTAAGTTTAAGAGTATTCAAATTGGGTAAATAATTTAATAAGTGAAGGTACCTTCAATTTTGTTTTATAGGTGTCCCAGGGATTTCTCTTTAGCGAAAAATATGACTAGGGCTGTATAACCTGATATTTTGGTGTTTTGACATAAGGTTGCTTATTTGTTATTAACTTCATTTGTTTACTAAATGATTAATTTCAATTATTTCAACAGGTAAAGGACTGCTGTATATGCAGAAACACGAGAGTTCCAGCTAACAAATTATTTCTCCAAAGTGCTTTTAGTTTTTCTTTAATCTATCTTTAATACAGTAAATACCCTCAGTCTTTCTTTGTTTTGTTCTAAACATGATGTTTTGCCAGCTTATGTTTGTGGGAGCTCAGGCTGCAATGTGTGTGAGCAGAAATCAATTTTAATTTTCTAAGCTAATAATTCTATTTTTTAGTTTGACAACTCGCCTCTTGACTCAGTGCTGGAATAGCACTGCCTTTCCTTTAATAATTGATGCTTGAGTCTCTAGGGAGCGGGCCCTGAAGATTTGCTGGGTGGCATTGTCTAGACATAAAAAAGACGGCTGCTGCTACAGATGCAGGGATCGCGGTCGCTGCAAGCATCCCTGCTGCTCAAATGTCAAACAACCTCACCAGCGGTGTGGCCTCTGCTCTGCATGCATGGGGCCTCCTAGATCTAGGTGTTATAAACAAGTGGACATTTTGATCTTTCATTGTTTGGGACTTCATGGACAGTACCTTGGGGGTATTTGTTTAGAGAACTCACTGTGTTACTTGATAGAACTTAAGGCAGCTGATTTGTTTAAAGAATTTGATATGCTATGCAATTTGGCTCGTCACCAAAAGGCTTGTTGCCTTAAAGCCGCAGCATCTCCCCACAATTGGACGGCTGTTAGTCAACTTACACAGTCGATCCTAAAGGGCTCCATTGGATGGCTGGTTAGCCAATGACGGGTAAGATCCCCAGAGGGGGACAACCTAAGACAGGCACAGTCGCACGGGATAGTCTCATGTGGCCGACATATCAACCTAAGACAGGAGTCAAGGGCACAGCCTTGATTATCCGATGACGGGTAAGAATGTTGGTTGCACATAGACGTCCTAGAGCATCCCCTCTTTTAAAACAAAAAAGGGGAAATGCAGGAGCCCTGTTTGCGGAGATAGCTAAGATTGCGGTTGACTATTGGGCCATAGACATTTTTGGGCATTTCCGCTTTCCGTAGTCTCACGGGATCTCGCGGGACTTGGTCGAGGCTCTCGAGAGATTTGAACGGTGACTCAGCAGATCGAGCGAGCGCCATTGCTGCTCGGGCGCATGGGAAGAGACCAGAGGGAGAAAAGACAGGGTTATCGCTATTGTGTAGATATATTGTAGTTTCTTGTAAGATTAAAGAATATTTTCGTCTCCATCCTGTCTCCGGACTCCTTCCCGCGGCGCTGCCGTTCCAGGCTGCAATCCTTTTCCGGCGACAACAACCATGCTTGGGCAGTTTGTTATGCAGCCGTAGCTGGCTAATACAGACTGGGTCATGCGTACCCCCACCAGGACCATCCACCCACCATCCACCCACCCACCTGTTGCCGCCTGAAGCGATGGCCGCTTGGAGCAACAAAGCCGCAGGAATAAGTTCAGAGGCAGACTGGAAACGAACAGGCTCTTTATTCTGCCAGCTTCTCTCTCCGGCACCAACAACACCCCGACACGCTGTCCACGCTCCTCCAACTACCACAAAATGACACCGACCAGATCCACAATCCCCCGCGCCAAGTCCCGCGAGATCATGCAAATGGCACCGACCTGATCCACAATGTCCTGGGCCAAGTCTCACGAGACCATGGAAGGTGGTAATGCTTATGGCTCACAGCTAACTGCAATCTTAGCTGCCTCCTTAATTAGGGCTCCTGCACCCCATCCATCCACCCTACCCCCATCCACCCACCCACCCATCCATCCACCCACCCATCCACCCACCCACCCCCATCCATCCACTCATCCCACCCACCCACTCATCCACCCACTCATCCACCCACTCATCCACCCATCCACCCACCCATCCACCCACCTACCCCCCATCTATCCACTCATCATCCACCCACCCATCCACCCACCTACCCCCCATCTATCCACCCATCCATCCACCCATCTATCCACCCACCCATCCACCTACCCCCCATCTATCCACCATCCACCATCCACCCACCATGCATGGCATCCTGCCCATGGTCTTTAGATACTACTGATCCCTCTCAGGCACCATCTGAAGGCTACAGACATTGCCCCCAGCCCCAGGGTGAGAAGCAGGCAGCCTGCCTGGCTGGCATCTCTCTGCCAGGAGCTGTCTCCACGGGTCCCCACCACACCTCATCTGATGGCCTCTCACCCAGTTGTCTGCCCCCCACCACCACCTGACCTCAGCCGGGCCAATCGGGGCACTGCATCACCTGCCCACAGCAATAGGTGCAGCCAAGGCAGGTGACCCAGCTTGGGCCAGGGAGGACCCTCCTGGGACTTTCCCTGCCAGCAGTGCCAGCTTCTGCTGGGGCTGGACGGTGATGGGGGAGGAGCTGTAAGCTACGGCTGGGATGCTGTCTTTGTCCCCATAAAGGGAAGGCCACTGAAGAAAAGCACACAGAGAGAGTTGAGAGGTAGGGAGGTGGACAAGTCCTTGGGGCTTTTTTTATTTTTTTATTTTTTGGTACCGAGGATTGAACTCAGGGGCACTCGACCACTGGGCCACACCCCCAGCCCTTTTTTGGGATTTTATTAGAGACAGGGTCTCCTGAGTTGCTAAGTGCCTCACCATTGCTGAGGCTGGCTTTGAACACTCGATCCTCCTGCCTCAGCCTCCCAAGTGCTGGGATGACAGGTGTGTGCCACTGCGCCCGCCTAGAGTCCTTGGGACTTTGAGGGCCCTGGATCCAGCTGAGCCTGAATCCAGCTAGACCACTGGCAACTGACCAAGGGCAATTCTGTCCCCCAGGGGCACTGGGCAATACCAGGAGATATTCTTGGCCATTCTCAGTGGGTGGAGGTGCTCCTGACGTCCAGTGGGCAGAAGCTGGGCCTACTGCTCAGCATGCCACATTCACAGCGCCCGGCACCCATACACAGCACAGCCCAGCGGTCTGAGTGTGGGCCGGGAGACCAAGCTAGACCTGCCCAGGATCTCTGAGTTCCATGAGCAACTAGTTCCTTCACAAAATCTCAGTTTCCGTCACAACCAAGGTTCTGACTAAGACGGGGACGAGACGCGTGCGGGGCCTTGCTGAACAGTGGTGAGCATGGCTGGCTGGCCTGGGCTGCTGCCACGGAGCTGAGGCGGGCCGGAGCAGGCCCGAGAGGGGGGGGCCGACGAGGGGGCCGGAGCAGGCCCGACGAGGGGGCCCGGAGCAGGCCCGACGAGGGGGCCCGGAGCAGGCCCGACGAGGGGGCCGGAGCAGGCCCGACGAGGGGGGCCGACGAGGGGGGGAGCAGGCCCGACGAGGGGGCCCGACGAGGGGGGCCGACGAGGGGGGGCCGACGAGGGGGCCGGAGCAGGCCCGACGAGGGGGCCGGAGCAGGCCCGACGAGGGGGGCCGGAGGGGGCCGGAGCAGGCCCGACGAGGGGGCCGGAGCAGGCCCGACGAGGGGGCCCGGAGCAGGCCCGACGAGGGGGCCGGATGAGGGGGGCCCGGAGCAGGCCCGACGAGGGGGGCCGGAGCAGGCCCGACGAGGGGGCCGGAGCAGGCCCGACGAGGGGGGCCGACGAGGGGGGCCCGGAGCAGGCCCGACGAGGGGGGCCCGGAGCAGGCCCAACGAGGGGGCCGGAGCAGGCCCGACGAGGGGGGCCCGGAGCCCGATGAGGGGGCCGGAGCAGGCCCGACGAGGGGGGCCGGAGCAGGGCCCGACGAGGGGCCGGAGCAGGCCCGACGAGGGGGCCGATGAGGGGGGCCCGGAGCAGGCCCGACGAGGGGGCCCGGAGCAGGCCCGACGAGGGGGCCGGAGCAGGCCCGACGAGGGGGGGGCCGGAGCAGGCCCGACGAGGGGGCCCGGAGCAGGCCCGACGAGGGGGCCGGAGCAGGCCCGACGAGGGGGCCGATGAGGGGGGCCGGAGCAGGCCCGACGAGGGGGGCGGAGCAGGCCGACGAGGGGGCTGCAGGCCCGACGAGGGGGCCGGAGCAGGCCCGACGAGGGGGCCCGGAGCAGGCCTGACGAGGGGGGCCCGGAGCAGGCCTGACGAGGGGGCCCGACGAGGGGGGCCCGGAGCAGGCCCAACGAGGGGGCCCGGAGCAGGCCCGACGAGGGGGCCCGATGAGGGGGGCCCGGAGCAGGCCCGACGAGGGGGCCCGGAGCAGGCCCGACGAGGGGGCCCGATGAGGGGGGCCCGGAGCAGGCCCGACGAGGGGGGCCCGGAGCAGGCCCGACGAGGGGGCCCGAAGCAGGCCCGACGAGGGGGCCCGACGAGGGGGCCTGGAGCAGGCCTGACGAGGGGGGCCCGGAGCAGGCCCGACGAGGGGGCCGACGAGGGGGGCCCGGAGCAGGCCCGACGAGGGGGGCCGACGAGGGGGCCCGGAGCAGGCCCGACAAGGGGGCCCGGAGCAGGCCCGACGAGGGGGCCCGACGAGGGGGGCCTGACGAGGGGGGCCGAGCAGGCCTGACGAGGGGGGCCCGGAGCAGGCCCGACGAGGGGGCCCGGAGCAGGTCCTACGAGGCGCACCAGGCCCGAGTCGGCTCCAGTCAGTCGGTCGTTTCCTGAGGTACCGAGGATGGACCAGGTGTGTGCTGTGCTGCTCCCTGCATCCCAGCCCTCCTGTCCACCTTGTTTTTTTTTTTTTTTTTTTTTTATTTTTTATTTATTTGCTTTAGTTGTACACAATGTGTTTTATTCAATGCGTTGTACTTGTATGTGGTGCTGAGGATCGAACCCGGGCCGCCCACATGCCAGGCGAGCGCTCCACCACTGAGCCACAATCCCAGCCCCCACCTTGGATTTTTTAATCATTTATTTATTTTATTTTAGTTGCCCAGGCTGGCCTCAAACTTGCCATCCTCCTGCCTCAGCCTCCAGAGCTGCTGGAACTACAGGAGTGCTGTGTCACCGATGACCTGCAGCAAGTCCCCAGAGCCCGTGTGCAGGGCGCCAGGCCGCGGTCAAGGCCTCCTATCAGCTGCTGCGATTCTCACGGGAGGAGCCCGGGGCCCAGCGCTCTGGCTGTGCACCCTTCGTTCAGATCTTCAGTCTCCCTGTGATGCGCCACTAGGACCCTGCGTGACCTCAGTCCCTAGGTCTGCTGGGGCTGAGATGGTGGCTCAGAGGTCCTGGTGGCAGGGGACCGTGGCTGGGTGGGGCGCTCTGTGGCCGTCCCTGGCTCGGGGGTGGCTCCTGGCTGTCTGGCTCCTCTCCCGTGTGGAGGAGCCACAGCCTCGGCCTGCGGGCACTCGCCCAGCCCCAGGCCCCAGCCCAGCCTGAGCACCGCACTTCCTCTTGGACAGAGCGGGGACCTGAGCAGGCCCTGGGTCTGCAACCTGAGCCTGGACGTGCGGAGGACTCGCGCCCACGTGGGGCCCGGGCCGGCTCTCTCTGACTTCCTCTCACCGAGACCGATGCACTGACCGACGCAGCCACTTTGAAGTGGAAACCCTGCGTCAGGGTGGGCTCCCTCCTCAGCCCTAGGCTGGCCGACAGGCTGGCCTCTGTCAAAGGGCACTGGGGAGGTGGGGGAGCACGTGGGGTGATGGCCGTCTGGTGTCCACAGCGGAGGTGGGGGTCTGGCCGCCCTCAGGGCCCGAGGCGTCACCCCCTGGGGGGCCCGTAGCTGAGGTCTGGAATGTCCCTGTGGTGTGGGCTTCTTGGGGTCTGAGTTTCCAGTGGCCTCGACACTGGGGAGCCCTGTAGCCTCCCAGCAGTGGGGTACCTGGCCCAGGAGTGCGGCTGGCGGGCGCAGGGCGCCGCGGCTCCCAGGTGCACCTCCTGGTCCCTCCCGCCTGCCAAGTCTTGGCCTCGGGCCAGCCCTGACCTGGACCCCTGGACAAGGCTTCTGGGCCCCAACCCAGGCCTCCCAGCCTGCGGTGGAGGAGGAAGGCCTGTCCCCAGGATCTCAAACCCGCTGGGCAGGTTTGCGGCTCCCCAGTTGTCCTGGCACAGACGCGGCCTCCCCAGGCCTGGCAGGCAGGACCTGGCTCTGGCCCGGTGGGGTGAGGCGGGAGCCACGAGGCCCTGGAGCACACCGGCCAGAACCTGCCTGAGGACACCTCCAGGCTGGCCGCAGGTAGGCCTGGCCACAGGGAGGGCGCGGAAGGGCCGGCTCAGGGGAGGGCGGCTGGTGGGGAAGAGGAAGAGGCAAGGACAGTGACAGGGAGGGAAGAGCAGCGGCCCTCGCCGCAGGGCCAGGCCCGGCGGAGGTGGGGAAGCAGAAGTGGTGGGGGGCTGGGGAGGAAGCTGAGGCTGGGAATGCCGGGACTTTCCAGAACGTGGAGAAACAGGAAGTGGCTCCCCAGGCCCGGGGGCTCCCTGGGGCCAGCAGAGCTCCCCTGGCCGCCTCCCCTGCCCCGCCCGGAGAGCTCAGGCACTGTGCAGGCCTCTCAGCAAGCTGGCAGGGACCTGGTGGCAGCCCGTCCTGGTGACGCTGGTGGGGAGAGGGCGGCACAGAGAGGCCGCCCAGAGCTGGACCGGGAGCGCCAGAGCCCAGTGCCCACTGCTGCCCAGGCTGGCGGTGACTCCTCGGAAAGCCCCAAGCTGACTAAGTCCCCAGACATCCAGGACTTGGCAGGTCCCCACAGGCTGCGGGGGCGGGACGCCCGGCCGGGCAGCCCTGCCTCAGGCCCTGTGCCTTCCTGAAGGGAGAGCAGGGCCCAGGCCACCCCTTCCCCTGGTGGCCGTGGTTTCCTCCCTGTGCAGAGCAGGTCACCTCGGCCTGCACCCACCCGAGAACACCCTGCTGGCACCCACCGCCTGCGTCTGGGCCTCGGTGGGAGGGGTGGGCACGCCAGGAGCCGCCGCGCATCCCTAGACGGGCCCCAGCAACCTGAGTCCTGGGTGCCCACTCCACGCAGCTGCTTCTCATGAACTCTGGAACACAGCTGTACCCCCGTGCACGGGGCCCTGGAGTCCACCCCAGCACCGCAAGAAAAGAATTGGGGAGAGAGAGAGGAAAATGGTTTCAAGATCAAAACCCAAAACCCAAAACCCAAAGTAGCGCTCACCCTGGGTCACTCACTGCTCCTCTCTGACCCTCAGTTTCCTCTTCTGCACCCTTCTGCTTTCTGGTTTGATTACCGAGGACCCTTGGCCTGAATTATATAGGCCAAGCGAGTTTATTTTTTATTCTTCCCATACTTTTATTGGTGCATAATAGTTGTACATAGTGATGGAAATTGTTAAATATTCAGACAAGCACATAATATGACAATATGATTGGCCAGTTTCCCTCTCAGCCATCCCCTCCCTGCCTCCCTGCCTGGGTCCCTATCTTCTACGGATTTCTCTTTGATTTTTTTTTTTTTTTTTTTGGTGGTGCTGGGAATCGAACTCAGGACTTTGTGCATACAAGGCAAGCACTCTACCTACTGAGCTATATCCCCAGCCCTCAGTGTAGTTTTGATTTGCATTTCCCTAATTGCTAACGATGTTGAACACTTTTTCTTATATTTGTTGGCCATTTGTATTTCTTCTTTTGAGAAGTGTGTTTAACTAATTTGCCCATTTATTTATTTAAATATTTATTTATTTGTTTTAGTTGCACACAATGCCTTTATTTTTACGTGGTGCTGAGGATCGACCCCGGGCCGCACACGTGTTGGCAAGCACTCTTCCGCTGAGCCACAACCCCAGCCCAAATGCCCATTTATTAATTGGGTTACTTGGTTTTCTGGTGTTAAGTTTTTGTGTTGTTTGTACATTCTGGATATTAGTACTGTCATTAGAGTCGCTGACAAAGACTTTCTCCCATTCTGTAGGTTCTCTCTTTATGTTCTTAATCGTTTCCTTTGCTGTGCAAAAAACTTTTTAATTTGATGTTGTCATATTTATCAACTCTTGGCATTATTTTCTGAGCTTCAGGGTTCCTATTGAGAAAATTGGTGGAGGCTGGGTATGGTGGAGTATGACTGTAATCCCAGCAACTCGGGAGGCTGAGGCAGGAGGGTTGCAAGTTCAAAGCCAGCCTCAGCAATTTAGCAAGGTGCTAAGCAATTCAGTGAGACCTTGTCTCTAAATAAAAAATAAAAAGGGCTGGGGATGTGGCTAAGTGGTTAAGTGCCCCTAGGTTCAATTCCCCAAACAAAAATAAAAGTTGGCGGGCGTGGTGGCGCACGCCTGTAATCCCAGCACTTTGGGAGGCTGAGGCAGGAGGATCGCGAGTTCAAAGCCAGCCTCAGCAATGGTGAGGCTCTTAGCAACTCAGTGAGACCCTGTCTCCAAATAAAATGCAAAAAAGGGCTGCTGGGCATATGGCCCAGTGGTCGAGTGCCCCTGAGTTCAATCCCCGGTACCAAAAAAAAAAAAAAGATAAATAAATAAATAAAATAAATAAAAGTTGTTGCCTGTGCCTATATGCTGGAGTGTAGACCCTATGTTTTCTTCTAAAAGTTGCATAGTTTCTGGTCTAATTCCAAAGTCTCTGGTCCTTTTTTTTTTTTTTTTTTTTTTTTTTTTTGTGGTACTGGGGATTGAACTCAGGGGCACTTGACCACTGGGCCACATCCCCAGCCCTTTTTTGTGTTTTTTATTAGAGGCAGGGTCTCACTGAGTTGCTAAGTGCCTCGCCATTGCTGAGGCTGGCTTTGAACTCGCGATCCTCCTGCCTCAGCCTCCCAAAGTGCTGGGATTACAGGCGTGCGCCACCGCGCCCAGCTTCTGGTCCATTTTGAGTCAATTTCTGAGCAGGGTGAGATATAAGGGTATAATTTCATTCTTTTACACATGAATGTCCAGTTTTCCCAGCATCATGTGTTAAAAAGGTTATCTTTTCTCCAGTGTATGTTTTTGGCACTTTTGTTAAGGATCAGATGAGTGTAGACGTGGGTTTATCTCTGTGTCTTCTATTCTGTGCCATTGGTCCATGTGTCTGTTTTAATGCCAATACCATGCAGTTTTTGTTACTATGTAGTATAATTTAAAGTCAGGTATTATGATGCCTCCAACATTGTATCTTTCGCTTAGAATTGCTTTGGCTATTCTGAGTCTTTTATTCTTCCACATGATTTTTTTTTTCCTACCAGGGATTGAACCCAGGGGCACTTAACCACTAAGACAAATCTCCAGCCCTTTTTTTATTTTTTTGAGACAAGGCCTCTCTAAGTTGCAGAGGCTGGCCTTGAACTTGTGTTCCTCCTGCTTCAGCCACCAGAGCTGCTGGGGTTAAAGGTATGCATCACCATGCCTGGCCATCCAAATGAATTTTAGGTCTGTTTTTCCTAGTTCTGTGAAGAATGTCATTGGTATTTTGATGGGGATTCCACCGAATCTGTAAAATGCTTTAGGTAGCATGGCCATTTTAACAGTATTCATTCTGTCTATCCATGAACATGGGAGGTCTTTCCATATTCTGTGTCTTCTTCAATTTCTTTCTTCAACGTTCTATTGTTTTCATTGTAGAGGTCTTTAACCTCCTTGGTTAGATTGATTCCTAGGTGTTTAAATTTTTTTTGAAGCTATCGTGAATGAAATTTTTTCCCTGATTTCTTTCTCAGTGGATTCATTATTGGTTTATAGGGAAACTATAGTTATTTTGTATGTTGATTTTGTCACCTGTTTCTTTGCTGAGTTTGTTTATTAGCTCCAGAAGTCCCATGGTGGGGGTTTTCGGACCTTCAAGTATAGGATCATATCATCTACAAACCATGATAATCTGACTTTTTCCCTTCCTGTTTTTTTTTTTTTTTTTTTTTTTTTTTTTTTTTGTTGTGGTACCGGGGATTGAGCTCAGGGATACTCGACCACTGGGCCACATCCCCAGCCCTTTTTTGTATTTTATTTAGAGACAGGGTCTCACTGAGTTGCTGAGTGCCTCACCATTGCTGAGGCTGGCTTTGAACTCGCGATCCTCCTGCCTCAGCCTCCCAAAGTGCTGGGATGACAGGCGTGGCCACCGCGCCCGGCTCTCCCTTCCTGTTTTTATCCCGTTTGCTTCCCTCTCTTGCCTACTTGCTCTGGCTAGACTCTTACAACTATACTGAATAAGAGTGGAGAAAGTGGACATCCTTGTCTCGTGCCAGATTTAAAGAGAATACTTCTGTTTTCCCCATTCACTAAGACGGCTGCTGGGGATTGAGCACAGGGATGCTCCGCCTTGGAGCTGCACCTCCAGCCATTTTCATTTTTTATGTTGAGACAGGGTCTTGCTGAGTCACCCTGGCCTTGAACTTGAATCCTCCTTCTTGGGCCTCTCCTAGTCACTGGGACCACAGGCCAGGACCACTGCACCCCACCAGGCCAGACCATGGCTTTGAACAGCTTCTGCTCTGCCTGCATGGCTGCTCCTACTTCTGTCTCCCTGGCAAACTCCAGCCTGCACTTCAGAACGTCAGCTTCAGGGCCCTCTCCACCATGCAGCCAGCCCTGGAGCCCTGGGCAGAGACTTCATCCCTCTCTGGGCTCCAGGCCTGGCGAAGCCCCGAGACAGGGAGCGCAGCTCAGGGCTTGGAATGGGCGCAGGTGCCTTTGGCTGGTGGTGAACTGGGGCCAGGCCCAGCGCGCTGGTCCCTGAAGCCCAGCAGGTGGGCGCGCCTCCCACACCGGATCTGCTGACTTGGCCTTGGCGGCCCACTGGGTCCGCCTCCCGCTGCGGTCACAAGAACGCTGCCAGGACCACCTGTGGCACGACCCGACCGGTCCCCCTCCTCCTCCTTGCAGCGAGGCCAATGCTGACAGTAGGCATCAGGCCCGGGAAGCCTCAGTGCAGGGGAGCCAGAGGTTTGTGGCCCTGCCTGAGAAGATGCTGCTCCCTGAGGTGGCGCTGGGACACACGGGACCCTACCGCGTCCCCGGGGGGCACCTGACACTGTACCTGGGGAGGGAGGCAGTGAAGGTGGAGGCCAGGGCCGGTGGTCTGGGTGCGAGGGCCGCGCGGGCGGGCCGGAGGCTGGAGCCCCCGAGCTCTAGCGCGGGCCGCGGGATTCGCACCCAGGGCTCGCGGCCCCGCCCCGCCCGCCACTGGCCCCGCCCCGCCACTGGCCCCGCCCCGCGGCGTGACCGGAAGTGCGGGGCCCCCAAGATGGCGCCTGGAACCCGGAAGTGAGCGGCAGCCACTGAGAGGCTCGGGGAAACTGAGGCTCCGCCCGGCCGCACTCGGGTCCGAGGTGAGGCGTCCGGCCGCGACCCCCGCCCCGGCCCCGCCGCGAACCCCGCCCGGCCGAGCGCGCGCGGCCCCGCGAGGCCCAGCGCTCCCCGCGTCCCGGGCCGGGATCCCGAGGGGCCGGGGTCCCCAGGGCCGGGGCAGCGCGGCGGCGACCCCCGCCCGGCCCCGCCCTCCGCGCGCCCCGGCCCCGCCCTGCGCCGCGACCCTTGACCCCTCCTCTACTGCGACCCGCGTCCTGCGAGTGAAGTTTGACGCTGCGCTCCGCTCCTCCGCGACCCTGTCCCCGGTGAACCCTGACCCTGCTCCCCGCCGCGAACTTTGACCCCGACCTTCTCTGCGGCCCTACAACCTCTTTCCCGCCTTTGTCGGTGCATCCCCAGCCCGGGCTCCGCGTTGACCCCTGACCTTCCCTTTCCTGGTGACCCTTGTTACCGAGTCCTCCAAGGTGGCCCTGAACCCGCTTTCCCCAGCATCCTGACCCCTCTCTTCCTGTGGCACTTAACTCTGGGCACCTGGCGACCCCAAATCCTTGGTCTGGCTGAGCTCTTTTCTCTCCCAGGCCCGTGACCCCAGGATTGTGTCTCTCCTGCCCAGACCCAGCGCAGTCTTCCTGGAAAGGGGTCCTCAGCCCTCTAGTGGGGGCAGGTACACCTTCCTGGGTTTCCTCGGGTGGGCCTTCTGTTTGGATGGGGCTCACGGGCCTTAGCTGATTCCGAGGTCAGCCTTACTGTGTCTGTGTGTGGGGATGCGTCTCCCCCTGAAACCGAGACTCGTGGACCAGGGAGGGTGGTGGACAGAGATGTGAGATGAGCCAAAGAGTGTGGGTGGACGAGGCAGGGGAGGCCTGGCAGGTAGGTCCTGCCCGGTAGAGCTCTCTTACCACCCCTCCAATCTCTGGGGATGAGGCCGGTGGGGCCTGGGGCCCAGCCCAGACTGGCCTGGCTGCCCAGAGCCTCCAGAGATGTACAGGGCCTCCCTGAGCGAAGTGATTAACATTCTGGAAAGAAAAGGGGTCTGTGAACTGTGTAGCTGGGGCATTCCCCAGCTCTGCTTCCTGGAACGCCTGTGGGTCTTGCCTGCTCCAAATGTTCTTCCTGCTCCTGGATGTTTTGTACCGTCTGTGCCCTGTGAGCTGAGAGCTGAGAGCCGGGTGCCTGGCCCTGGAACCAGCTGGCCTTCGTGCTTGCTGGCAGATTGGGGTACAGTGAGGTTTTCCAGTATGGCAAGGGGGTGATGTTGGGCTGATCAGAGTTTGGAACCTAGTTGTCCTGCTGTCAGGTGAGGTGTCACAGGCATTGAGACTTGAGAGAGACTGAGGCAGCGCCTCTGTGAACGTGTGGGCTTCCTCCAGATGGAGGCAGCTGTGCACACCTGCCGGGGATTGGCTTCAGCATAGCAGGGACCTGGACCCTGGAGGCTGGCAGCCCCACCCTCGCTTCCCCAGTGCCCTCTTGCTCATGGGCTTCCTGGTTGTCCTCCCCTGGATTTTCCCAGGGGAGGCCCCCACAGGCTGGAGGAGCTGTCTGTCCTGGGGTCTGCAAGACCTCTCGGAGAACGCCGGAATGTGAGGTCTGGCCACTGGTGGGAGGGCTGAGGCAGGGGCTGGCCACTGGGCGTCCGTTTACAGGAGCGCCGGGCAGCCTGTGAATCCCAGGGTGGCACATTGTCCCATCTGGGATTCCAGCAGAAGTCTGCTCCCTCACACCTGCCTGGAGCAGCAGGGCCCCAGCAGTAAGAGGGGCTGTGGCAAAAGGGCGTGGGAGCCCCAGGCCTCACACTGGGGCTGGGTGGGGGCCCCAGGCGTGTAGGAGGCAGGGCATGCTGCGGGTTTTCCAGCCACATGACTAGGGCCTGTCTCAGCTCTCCAGCCTGGTGGGGAGACCGAGAGGCAGAGGGTCTCTGCTGGCCATAGCCCACAGCTCTGCCCCCTCCATGTGGCCTGCTTGGCCTGCCCAGAGTCCCAGCAGTGTTACAGACGCCCCTCCTGCCGGGCCCACCGGAAGCGCTGACACAGCGAGAGCGCCCGGATAAAGAGGCAACTGTGTCGACCAGCGTGCCTGGTCCCCAGGCCCCCGCCAAGGGGTGGGGCCAGCTTCTTCCCGTTTTCTGGGGGCGTAACGTGATCTGAAATTGTAAACACACTGGAAGGTGGTGCGCTGGACTGTGGCGGTGCCGAGGCACTAGCCAGCCTGGGTCTGCGTACCTCTATGTGGGGCACGTGTGTCTGAGTGCCTGTTCGCGTGTGTACGTGCATTCTGTGAGTGGATGTGTCTCTGTGTGTAGGCTGCACGTGTGAGTGTGCTGCTCGTGTGCGTGTGATTCACTAGGCAGGCTTGGAGCAGCTCTAGGCACTCTTCCCACAGCTGAGGGCCCTGTGGTCAGATGGCATGTGGGGAGGGCGGGTGTGGTCTGAGGGTGAGGACAGACTCTGCCCCTGCCTGGCCCTGCGGGTAGACCTCCCTGGCCTGTCTCTGGGACACTGTCAGACCCCCCAGGTTACTGCTGCCTCTGTGGGTCCCCTCCTTCCTTCCCACTGTAGGAGCACAGTCGCCTGTCCTGGGGCTGCGGCATAGGTGGGGACAGAACCTGGGTTCCAGCCGCGAGTGGATCTCAGTGCTCCGTCATCTGCACGCTCTGAGCTTGCTGGGCGCTTTGGGGGGTCAGACCCCCTGTTTGTGCTCTGCAGCATGGCGAACCTCAGAAGCATGTGACTCCACGGGTGGGAACTGTCCAGAACAGGGGACCCAGAGATGGGGAGTGGATCGGGGGTGCAGGGCTGGGGAGGGAGGGTGTGACTGCTCTTGGGGACAGGGCTTCCTTCTGGGGTGATGGCATGTTCTGGACCTAGGTAGATGGGATTACTGTGCAGCTCAGAATGTGCCAGAACCCAGTGAGTGGTAGACTCTAACAGGTGAAATGTTTGCTCTGTGAATCTCAAAATGAGGCCCATCCGGCCTTTGGAAACCCATGTGTTGTGACCAGAGGGCTGGCAATGGGCACCACCTGACCCTGCAGCCAGCTCACATCAGGGATGTTGGCTATTTGGTCGGAACCTTGCCCTGGACCCCCAGGAGGCCAGAGGTGGAGGGTCATGCCAGCCCCAGGTGTCCTCCAGCGTTGCTTCTGCTCCAGGGGACAAGGAGAGCCTCCTGCAGGAACCCACCTGGGGTTGGGACTTTTGGCGAGGGGTGCCTGCCTTGGGCTCCTGCATTCGGGGTACTGGCCTTAGAGAAGACCGTGAGGTCCCTCTTTCAAAACTGGCCCACCCCAAGCCAGAACAGATCCCTAAGCGAAACCGAAAGAGGCGGGGCCACGGCCTTTGATCCAGGCCCTGCTGCATTTCGAAAGTGAGGCACGCCATTCCCGAAGGCCAGTCACTCTGGTTTCCTGGGAGGCCCCCACCCCGCCAGGGCCGAAGGCCACCGTGGGCTGGGAACCAGCGAGGGTCTGCAACAGGCCGTAAACTTTTATGGAACTGACTCACCCTTGCCGGGTGGAGCGGCCAGGTGAGCTGACAAGGAAGGAGAAAGTCCCTGCCTGGCAGTGGCCCAGCGCTGGCACTGGCTCGCCGTCCACCCCTGCTGCTGGCCGTCCTGCCTGGGGCAGAGGCTCTCCCTTTGCAGGTCAGGTAAGCGGAGGGAAGGCTCGTCTACTTGGCCGCACTCGCCCTGGCCACCCTCGGCCTGTCCCCAGGTGCTGGTCCTGGGGAGCGGGCCAGGACGCTCGGCGCGTGCTCTCCACCACGACGTCCTGGCTGTGTGAAGGCCAGGGGCCGGCAGTGTCAGCGTCTAACCTAGAGGGCTCCTCGGGGCCTTTCAGAGTGACTCAGTGCACTGGCCTGGCCACAGAGGACTGGCCTGGCAGCTGCGAAGGTGGTGTCTGACGTCCCTGTTGCCCTGGCCTGCAGGGTCTGCACAGGTGCTGGCAGTGCTGGGTGAGGAAACCTGTTGGTGTCGCCTGGGTAAAGGTGATCTGGCCAGGGGCACTTTCGGGGGACTGGTCAGTTCAGGAAACCTCTGGCCCCTGAGGAGCTTGGGCCCACCTGGGCCTCTGCTGATGCTGGGGTCTCTTGGGATGGCACGGGGGGTGTCCCAGGTCACAGCCAGGGGCTGGGCATCTCTGCCTGGCTCCATGGGAACCTGGAGGGAGGCGGCAGCACTGGCTGCACGTGGCTGCTCTGCTGGCCGGCTCTGGACAAATAGGTGCTACTACACCCAAACCTAGACGCATGGTTTCTCTTGAGAACCAGCCAGGCTGGACCTGGGGCCACAGTCCCCCGTGGGAGCCCCTGCTTGCTGCCCCTCCCACGTGGCCCCTGCCTGCCCCAGGCTGACCTCACCAAGCTCCAGACCTCGAGGCCTCCAGCTGCCTGAAGGGAACGGGACCCTGTCCCATAACTGGTCACTTGTGCTCACACTCGAGTCCCCTGCAGCCTGGCCGGTCACTTGTGAGCCTTGGTCTTGGTGCCTGTGGCCTTTCTCTGGACTGAGACTGCGTGGCTGGTGTGGTGCTTGGATTCTGGGGTCAGCCTGAGAGATGCCCTGTCCGAGCCCCTGGGGCCTGTGGATGTGGCCCTCTCTAGGCAGAGGGGCTCTGCAGATGGGGTCCAGTCAGGGCTCCTGGAGCATCTGGGTGACCCATAGTGTCTCACAGGTCCTTACAGCCACAGACCTCTCCACCTGGAGGCCGAAGTCACCTTGCAGGGGACTAGGGGGGGCTGAGAGGAGAGGCAGTGTGAGCAGAGCTGTGCAGCCTCAGGAGGCCGCGCCTCGCGCCTGCATCTGGTGGCCAGGCTCCCTGGGAGTAAGAGCCCGGCCACAGCCCCTGGTGTCCTCTGTGCTCTGTGTGTGTGCGGGGAGGGAGGGCGGCGCCAGCCAGGGGGCACGTGTGTGGCTCAGGCTGCTGAGTTTGTGGTCACTTGTCAGTGCAAGAGGAGACAGATCCAGGCTCTGTCGAGCACCCTGGGCTCCTGCCACTGGGTTTCAGGTTCTGCCGGGAGCACACCGTGGCGGGGTCTGGGCCTGCCCGCTGGCTGGCCCTGCAGCACAGCCCTGAGCTTGGAGGGAGCCTCCTCCTTCTCCTCCACAACACCCAGTGCCCTTTGGGCTGGGATGAGGTTCCCTGGTGATGTTCTTTTTTTTTTTTTTTTTTTTTTTTTTGTGTGGTACCGGGGATTGAACTCAGGGGCACTTGACCACTGGGTCACATCCCCAGCCCTTTTTTGTATATATTTAGAGACAGGGTCTTACTGAGTTGCTAACTGCCTCGCCATTTCTGAGGCTGGCTTTGAACTCGCAATCCTCCTGCCTCAGCCTCCCAAGTGCTGGGATTACAAGTGTGCGCCACCGCGCCCGGCTCCTGGTGATGTTCTTAGCACCAGGGTTGGACTGAAGGAGCCCGGGGACAGTGGTGACCGTTGGGTCACTCACTAAGGCCAGTGTAGCCTGGCTGTGGGCAGCCCCAGCCTCTGTCCTGCTCAAAATTCTCCAAAGGACACCCACAGTAAGTCAGGGTAGCAGCAAGGATGGGGTGGCAGAAATGCCCTCCTCACAGGCCTCGGACAAACAAGGGCATGTCAGTTTCAAAGGACCAGGATGTGGGGATGGCATAGCTTACCATCCATTCAGGAGAAAGCACTGGGGGTCAGAGAAGACCACAAGCTCAGCATGTCAAATGCCCTTTAAAGATGACATATCAGCCGGGCGCGGTGGCGCACACTTGTAATCCCAGCACTTTGGGAGGCTGAGACAGGAGGATCGCGAGTTCAAAGCCAGCCTCAGCAATGGCAAGGCACTTAGCAACTCAGTGAGACCCTGTCTCTAATAAAATACAAAAAAAAAAGGTCTGGGGACGTAGCCCAGTGGTCAAGGGCCCCTGAGTTCAATCTCCAGTACCAAAAAAAAAAAAAAAAGATGGCATATCAGCACCAGCTCTGAACAGGGGCTTCCCTGACGAGGACACCTGCATTAGAGACGCCTGACCACTGTAGGAGGCTGTTCCTCCTATGTCCTGGTGGAGAGAGGGTCAAAAGTTCAAGCAAGGGCTGGAGTTGTGGCGCAGCGGCAGAGCCCTGCCTCACACTGTGAGGCCCTGGGTTCTATCCTCAGCCCCACATAGAAATGAATAAACAAAATAAAGATATTGTATCCATGAATGACTGAAGAATATTGAAAAAAAAGAAGTCCAAGCAAGGGCAGGCCCTTCCTGTTCGGGGGCGGAGTTAGCGCTGGAGTGGGCAGCCGGCTGGAACCCCGAGACTGAGGAGCCTCAGGCCAGGGATGTGGAAGGTGGTGTGACCTCGCCCACCTGGAAGTGTGGGTGCATCTTGCTTTGTGCAGCCCCGCCTCGCCATGTGACCGCGAGGGCGCTGTTCTGTGGGGCTGGTCTGGCTGGCACGTGCACGCCAAGCCAGCTGGTGACCCCAGGTCACTGCTCTGGAACCCGGCCCAGGGGCCTCCTTTCCTGCCTTGGTGCCTTGCTCTAGGCATGGTCTCCAGCCCCTCCGCACCTGCCAGGGCCTGGCATCTGGCCTGGCTTCTCGGAAGCAGCCTTCCTCCTCAGGGGTCGCGTCTGTGGCACTGGGCTGAGTGTGGACAGTGTCCCACACTTGCTCTGGCCCTGGTGGGGGCTCTGGGGACAGTGGCCCAGTCTGGGTGGCATGTGGTGGCTGCACCCCATGCTGCTCAGCCCCTACCTTGTCCTGACCTGGTTCTACTCGAGCTCCTGGCACCAGGCTGGGTGACGGGCCACAGGGAGCCCCTCGCCAGGCCTCCCACTTGCCATCCACCTCCTGGGCCTTCATTGGCCTCACGTGGGCTGTGCCAAGCCTTAGCTTTGGAGTCAGCCAAGCGGCCCCTGCCAGGCCCCCATCTGTCCAGGGGCAGCAGGCAGTGACGCCGCGAGCTCTGAGCTGCTGGGGCTTGTGGGCCAGCCACGCTGGCTTGCATCAGAGTGGCGTCTTGTCGTGGCCTCGGCTGCAGCCCCGCTGAAGACAGAGACGTCTGGTCTGGGCCTCCCTACCCTCCTGGAGCATCTCATGTCCCCCCAGCCCAGAGCCCAGCCCTGTGGGCCAGAGCCTGGCAGTTGAGACGCCCACCTGGGGTTCTTCCCCTGCCCCTTGGAAGGTTCTGGAAGGCATGGGTGGGGAATTCCTCTGGAAATTAGGGTGTGCTGTGGCCCCTTGAGTGCCCCCATGGGCAGGCAGAGGAGGCTGTGAGGTCCCTGCAGGACCCTGGGAGTGGGCAGGGTGCAGCAGGCAGGTGGCCCAGGGAGCCCCCAGCCGGCCTGGCCTTTCCTGTGGGACAATCACCTGAGCTCAGCCAGGGTGGGGGCACCTGGGGTGTGGGGGCACTGGGATGCGGGTCCTGCAGGCTGGCTGGCAGCAGCAGGCCTCTCCACAGAGGCCAGCCCAGGCCCAGGCTTCCTCCTGAGGCCTGCAGGGCAGGACTGGAAATTGAAGAAAGGAGCCCACTCCTGGGAGCCCTCCCTGCCTCCTTGTCCCTCAGAGGGCCCACCTGACCTGTCCTAGAGGGATGGGCCTTCCTCCTAGCCTGCGTGTGAGGTCCCAGCCTTGCTGAGCCCTGCTGGGACCTGGTGGCCTCTGCCTGTGTTGGCACCCAGCGCTGTCACATTCCACATGCCTCCTGGGGGCTCAGGAAAGTCAAGGTCATGCAGGGGCCAGTCTTGTCCCGGAGCACCCAGATCCTTGACTACTCCCAGCCATGGGGATCCCAGGAGTGGGCCAGGGGTCAGGGCTTGTGCTGGAGCTGGCCTCCCACCTGAGTGTCCTGGGCTGCTGCACAGACACCCCACACTGGGAGGTTCAGGCCAGCAGGAATCGCCCTCTTAGTCCAGTCCCGGAGTCCGAGACCCAGGTCTGTGCAGGGCCGTGCTCCCTCCAGGGAGAGCCTTCCTGCCTCTCGGCTCCTGGGAGCTCCAGCATCCTTCAGTGTGTGTCCATATCACCCCAATTTCTGCCTCTGTCTTAAAGTGCGCTTTTCTGAATTCACGTCCAAGCCTCTGTTTTCTTATAAGAACACGCGTCAGCGGGCGCGGTGGCACGCCTGTAATCCCAGCACTTTGGGAGGCTGAGGCAGGAGGATCGCGAGTTCAAAGCCAGCCTCAGCAATGGCGAGGCACTTAGCAACTCAGTGAACCCTGTCTCTAAATAAAATACAAAAAAGGGCTGGGGATGTGGCCCAGTGGTCGAGTGCCCCTGAGTTCAATCCCCGGTACCACAAAAAAAAAAAAAAAAAAAAAAAAAAAAAAAAAAAAAAAAAAAAAAAAAAAACAGAACACGCGTCAAGCCGGGCGCAGTGGCGCACGCCTGTAATCCCAGCACTTTGGGAGGCTGAGGCAGGAGGATCGCGAGTTCAAAGCCAGCCTCAGCAATGGCGAGGCACTTAGCAACTCAGTGAGACCCTGTCTCTAAATAAAATACAAAGAAAGGGCTGGGGTGTGGCCCAGTGGTCGAGTGCCCCTGAGTTCAATCCCCCGTACCAAAAAAAAAAGACACTTGTCGGGGTGTGGCTCAGTGGTAGCACGTGCCTGGCATGGCGCTGCCAACAGGAAGCAGAGACAGCACGAGCTGCTGGATCAGGTGCACCCCAGGATGATGCCCTTACCAGCTGCCCCTGCAGAGACCTGCTCCAGAGAGCCCACACAGAGGCCAAGTGGACAGCGGACAGCAAGCATGGCGGACACTCGCCACCCCACTGTGGGGATAGCCCTCCAAGCGCCCCCTGTCACTTGTCAGTCTCTGGGTGTGCTCTTGGCCCTGCAGGCCAGCCCAGATGTGCCCCGGCTGGATACGGCCCCACACTCAGGCCCAGCAGGAGAGCCCAGCCCAGGGCCCAGTGCATTGGGTTCAGGTTACGGGCGGGGGGCAGCGGCCACGGTGTTCGTGCTGAGCCCTGCAGGCGGCTGGCCCGGGTGTGCCTGGGGCGGGCTGGTCTGCAGACCCCTCACCTGGGTCACGAGAGACCTCTGTCCGATTGCCAGCCTCAGTTGCCCTGTGTGTCAGATGAGGGCTTGGTCAGCTCTGGGCAGTCCTGGTTAGGGCTCAGGGTCAGAGTGGCCCCTTTCTTCGCCCATCCGGTTTATTCCCAGGGTTCACCTTATGTGGCTGGAGATGGGTTTGGGGTCCAGAGACGTTTGACCCCTCAAGATAGGCCAAGCCTGTTCTGTCGGCCCGGCAGGCTGAGGCAGGAGGACACAGTGGAGGCCAGCTGGTGATTTAGGGAGGCTGTCTCAAAAGGGCTGCCTGGATCGTGGGGCCCGGTCCCGGGGCGCCCTGCAAAGGCACGCGGTCCTGCCGTGCCAGGACCGGTCAGGTCCACGCTGCCAGGGGGCCCAGCTGGAGGGAGGACCTAGGCGGGGGAGGGCAGGGGCAGTGCAGCGTCCACCCCAGCTCCTCCTCCCGCCAGCGGGGAGGGCTCCAGCAGGAGCTGCCTCGCGGCCTGGTCAGGCCTCGCACCCTGACGGCAGGTCCCCTCGCACCCTGACGGCAGGTCCCCACGGCCTCGCACACTGACGGGCAGCTAGAGTGGGCAGGGAGGAGCCAGGGGACCTTGGGGAGGACACACTTACCACCAGCACTTGGGCTCCTGGGGCACTTGTTGGTTGGGTTTGTTGGTGTCATGGCCCTGAGGTGCCCTTGGAAAGGCCTGGCCCTGGTGGCACCCCTCTGTGAGGACGTGGCTCTGCCAGGGCCAGGCCGGGCCTCTGGGGAAACAGGCCCAGAAGGAAGGGGCTGGTACCTGTGGGGTGCAGGGTTGTGGGGGTCGGAGATGCCAGTGGATGGCTGGTTGGTGGTGAGCGTGCTGTGGTGTGCCCAGCCAGCCTCCCGCGGCCAGCAGACGCACTGTGCACCTGTGCCCGTGGCCCTTGGCACTGTGCGGGGCCTGGAGTGTGTGGAGAGGCCTGGCACGGCCCTTCAGAGTTGTGGCGAGGGTGGCCTGTGTGTTCGTGCACAAGGCTGGGGGGTGTGGGTCCCCGAGGGCCCCAGGGCTTGGGCTTCTCTTGGGTAAGACGCTCCCTGGAGCCCCCCTTGCTAGGTGAGGGGCGGGCGGTTCGCAGTCGCCATCTCTCCGGGCCTGCGTTGGCAGCCCCCGCCCACTGGTGGTCACCCACGCCCCCTCTGCCGTGCTGGCCTTCTGGGCGGCTGGCTGTGCCTTGGGCGTGCCTGGACCACGCGCTCCCTGGGGGGCGGCTGGAGGGTGGGCGTCCCCGGGGGCTCCCGTGAGCTGCCCTGTGTGGTTGCTCCTTGGTTGATGGCGTCTGAGGCCAGGGCTGTGGATGGTGGGCGGAGGGAGCTGGGCACAGCCCTGGCGAGGCAGGCGTGGCTCTGCTGGCCACCGCCTAGGTTCCCGTCAGCATCTCCCGAGAAGAGAAGCTCTCCGAGGCTCCGTCTCTGCTCCCGTTGGGCTGGGGCTGTCCCTGGTGACCTGTCTGTGGGCTCTCGCGGCCTCAGGCCAGCAGCTGTGCTTGCTCCTTCTGGGTCAAAACCTCCACCTGTCCGTCTGTCCTGAAGCGCCCAGCCCAGGAAGGCTGTGAGCCTGGCCGCGCCTGTCCTGCGTCCTGAGCTGTCCTGGGCTGGCTCCTGTGGCCCTGCGGCTCCAGGGAAAGGAGTGGATGGACCCAGGCACACCAGCCGTGGGGCTGCTGCCACCCGTGGAGGGGAGGAGGCTGGGCCCGGCCCGCTCTGTGGCTTGCAGCTGGGGATTCTCTGGCTAGCTCCCCGCAAGAGTTCCCTGGAACCTGGTGGTGACCGAGACGTCACACAGAGGCTCACGTGCAGGTGTAGCCAGGAGTGTGGGCTGATGCCCGCTGGCCCTGAGGGTCCCCCACAGCCACGTCCTTGCCACCTGGCCTCAGTGAGGGACAGTGGTCACTCGGTAAGAACTGTGCTCTTGAGCTCTCTGGAAGAACCTAGGGCTGGTGTGACACACCTCCTGTCCCAGTGACTGGCAGACAGAGGCTGGAGGCGGCCAGCTCCAGGACAGCCTGGGGACTTACCGACTGTCTCAGGGTGGAAAGGACTGCAGGGCTGGGGACGGAGCTCAGTGGGGGCCCCGGGTTCAACTCCCAGTCCTGGAAAATTGAGAAACAGCAAAATGAAAGGGTCCCTGTGATGCACCCCTCCTTCCCTTTTCATCCTGGGAACTGCCCGCCATGGAGAAACTGTCCAGGGGCAAGTGCCCCTGAGGGCCTGGGGAGCTCCCCTCCACTCCCCATCCAGTGCGTCACAACAATCTGAGTTCTCTTTTTTTTTTGGTACTGGGGATTGAGCTCAGGGGCACTCGACCCCTGGGCCACATCCCCAGCCCTTGTCTGTATTTTATTAGAGGCAGGGTCTCACTGAGTGGCTGAGTGCCTCGCCATTGCTGAGGCTGGCTTTGAACTCGCGATCCTCCTGCCTCAGCCTCCTGAGTGCTGGGATTACAGGCGTGCGCCAGCGTGCCCGGCTCAATCTGTGTTTTGGGGAACATGGTTTCAGCCATTCAGCTGATGAAGGGGTCCCTGGATGCCAGGGTATCAGGGCCAGTGTCCTAGTGGGTTCAGGACTGCCCTGCCCTGCAGCCACTCCTTGCAGGGACCAGGCTGTCTCGCAGCCCTGCACGAGCTGTCCGTCGAGTGCTCACCACAGACCAGGCGTCTGCCCTGCCAGCTGGCCTCAGGAGAGATGGGCGGTCACCCCGTGGGTGCAGAGGCTGTGAGGACGGTGGTCCCCCCGGGGCGGGGGATGTAGCTGTATGTGGCCTGAGGATGGGAGGGGCCAGCGCTGTGTCCACAGTGGGCTTTCAGGAACCCGGGCTCGTGGCCGGTCAGTCTCGGGCCAGGCCAGGCTGAGGTGGCCACTGATACTCCTGTGAAGAGGAGCAGACCGTGGAAATGTGTGGGAGGGCTCGCGGGGCCCTGTGGAAAGGGGACCTTCCCTGTCCCCTGGTCAGCCTCTCCCCATTTCCACTGCACTGACATTAGCACCTCCCTGCCATCTCCAGGGGTCCAGGCTGTCTGCGGGGCCACCTCCTCCAGGAGCAGACGGGTGTCTCACCGTGTACCTGGCTTGTGCCTTCCTGGTCCTCTCCTACTGGAGACGGAACCCTGGGGTTGAGGCCTCCCTGAAGCCCCGGCTGTGCAGAGGAGGCCTCTGTGTGGAGGGGCAGCAGCATCCTGTCCCCATGGCCTGGCATCCTGATGCCCGTGAGGGTCAGAGGAGCTCCTCCTGTACCAGACAGTCCTGGACAGCCAAGTTGGGCCCTGACCAGGCTTCTGGACTCCGTGGGACTCTGTCCCGTGTGGGCCCAGCCTTGGGAGAGAACCAGCTCCCCTGCCTGGCGCTGGTGCGGGCTGCTCGCTCAGTGGCCGCTGGCGCCTGCGAGAGCGGTGGTGAGCCCTCCTGGACTCTGTGCAGGTGCCAGGTCATGGCGACAGGCGGCCCGTGGGCTGTGGCTCCGAGGGCCAGGGTCCCTGTGTGTCCACCACCCTCCTTACCCTGCACCTCTCCCTGCAGGGGCCTGGGGCCCTCTCCTGGGCTGGTTTCTCCAGGCAGCAGATGTAGGCCATGGGCACCCCATCCTGTGGTCTCTGTGGGGACCACAGGACAGGGAACTTGCAGCAGTGGGTGGCCACCAGCCCTGAGGGTCCTTAAGGGCCAGTCAGCAGTCTCTACATGTGCCTGTCACTGCTTTCCCTGGGCTGACACCTCTGAGTACGGCTTTGGGGCCTGGTCAGGCCCCCACCGAGGGACTTTGTGTCCTTATCAGAAAGTAAGGGGTGGGTTGGGGCTGGGGCTCCGCGGGAGAGCGCTCGCCTGGCACGTGCCAGCCGGGTTCGATCCTCAGCACCACGTAAAAATAAAGGCATTGTGTACAACTAAGGCAAATAGATAAATATTAAAAAAGAAAAGAAAGTAAGGGGGTCGGGCCATGTGGTAGAAGGATGATGTGAGGATGTGGGTGCAGGCGGCCACAGGCACCGGCTGGGGCTCAGGGCAGGGCTGGTGGCAGGCCGCTGGTCTCCTGCTGCCTCGCCTCTCACTCCTGCTTTGGGGCGGGAGCCGTGACCCTTCCCCCTGCTCAGAGGCAGCAGCCTGGCCCTCAGGGCAGAGGCTCCTCCTAGACTCTGGGTTCCCGCCCCTGGGCCCTCAGAAGTGAGGGGGCTGGCGCATGTGGGGACACCTGTGGCCTGTCCCAGGGCTCCAGCTTCATGCTGAGGTCTGCCGGCCAGGAGGGACCCACACGGGGCAGAGGAGCAGGGCGGGCGGCAGCTGCGTCCTGGTCCCTTCCCAGTCGTGGGCTTGTGGCCCTCCTGCCCGGTCTCCTTTGCAGTGGCTCTTCTGAACATGGAGACTGGATGTCAGGAGGAAGCTCAGCTTGCCGCGCTGTGCGCTGAGACCTAGTCTCCGCTGTGCCCCACGTGGGGACCCTGGGCCGGCCTGTGCGCTCCTGCCCGAGCCAGGCCTGAGCACAGGCCTCAGGCTGCAGGGCAGGCTGGGTTCTGCCAGGCGCAGGCCTGGCTTTGCGGCCCGGTGGTCTCTGTCCCCGAGGCTGCGCCCCAGACACTTGCACACTGCAGCCGCCGCCTGGAGCCCTGCCGGGGTCTGCTCTGGCGGCGTCTCCCAGGGACTCGGCGTGTTCGTGCACTGCCACGAGGGGAGGGCCGGAGACTGGCAGGGCTGCCGCGGGGCAGAGCCTTGGAGCAGAGAGAGTGGGTGGAGGTGGAGGCGCACGTGGGCAAGACTGAGCCTGCCTGGCAAAGGTGGGGCTGCAGGGCCTGGGAGACACTGCAGGGATGGGGTCAGGGCCCTGCCCAGTGCCTCGGGAAGGAGCGAGTGGGGTGGGAGGCCTGGGCACTGGGACCTGTCGGTGAGGTGGGAAGGGTGGGCGCCACTCCACGTAAGGTGGCATGTGGGGACCTCGGCACGGGAACAGGCAGTGTCACCTACCCCTGTCTCTCCCCAGCCCTGATCTCATGGGTCCATGTCCTGTCCTGGCCTCTCCTGTCACTGTCACACACTGTGGCCTTGTGTGTCTGGCTCACCTCCCTCCACGCTGCAGCTGTGTCACCTCACTCCTGCTGGTGGCTGTGACGCTACAGGTGGATGGACCATGCTGTCCTTTGTTTCTGGGGGCACATTGGAGCGTCCCGCTGTCTGTGAGGTGGCTGTGAGGTGCTGCTGTGAGCTGGGTGTGCAGGCCCTGTGTGCACCTGCTCTCCTGTCTCTGGTGTGAGCTGGGTGTGCAGGCCCTGTGTGCACCCGTCCTCCTGTCTCTGGTGTGAGCTGGGTGTGCAGGCTCCGTGTGCACCTGTCCTCCTGTCTCTGGTGTGAGCTGGGTGTGCAGGCTCCGTGTGCACCTGCTCTCCTGTCTCTGGTGTGAGCTGGGTGTGCAGGCTCCGTGTGCACCCGTCCTCCTGTCTCTGGTGTGAGCTGGGTGTGCAGGCTCCGTGTGCACCCGTCCTCCTGTCTCTGGTGTGAGCTGGGTGTGCAGGCCCTGTGTGCACCTGCTCTCCTGTCTCTGGTGTGGGCTGGGTGTGCAGGCCCTGTGTGCACCTGCTCTCCTGTCTCTGGTGTGAGCTGGGTGTGCAGGCTCCGTGTGCACCCGTCCTCCTGTCTCTGCTGTGAGCTGGGTGTGCAGGCCCTGTGTGCACCCGTCCTCCTGTCTCTGGTGTGAGCTGGGTGTGCAGGCCCTGTGTGCACCCGTCCTCCTGTCTCTGGTGTGAGCTGGGTGTGCAGGCTCCGTGTGCACCCGTCCTCCTGTCTCTGGTGTGAGCTGGGTGTGCAGGCCCTGTGTGCACCCGTCCTCCTGTCTCTGGTGTGAGCTGGGTGTGCAGGCTCCGTGTGCACCCGTCCTCCTGTCTCTGGTGTGAGCTGGGTGTGCAGGCTCCGTGTGCACCCGTCCTCCTGTCTCTGGTGTGAGCTGGGTGTGCAGGCTCCGTGTGCACCCGTCCTCCTGTCTCTGGTGTGAGCTGGGTGTGCAGGCTCCGTGTGCACCCGTCCTCCTGTCTCTGGTGTGAGCTGGGTGTGCAGGCCCTGTGTGCACCCGTCCTCCTGTCTCTGGTGTGAGCTGGGTGTGCAGGCCCTGTGTGCACCCGTCCTCCTGTCTCTGGTGTGAGCTGGGTGTGCAGGCTCCGTGTGCACCCGTCCTCCTGTCTCTGGTGTGAGCTGGGTGTGCAGGCCCTGTGTGCACCCGTCCTCCTGTCTCTGGTGTGAGCTGGGTGTGCAGGCTCCGTGTGCACCCGTCCTCCTGTCTCTGGTGTGAGCTGGGTGTGCAGGCTCCGTGTGCACCCGTCCTCCTGTCTCTGGTGTGAGCTGGGTGTGCAGGCCCTGTGTGCACCCGTCCTCCTGTCTCTGGTGTGAGCTGGGTGTGCAGGCTCCGTGTGCACCCGTCCTCCTGTCTCTGGTGTGAGCTGGGTGTGCAGGCTCCGTGTGCACCCGTCCTCCTGTCTCTGGTGTGAGCTGGGTGTGCAGGCTCCGTGTGCACCCGTCCCTCCTGTCTCTGGTGTGAGCTGGGTGTGCAGGCTCCGTGTGCACCTGCTCTCCTGTCTCTGGTGTGAGCTGGGTGTGCAGGCTCCGTGTGCACCTGCTCTCCTGTCTCTGGTGTGAGCTGGGTGTGCAGGCTCCGTGTGCACCCGTCCTCCTGTCTCTGGTGTGAGCTGGGTGTGCAGGCTCCGAGGCTCCGTGTGCACCTGCTCTCCTGTCTCTGGTGTGAGCTGGGTGTGCAGGCCCTGTGTGCACTGCTCTCCTGTCTCTGGTGTGAGCTGGGTGTGCAGGCCCTGTGTGCACCTGCTCTCCTGTCTCTGGTGTGAGCTGGGAGTGCAGGCTCCGTGTGCACCCGTCCTCCTGTCTCTGCTGTGAGCTGGGTGTGCAGGCTCCGTGTGCACCTGCTCTCCTGTCTCTGGTGTGAGCTGGGTGTGCAGGCTCCGTGTGCACCCGTCCTCCTGTCTCTGGTGTGAGCTGGGTGTGCAGGCTCCGTGTGCACCCGTCCTCCTGTCTCTGGTGTGAGCTGGGTGTGCAGGCTCCGTGTGCACCCGTCCTCCTGTCTCTGCTGTGAGCTGGGTGTGCAGGCTCCGTGTGCACCTGCTCTCCTGTCTCTGGTGTGAGCTGGGTGTGCAGGCTCCGTGTGCACCCGTCCTCCTGTCTCTGGTGTGAGCTGGGTGTGTGCAGGCTCCTTGTGCACCTGCTCTCCTGTCTCTGGTGTGAGCTGGGTGTGCAGGCTCCGTGTGCACCTGCTCTCCTGTCTCTGGTGTGAGCTGGGTGTGCAGGCTCCGTGTGCACCTGCTCTCCTGTCTCTGGTGTGAGCTGGGTGTGCAGGCCCCGTGTGCACCCGTCCTCCTGTCTCTGGTGTGAGCTGGGTGTGCAGGCTCCGTGTGCACCCGTCCTCCTGTCTCTGGTGTGAGCTGGGTGTGCAGGCTCCGTGTGCACCTGCTCTCCTGTCTCTGGTGTGAGCTGGGTGTGCAGGCTCCGTGTGCACCCGTCCTCCTGTCTCTGGTGTGAGCTGGGTGTGCAGGCTCCGTGTGCACCCGTCCTCCTGTCTCTGGTGTGAGCTGGGTGTGCAGGCCCTGTGTGCACCCGTCCTCCTGTCTCTGGTGTGAGCTGGGTGTGCAGGCCCGTGTGCACCCGTCCTCCTGTCTCTGGTGTGAGCTGGGTGTGCAGGCTCCGTGTGCACCCGTCCTCCTGTCTCTGGTGTGAGCTGGGTGTTGCAGGCCCGTGTGCACCCGTCCTCCTGTCTCTGGTGTGAGCTGGGTGTGCAGGCTCCGTGTGCACCCGTCCTCCTGTCTCTGGTGTGAGCTGGGTGTGCAGGCTCCGTGTGCACCCGTCCTCCTGTCTCTGGTGTGAGCTGGGTGTGCAGGCTCCGTGTGCACCCGTCCTCCTGTCTCTGGTGTGAGCTGGGTGTGCAGGCTCCCGTGTGCACCCGTCCTCCTGTCTCTGGGTGTGAGCTGGGTGTGCAGGCTCCGTGTGCACCCCGTCCTCCTGTCTCTGGTGTGAGCTGGGTGTGCAGGCTCCGTGTGCACCCGCTCCTCCTGTCTCTGGTGTGAGCTGGGTGTGCAGGCTCCGTGTGCACCTGCTCTCCTGTCTCTGGTGTGAGCTGGGTGTGCAGGCTCCGTGTGCACCCGTCCTCCTGTCTCTGGTGTGAGCTGGGTGTGCAGGCTCCGTGTGCACCTGTCTCTCCTGTCTCTGGTGTGTGCAGCTGGGTGTGCAGCTCTCGCTCCGTGTGCACCCGTCACCTCTCCTGTCTCTGGTGTGAGCTGGGTGTGCAGGCTCCGTGTGCACCCGTCCTCCTGTCTCTGGTGTGAGCTGGGTGTGCAGGCCCTGTGTGCACCTGCTCTCTCTGTCTCTGGTGTGAGCTGGGTGTGCAGGCTCCGTGTGCACCCGTCCTCCTGTCTCTGGTGTGAGCTGGGTGTGCAGGCTCCGTGTGCACCTGTCCTCCTGTCTCTGGTGTGAGCTGGGTGTGCAGGCTCCGTGTGCACCCGTCCTCCTGTCTCTGGTGTGAGCTGGGTGTGCAGGCTCCGTGTGCACCTGCTCTCCTGTCTCTGGTGTGAGCTGGGTGTGCAGGCTCCGTGTGCACCCGTCCTCCTGTCTCTGGTGTGAGCTGGGTGTGCAGGCTCCGTGTGCACCTGCTCTCCTGTCTCTGGTGTGAGCTGGGTGTGCAGGCTCCTGTCTCTGTGTGCAGCAGGCCCGTGTGCACCTGCTCCTGTCTCTGGTGTGAGCTGGGTGTGCAGGCTCCGTGTGCACCTGCTCTCCTGTCTCTGGTGTGAGCTGGGTGTGCAGGCTCCGTGTGCACCTGTCTCTCCTGTCTCTGGTGTGAGCTGGGTGTGCAGGCTCCGTGTGCACCTGTCTCTCCTGTCTCTGGTGTGAGCTGGGTGTGCAGGCTCCGTGTGCACCTGCTCTCGCTGTCTCTGGTGTGTGAGCTGGGTGTGCAGGCTCCGTGTGCACCCCGTCCTCCTGTCTCTGGTGTGAGCTGGGGTGTGCAGGCTCCGTGTGCACCCGTCCTCCTGTCTCTGGTGTGAGCTGGGTGTGCAGGCTCCGTGTGCACCCGTCCTCCTGTCTCTGGTGTGAGCTGGGTGTGCAGGCTCCGTGTGCACCCGTCCTCCTGTCTCTGGTGTGAGCTGGGTGTGCAGGCTCCGTGTGCACCCGTCCTCCTGTCTCTGGTGTGAGCTGGGTGTGCAGGCTCCGTGTGCACCCGTCCTCCTGTCTCTGGTGTGAGCTGGGTGTGCAGGCTCCGTGTGCACCCGTCCTCCTGTCTCTGGTGTGAGCTGGGTGTGCAGGCTCCGTGTGCACCCGTCCTCCTGTCTCTGGTGTGAGCTGGGTGTGCAGGCTCCGTGTGCACCCGTCCTCCTGTCTCTGGTGTGAGCTGGGTGTGCAGGCTCCGTGTGCACCCGTCCTCCTGTCTCTGGTGTGAGCTGGGTGTGCAGGCTCCGTGTGCACCCGTCCTCCTGTCTCTGGTTGTGAGCTGGGTGTGAGCAGGCTCCGTGTGCACCCGTCCTCCTGTCTCTGGTGTGAGCTGGGTGTGCACCCCTGTCATCGGTGCCCGTCCTCCTGTCTCTGGTGTGAGCTGGGTGTGCAGGCTCCGTGTGCACCGTCTCTCCTGTCTCTGGTGTGTGAGCTGGGTGTGCAGGCTCCGTGTGCACCTGCTCCTGTCTCTGGTGTGAGCTGGGTGTGCAGGCTCCGTGTGCACCCGTCCTCCTGTCTCTGGTGTGAGCTGGGTGTGCAGGCTCCGTGTGCACCCGTCCTCCTGTCTCTGGTGTGTGAGCTGGGTGTGCAGGCCCTGTGTGCACCCGTCCTCCTGTCTCTGGTGTGAGCTGGGTGTGCAGGCTCCGTGTGCACCCGTCCTCCTGTCCTGTCTCTGGTGTGAGCTGGGTGTGCAGGCTCCGTGTGCACCCGTCCTCCTGTCTCTGGTGTGAGCTGGGTGTGCAGGCTCCGTGTGCACCCCGTCCTCCTGTCTCTGGTGTGAGCTGGGTGTGCAGGCTCCGTGTGCACCTGCTCTCCTGTCTCTGGTGTGAGCTGGGTGTGCAGGCTCCGTGTGTGCACCTGCTCTCCTGTCTCTGGTGTGAGCTGGGTGTGCAGGCTCCGTGTGCACCCGTCCTCCTGTCTCTGGTGTGAGCTGGGTGTGTGCAGGCTCCGAGGCTCCGTGTGCACCTGCTCCTCCTGTCTAGGTGTGAGCTGGGTGTGCAGGCCCTGTGTGCACTGCTCTCCTGTCTCTGGTGTGAGCTGGGTGTGCAGGCCCTGTGTGCACCTGCTCCTCCTGTCTCTGGTGTGAGCTGGGAGTGCAGGCTCCGTGTGCACCCGTCCTCCTGTCTCTGCTGTGAGCTGGGTGTGCAGGCTCCGTGTGCACCCTTGCTCTCCTGTCTCTGGTGTGAGCTGGGTGTGCAGGCTCCGTGTGCACCCGTCCTCCTGTCTCTGGTGTGAGCTGGGTGTGCAGGCTCCGTGTGCACCCGTCCTCCTGTCTCTGGTGTGAGCTGGGTGTGCAGGCTCCGTGTGCACCCGTCCTCCTGTCTCTGCTGTGAGCTGGGTGTGCAGGCTCCGTGTGTGCACCTCTGTCTCTGGTGTGAGCTGGGTGTGCAGGCTCCGTGTGCACCCGTCCTCCTGTCTCTGGTGTGAGCTGGGTGTGCAGGCTCCGTGTGCACCTGCTCTCCTGTCTCTGGTGTGAGCTGGGTGTGCAGGCTCCGTGTGCACCTGCTCCTCCTGTCTCTGGTGTGAGCTGGGTGTGCAGGCTCCGTGTGCACCTGCTCTCCTGTCTCTGGTGTGAGCTGGGTGTGCAGGCCCGTGTGCACCCCGTCCTCCTGTCTCTGGTGTGAGCTGGGTGTGCAGGCTCCGTTGTGCACCCGTCCTCCTGTCTCTGGTGTGAGCTGGGTGTGCAGGCTCCGTGTGCACCTGCTCTCCTGTCTCTGGTGTGAGCTGGGTGTGCAGGCTCCGTGTGCACCCGTCCTCCTGTCTCTGGTGTGAGCTGGGTGTGCAGGCCCGTGGTGTGAGCTGGGTGTGCAGGCCTGTCCTCCTGTCTCTGGTGTGAGCTGGGTGTGCAGGCCCGTGTGCACCCGTCCTCCTGTCTCTGGTGTGAGCTGGGTGTGCAGGCCCTGTGTGCACCCGTCCTCCTGTCTCTGGTGTGAGCTGGGTGTGCAGGCCCTTCCGTGTGCACCCGTCCTCCTGTCTCTGGTGTGAGCTGGGTGTGCAGGCTCCGTGTGTGCACCCGTCCTCCTGTCTCTGGTGTGAGCTGGGTGTGCAGGCTCCGTGTGCACCCGTCCTCCTGTCTCTGGTGTGAGCTGGGTGTGCAGGCTCCGTGTGCACCCGTCCTCCTGTCTCTGGTGTGAGCTGGGTGTGCAGGCTGGGTCCGTGTGCACCCGTCCTCCTGTCTCTGGTGTGAGCTGTCTCTGGCACCCGTGTCTCTGGTGTGAGCTGGGTGTGCAGGCTCCGTGTGCACCCGTCCTCCTGTCTCTGGTGTGAGCTGGGTGTGCAGGCTCCGTGTGCACCCGTCTCCTGTCACCTGTGCACCGTCTCTCCTGTCTCTGGTGTGAGCTGGGTGTGCAGGCTGTGCAGGCTCCGTGTGTGGGTGTGCACCTGTCCTCCTGTCTCTGGTGTGAGCTGGGTGTGCAAGGCTCCGTGTGCACCTGCTCTCCTGTCTCTGGTGTGAGCTGGGTGTGCAGGCTCCGTGTGCACCCGTCCTCCTGTCTCTGGTGTGAGCTGGGTGTGCAGGCTCCGTGTGCACCTGTCTCGTCTCTGGTGTGAGCTGGGTGCAGGCCTGCACCTGTCTCCTGTCTCTGGTGTGTGCACCTGAGCTGGGTGAGCTGCAGGCTCCGTGTGCACCTGTCTCTCCTGTCTCTGGTGTGAGCTGGGTGTGCAGGCTCCGTGTGCACCTGCTCTCACTGTCTCCTGGGTGTGAGCTGGGTGTGCAGGCTCCGTGTGCACCCGTCCCTCCTGTCTCTGGTTGTGAGCTGGGTGTGCAGGCTCCGTGTGCACCCGTCCTCCTGTCTCTCAGGCTGTCTCTGGTGTGAGCTGGGTGTGCAGGCTGGGTGTGCAGGCTCGTGTGCACCCCGTGTCTCCTGTCTCTGGTGTGAGCTGGGTGTGCAGGCCCGGCTCCGTGTGCACCTGCTCTCCTGTCTCTGGTGTGAGCTGGGTGTGCAGGCTCCGTGTGCACCTGCTCTCCTGTCTCTGGTGTGAGCTGGGTGTGCAGGCTCCGTGTGCACCTGTCTCTCCTGTGCTGTTGCACCTGCTGGTGTGAGCTGGGTGTGCAGGCTCCGTGTGCACCCGTGTCTCTGGTGTGAGCTGGGTGTGCAGGCTCCGTGTGCACCCGTCCTCCTGTCTCTGGTTGTGTGAGCTGGGTAGTGTGCAGGCTCCGTGTGCACCCCGTCCTCCTGTCTCTGGTGTGAGCTGGGTGTGCAGGCTCCGTGTGCACCCGTCCTCCTGTCTCTGGTGTGAGCTGGGTGTGCAGGCTCCGTGTGCACCCGTCCTCCTGTCTCTGGTGTGAGCTGGGTGTGCAGGCTCCGTGTGCACCCGTCCTCCTGTCTCTGGTGTGAGCTGGGTGTGCAGGCTCCGTGTGCACCCGTCCTCCTGTCTCTGGTGTGAGCTGGGTGTGCAGGCTCCGTGTGCACCCGTCCTCCTGTCCAGGCTCCCACCCGTCCTCCTGTCTCTGGTGTGAGCTGGGTGTGCAGGCTCCGTGTGCACCCGTCCTCCTGTCTCTGGTGTGAGCTGGGTGTGCAGGCTCCGTGTGCACCCGTCCTCCTGTCTCTGGTGTGAGCTGGGTGTGCAGGCCCTGTGTGCACCCGTCCTCCTGTCTCTGGTGTGAGCTGGGTGTGCAGGCTCCGTGTGCACCCGTCCTCCTGTCTCTGGTGTGAGCTGGGTGTGCAGGCTCCGTGTGCACCCGTCCTCCTGTCTCTGCTGTGAGCTGGGTGTGCAGGCCCTGTGTGCACCTGCTCTCCTGTCTCTGGTGTGAGCTGGGAGTGGAGTCGCTAAGTCTGCTGGCACCTCGTTCTCCTTTTGAGGTGTCGTGGGCTGGTCTCCGAGGGCTGCGCCATTTTGCACACCTACCACCTGCAGTGTCAAGGGTGTGGCTCCTGCCTCCTGTCTTTTGGGCGCTCACCTACAGTCCGTGGTGCCCAGTGGCGGCCTGGTCACATGGCCACGTTGCACCTCTCCCTGGATTCCCTCTCAGTGCAGGTCTGGACTCCCTGCGTGGTCAGAGAAGCCTGCTGGGGTCCCCAGATCACACACCACCCTCATCGCGAGCTCCCCAGCTTAGTCTGGAGTCTTCCCTGCAGTGACAAGGGCTCTCGCTCTCGTAACAGGACCCCTGGGCCTTGGCTGACAGCGTGGGCCTGAGCCTCCTAGGGCTGCACTTGGAGTGGGCATCCACCAGGCCTGGTGGCTAGGGAGGGGGTGGCAGGGCTCAGACACCGCCAGGATGGGGCCACTAGGTGTACTTAGGCCAGTGGAAAGGGTGCAGCAGAGCAGGCCCGCTCGCTGCTGGGCCCTCGGGTACAAGCCACACGCCCCGAGGACCACTCGAGGGCCCTTGTGCACCCCCGGGAGCCCCTCCCCTGCAGTTCGTCGCTGTCTTCAGAGCCATAAGCACCCTGTGTGGAAAGGGGTTCTGCAGAGAGGGGTGGTGGCTAGCCTGCTCCTGGTGCCACTGCCCCCCGGGGCAACTGAGCCTGGTGAATGTAGGTCCTGCCCCATCCTGGCCCTGCCCAGGGGCCAGCAGCCCGGGAGCGCGGTGCCAGCTGGGCAGGAAGGCTGCAGAGCTGGAGGTCCGCTGACCTCGCCCATCTCGCCCGCCCAGGCCATTTCCCGGTGGGAAGCTGGGGTCCGCAGAGCGCGAGCTGCCTGAGGTCGTGCGGCTCTGAGCAGCTGGGCCAAGCTTCAAGCCGGGCCTGCCTGGCCCAGAGTCTCGGTGACTGTGGCCAAGACCCTAGGTCACAGAGCATCCCTGCAGGCGAGCAGGGCCTCCCGAGTCCAGGCCACAGGAGGAAGTGATGTCCCCGCAGCAGGACCAAGCGGAGCAGAGGGCAGGCCGGCCTGGGCTGGGGCCAGCAGGCAGCCCCGCGCTTCCCGACAGCCCTGTGCCCTGTGCCTGGAGCCCACAGAAGGCAGCCCCGCCCCGTGGGTTGCGCAAACCTGCGTGCGGCTGGACCGGCTTACTGGAAGTCCTGAGGGTGTCCTCCCTCCAGGGCTTGGCCTCTGCGCCCTCCCCTTCCTGCCTGCCTCGGTGATTAAGGCTCTGGGCTGCTTGCCCACAGAGCACGCCCGCTGCCCTGCAGGCCGGCCTGGGGTCCCGGCTATCTCCCAGAGGGGGCCCTGGGCCCCTTGGTGGGACCAGCCAGGAGCCCACTGGGAGAGTCAGACTTGTCCTCAGGCCTGTGACAGTGTGGGGCCTCAAGGCCCACCTGCCATCCAGACCACGCACGCCCTCAGTGTTGGCACCAGGGCACCCTGGCCTCAGAACAAGGTCTGGGGCTCTCTCAGATCAGCGGGGCCCTCAGCACCCCAGGGGTCCCCATGGCAGTCTCGTGGTGGCTGAGGGCAGCGTCCCTCTGCAGCCTGGGCCGCTGGGCAGTTCTCTGGGTGATGGGTGGTGCAGCAGGAACCTGGAGGAGGGCCGGGAGCAGCAGGGGAGGCGGGCTGGGGCGGCGGGAGGAGCCCCCGTGGGCTCCACTGCCCAGCCAGCAGCCCCCGCTGCAGCCTGGCCCGCAGGTGGGGAGGGCAGAGGGTCCCAGGGCAGCTCAGGAAGGAGCCTCACTTCTCTCCACAGGACGTGATGCCGCCGCCACGCAGCAAGAAGCCCAGATAGGCACCGTGGCCCCGGGTCTCCAAGCCCTCACCTGGTGCCACCTGATGCTCGCAGTGGGGCCTGCCATGGACGGGGAGTGCCCTCAGCATGAGCCCCCCCAGCAGGCAGCCTCCTCTGCCCCCCGCCCCCACTGCAGGTGAGCCCAGCCCCTGGCCTCCGGGCTGTTGGAGCAGGACTCGCTGGACGCTGTGACGTGACTGCTGGCCAAGGTGGCCTTCGCGTGGGACACTGCACAGGGCAGCCTGTCTGACCCTGACCTCGACCCTCTCGGCCCAGTGCCTGGCTCCGCCAGTTCCCCACATCAGGAGAGGGTCCTGTCTGTGCGGGCGAGGGGTTGCCTTGGCCTCCAGCTGCAGGAAGGCCTCGGGCTGTCTGCCTCCTGCTGGCCTCCGGCCGCTGGGCAAGTGCTCTGCCTCAGAGCCACCCCAGGACCTCCCTTTGCTGGGGACTGAACGCAGGGCTCTTCCACTGAGCCACACGCGACCCTTTTCATTTTACTCTGGGCCAGGGTCTCCCTAAGTTGCCCAGGCTGCTGTGGACCTTGCCCTCCTCCTGCCTCGGCCTCCCCAGGCTCTGGGCTTACATGTGTGAGCCTCGGCATCCTCGATGTGTTCTTTTAGACAGTCGCTGGCCCTTTAGGAGAGGCATTCCACGCTGCCCCTCCCTGCCTGGCTGTCCCTTCCAGGGGCAGCTCAAGGTGACCTGTGGGAGCCAGAGTAGAAGACCGCTGCTGCTGCTCCTTCTCCTCCTCCTTCTCCTTCTCCTTCTCCTTCTTTCTTCTTCTTCTTCTTTGTTTTTTTTTTTCTTTTTAATTTAATAGACCATTTCTTAAGCAGTGTTTGGTTTACAGAAAAAATCGTTCAGAAGGCAGAGTTCCCATGCGCTCCTGCCCCTGGGTCCCTGCGACTGCATCCTGCAGTAGTGTGTGAGCCTGTGAAAACCCTTGGGCAGCCGGGCCTGGGGGCCAGGCCTGAAATCACAGCACTTGTGAGGCCGAGGCAGGAGGATCGCGAGTTCAAAGCCAGCCTCAGCAATGGCGAGGCACTTAGCAACTCAGTGAGACCCTGTTTCTAATAAAATAGAAAAAAGGGCTGGGGCTGTGGCCCAGTGGTCCAGTGCCCCTGAGTTCAATCCCTGGTACCAAAAACAAACAAACAAACAAACAAACAAAACTGTTGGGCCAAGGCTGATACACTGTCATGACCTCAAGTCAAAAGCCTACCTGAAGGTCAGTCTGTGTTGAAGAGTCTGTTTTGTTGTTGTTGTTGTTGTTTAAATTTTTTTAGTTGTAGGTGGCCACAATACCTTTCTTTTTATTTCTGTGGTGCTGAGGATTGAACCCAGGGCCTCACAAGCGTGAGACGAGCGCTCTGCCGCTGAGCCGTAGCCCGCCCTGAGTGTGGGTTCTGACACAGGGGACACCCCACAGAGCAGCTCCTGTGCCCGAGAAGCCCTCCAGCTCTGCCTGCCGCCCCGGCCCCTGCTGGCCCCCGTGGCCTGGGGCTGTCCGCACAGTTCTGCCCTCTCCAGGACTTCAGGTTGAAGCTGCCCAGGGCCACCTCTGCAGCCGGGGTCCCTCTGCCGTTGGGGTGCTCGCGGCTCTTTCCAGCACCACACGCTGCCCCCTGTCCGGGGTGGGCCTCTGCATTGACCCCGACTGCCCACGCCAGGACATCTAGTTGCTCCCAGCGCTTGAGCACTGCAGCGTCACGGGTCACAGCACACCCGGGTGCCAGCTCTGCCCCCGCGTCAGAGTGAGGGAGGTGCAGAGTCCCTAGGAGAGGCCCAGACCCTCCTCCTGAGCTGAGAGCTGGCTCTGGCCACCGTGGGAGGAGGCCACGGGGACCTCCCGGGAGGTGGGAGTGGCTCTGGGGCGGCCCCAGAGCGCAGGTGCCTCTGGCCAGTACAGCCTCAGTTACTTCTTCCTGCTGGGGTGGGCCACGGCTCGGGCTTGTCCACCCAGAGCCCGCGTGACGCAGATGGGGCTCTGGACGTCACTCCAGGGGACACAGAGGTGGGAGCTAGGCAGGAGGGTGGCAGCAAGAACAAGCCAGCCGTGGTGCCCTCAGCGCAGGACGGGGCTGCCAGAGTCCCCGAGCACGGGTGGAGTGCAGGCGCCGGGGTCCCCAGACTTGCGCTGCAAAGGCTGCGGGGCACGACCCGTCACCCTGCCCGGCCGTGCCACGCCCCACCCTGGTGCCGCGGGACGTGGAGCTCGGCTGCACCGGTGAGGAGCAGGCGCCTGCAGCCCGGGCGAGGTGCTCTGTGCCCAGCTCCTCTCCGTCCTCCCCTCCTGGGGAAGCTGTCCAGCAGCCCGCCGGTCGTCACCACGGCCACCTCCTGGCGGTTCCTCGTCTGCACAGCCCATCGTTTGCCTGATTGTCTCCCTGCTGCTGGGCCTTTGCTGGGGAGAGGCCAGTTTTCCTGCTATAAATAGTGCTGCCGCATTTTCTGTCCTCTCATGATTGCTCCCGGGGGGCGTATTTCCAAAATAGGGTTCCTGGGTCGGAGTGGGAGCTGGTGTCGTGCAGAGGCTGGGGCTGTCCCTGCTGCAAGTAGCCCCTACCAGCGGGCAGGCTGGGCTCGCTCTGGGCAGCGCCAGGGCTCAGAAGTGTGTCTGGGCGGGGTGGGGGGATGCAGTCCCTGGTGGGGGGACCCTGACTACCCTGGGCCCTGGAGAAGGCTCCTGGTTCTCTCCACGCTTGGGCTGCTGCAGGCCGTCTGGTGGCCGTCTGCAGGCCATGCGGGGATCTGGCCTGCCCTCCTGCTTCAGGAAAACCAGACTGTCCTTGCCGACTCCAGAAGGAAGTCCCTAGGCAAAGTCTAACTGGAGCACAGCTACCCACTCTGGGCCAGTCACACCCCCTGGCCTGCCCTCTGCAGACAGAGCCAGCCCTGGGTACCAGTGCAAAGTCCCAAGGAAAGCTCTGATCGGCCAGCCACATGGAGTCACCTGTGAGGTAGGACCAGGTGCCCCTGACGGGCAGTCCCCAGCAGAGCCCCAGGACAGCGGCTGGGGGCCTGGGTGGACAAGCTGTGATCGGCCCACCCCCAGGTGGAGGCTGAGAGCTGTGCTGCCGGGGGCCTCTGGGCCTGGTGCCCCTCCGGGCAGTGCCAGCCTGGGCACAGGTGGAGCGTGCTAAGCGAGGCCTCAGGCTTCTCCCCTCTGCTCGCACACTCACGTTTACTCTGGCTCATCTCGGAGGCCACAGGGCGCGGAGTCAGGTCTGCTCTGGAAGGCTCTGCCTGGGGAGGCCGTGGCCGTGTCTGGGGCTGGGTTTCCCTTTCCCTGACAGAAAGGGGCAGAAGGTGGAGGGCACTAGGCCAGGGCTCCGGGGAGATGGGGGGTTGCCAGGAGACCCCATGGGGTCATGGTGGCCCTCCTCCTTCCATCGTGGTCTCGAGAAGGGCGGGTACTGGAGCCCCTGGGTCCTGTGCTGGGGAGACGGCCTCGGCGGCCCACGGAGCACTGGAGGCCGGGGTCCGCTGTGGCGGGGCGGGGCGGGGGGGGGTAGCAAGGACGCAAAGCTGGTGAAGCAGGCCGTGTGCCACCTGGGCTGGGTGCCAGCTAGCACTGGTAACAAGTCTGAGTGGACGCGGCTGGCCCAGGGAACTGTCCAGCCCCACAGAGGGCCTGGGGGAAGGCTTCCTTGCCAGGAGTAGCAAGCAACACCCCTGCTCTGGTAGCTGATGTGGCCATCAGACCTGGCCGTAACAAGCAAGAGGTGCCCAGCCAGTGGCCTCTCCTCAGTGATCATGGGGGCTTCCCAACTGCCAGTCAGAAGAAGCCAGGGCCCCCAGTGTGGGGCTGGCCTGCGGCACTGAGGCCCTACTGAGCGTCCTGCTGCAGGATGTGCCCATGGCCTGCCTGGGGAAGGCCTCGGCGCCTGCGGGTCCTGCCGCCACTGGAGTCGGGGGCTGAGCGGGGCGCGTGCTCTGCAGGCACACGTGCCCCGGGGCCACCCGCAGGCCCCGCTCCTTGGAGTGGGGCACAGCAGGGCCCTGGCCTGGCGGGGGCACCCAGGTGGGCACCCTGGGCTCTCTGGCGGACGGCAGCTGAGGCACGGGGAGGCTGCGGCACCGGGGCCAGCAGGGAGCCCTGTCCACCCCTTCTGACCACGGCAGCAGCTGTGGCGGGTGGGGCTGGGGTCTGCCTCCCGTGCCCACCCTGCCTGACTCCACTCTCACTTCCAGAGTCCCCTCCTGCATTGTCCCTACCCCTGGTGGAACAGCTTCCCACAGGCGTCGTATCCAGCCTTCCCCAGCGACAGCCGGTAAGTGCCAGCCCTGGTCCTCGCCCGCCTGCCCTTGGGCCGCACTGGTGTCCCAAGGCCCTGCTGAACTTGGAGCTCACGGCCCTGAGGGCCCTCCAAGGGACTGCGGGCCCTGGTGCGAGGCCCTGGCCAGTTCTGCCCCTGTGGGCTGGGCCTGGATGCACAGAGCAGCCTGTATTGTGACCAGCTGCCGTCGCATTGGGAAGACCTGGCCAGGGAGAGGGCTGAGTGGCGAGGGCTGGGGACCAGGCAGGGCTCTTGTGCAGGGCTGGTGAGGAGCTGGGAGGTGAGCAGGGTCAGGAGGGCGCCTTTCGCCAGAGGGCAATAGCTGAACTGGGCCTTGAAGGATCAGTAGGAGTTTGCCAGGGGCCTGGGCCTGAAAAGCATGACTAGCAAGAGCTTTGTGGAGATTTTAGAAGATTCTGGAGTAAGCCAAGCACAGTGGGTGCATGCTTTTATCCCAGCAGCTTGGGAGGCTGAGGCCAGTCTCGGCAAATTCCTGAGGCCTTAAGCAACTTAGTGAGAGCCTGTCTCAACGTGGGCTGTGAATGGTCGCTGGTCAAGCACCCTGGGTTTAATCCCCAGCATAAAAATAGTAATAATAATTTCAGAGTGACCATTCTGAGCAGGGCGGGGTGGGGGTGTATTCCAAAAGCACAAAAGGGACAGGTGAGGTCTCTTTTCATGTTAGTTCTTGCAAACCTTTCAAGGATGAGAGGTGGCAACCCTCGGAACCAAGGGAGCCCCAGAACTCGGGAGCTGCAAGCAGGAAGGCTGAGGGGCACTGACCTCTGTCCTCCCTGTCCCCAGCTCTGCACAGCCCACCTGAGGCTCAGCCTCCCATCTGGGCTTGCCCTCGGTGGGGTGGCATGGCAGCCATGGGTGGCCACGCTGGCCCTACCCTCACTGCTCCTCATTTTGGGGTGAGGGGACAGGGCCCACCTTGGGGGAGGGTGCTCCTGGGCCTCCGGGCTGCGCTTTCTTCTGCAGTGTCGGGGTGTGAGCTGGGCGCGAGGCCAGGGAGCCGCGTGCGGAGGGCCAGCGGGAGCTGCCCGTGGGCTCCGACCTGCCTGCTGCGTGCAGGGCGGCCACCTCAGGACTGGCTGCACGGTGTCTGTGGGGCCGCCGAGTCCCACTGCTGAGCTCCAGTCTGGGGAGAGGAGGAAGCCCGTGGTGAGCCCAGCGCCCGCCCCAGCCCGCGCTCACCTCCTCCTGCCTCGCTTTCCAGTCAGTTCCCGAGCGCCGCCTCCTTCCTCGGCAGCCAGCCCTGCCCGGACACCAGCTACCCCCCTGCGGCCACCGCCCCCAGCTTCCTGCCCAAGAGCAGCGACTTGCCTCAGGTAAGAGCCACAAACTCGTCTGTGGCCGGTGTCCAAGCACAGCTCACTTGGGCACGGTGGCCGTGGTCCCCCTGCGACCCGATGGCCTTGGCTTGGCCTGGGCCCCTGGGGCTGGTCAGCGCTGCCAGCAGCAGGAGGTGTGGCTGCGTTTCCGGGAGCAGCCTTGGCTGCTGTGGGCAGGGCTGTGCTGCCGGCCCTGGGCCTCGCCGTGGCCTGTGCACCAGTGTGTTAGGACGCACCTTCTCCACGGCAGGGGCCGTGCCAGGACGGGGCACTAGACAGGTCGCCCGCAGTGGCCACCGGACCGTCCCCACAGAGGCGGCCCCTCTGTGGCCACCTCAGCCTGGACTCACTCTCAGGTGGTCCACTGCGTGCTCTGACCTGGGAATCGGCCCCCACAGGCAAGGGCAGAGAGGACTCCCTGCCCCTCCCGCCTGCCCTAGCCTGCTTCAGTGCCAAGCGGCAGCCCTGGGGTCCAGCATGCCAGGCGGCCCCACAGGGGTTCCCGTGCTGGGACTGCGAGCCAGCTGCGCTTGCAGGGAGGGCCGGGGGTCGGCCCAGCACCACGAGGGGCCTGTCTTCCAGTGTGGGGGGCTGGGCAGGGTGGCCAGCTCCAGGCCAGCCTGGGCAGCTTAGTGAGACCCTGTCTCAGAATATGGAATGGAGGGCTGGGGTGGCTCAGCGGTGGAGCTGCGGTGTAGCGCGGCCTGGGGTGCATCACTGGTGCCACACAGCAGGGCCCGGCCGCGTCCTGGGGTGCCTTGGCCTCCGGCTTGGGAGCTGAGGCACTGCTGGCCTCCCTCTCTCTGGACCTCTGTGTCTCTGTCTCTGTCTCCCCTGTCTCTCCGCCTCTGTCTGTCTCTCCGCCTCTGTCTGTCTCTCCGCCTCTTGCACTTCTCCGTCCCTGCCTCGCTCCCAGCCCTGCACGAGTGCAGGAGCCTGGCAAGGCTGTGCCCCTCCGTCTGCCGCATGTGTGCACCAGGCTGGTCTCGGCAGGTGGCTGGCAGGTGTGGGCCAGTGCTGCCCTCGAGGGCCGGCGCCCGCTTCTCCACATCGAGCACCTGCTGCACTGGAGGCCTGCCTGATCGGTCAGGTTGGACGCAGGCCTCCCTTGGAGAGCAGCCTCCCTGCCCTCGTCTGACACCTGATCCCTGCCAGCCTCTCCCTTCCCAGGGCCCCAGGCCTCCCACCTAGGCCTCGGTCCTGTGATGCCAGGAAGGGTTTTATTTTATTTCATTTTTTGAAATATTTATTTATTTGCTTTAGTTGCACACAATGCAATGCATTTATGTTTACGTGGTGCTGAGGATCGAACCCGGGGCCGTGCACGTGCGAGGCGAGCGCTCTGCCGCTGAGCCACAGCCCCAGCCCCATGCCAGGAAGTCTGGACCCGAGCCCTGGCCAGCCTCACCACACCAAAGCCCCTGCTGCTGACAGCACGGTGACAGCTGGCAGAAGAGCCCCCTCGTCACCCCAGGGCCTGTGGACACGGCACCACCCAGGGCAGAAGGGGCTCTAAGGTGGGATCAGGGGAGGCCCTCAGCGGGGTCACCAGGGTCACCACAGGTCCTCCTGAGAGGAGACGGGAGGTGAGAGTCGGAGCCTGGAAGACGCAGCTCTGCTGGCTGTGGAGCTGGAGGAGGGACGGGGACTCTTCCTGGGCTTCAGGAGGGCCAGCCTGCACACCTGGGTCTGGCCAGGGTGGCCAAGTCGGCTGCGACCAGAGCGAGATGTTGCAGGGTGCTGTTGGCAGCTGTGGCACCTGCAGTGCTGTGCCATGGCAGCGAGAAGAAGCTGGCACACTGGCGGCCAGCTGCGCTGCATAAGTGGCCACTGCTGGGGAGTGTCCCCAGGCCCGGCCCCGGGGCAGCGGACCAGGCTTTGGCTCGACAGCTGCGAGCCTGGGCTTCCCGGCAGCTGTGGCAAAGGAGAAGGCAGGCGAGGGTGGGCTGGGCCCTGCTGCCGGGAGAGAGCCCAGCCTCTGCCCGCTGTGGTCCTCCCGGCCTCCCGCCTGGACCCTGCAGAGCTGCCGCTGGCCCAGGACCAGAGGCCTGGCTGCAGGAGCTCTGGAGAGGGCCTGGCCGCGCGCGGCTCCGTGCTGCACAGGCTTCCAGAGCACCCCACAGCCTTCCTGTGTGGGACGGCCTCAGGGCCGTGCACCCTGGCACAGCGCTGGTGACCAGGTGCTGCTGGCCCCTGTGGGCATCCTGCCGAGCCCACCAGATGTTTGTGGATGTCCCGTGCCGCGAGTGCTTGTCTCGTGACAAGCTGGGGTTCTGGGGCGCAGGCAGGAGTCCCGCAGCTGTGGTGGCGGGTCCTCCCTGGGGCCAGCTTGGACGTCACTGGTGCTGAGGACCAAGGTCGACGCTCAGCGGGGTGCCTGTGGGCTCCTGCGAGGGGAGCGTGGCTGGCCCCACAGACGCGCTGGTCTTCCCGGGAGGCCGCCTGCCCCGTGGACCCCCGTGCCCGGCAGCTGGGGGCCGGCTCCTTCCTTCCGTGTCAGCCGGCGTTCTGTGGGACAGGTGTGGCTTCTCCCCTGCGGTGCAGTTTTGATCATTTCTTCCAACTGGGAGGCTCATGGGTGTTTATGCGACGTATGGGCCACCGTGGATGGTGTGGTGACCGAGGTGTGGCCAGCTATGCTGCAGGGCCACCAGCACCTCAGGCCTGTTCTGCGAGCGCTGCCCACACAGCCTCTCTCCTTCCCAACTGCTCAGGACGGCCCAAGTGCACTACTGGGCCAGCCACTAGGCCACGCCTCGGGAGGGCCCTCCTCACTACGCCATCTGTCTCCAGGATGGCGTGCAGCCCCCGGCTCGCGTGTCCCTGGGCAGTGGCCTGGAGCGCCTCCCGAGGCCCAAGCACTCCCTCCAGGGCTGCCGGCGTGTCGGCGTGCCAGACTGGTGGCTTTGACAAGTTGAGATGGTTCACGTTAACAGAAAAGGCATCGTTTCACCAGGTGCGGTGGCGCATGGCTGTGATCCCAGCGGCTCAGGAGACTGAGGCAGGAGGATCGCGAGTTCAAAGCCAGCCTCAGCAATGGCGAGGCACTAAGCAACTCAGGAGACCCTGTCTCTAATAAAATACGAAATAGGGCTGGGGGTGTGGCCCAGTGGTCGAGTGCCCCTGAGTTCAGTCTCCAGTGCCCCTCCAAAAAAAAAAAAGAAAGGCACCGTTTCCAAGCGTACAGCCCCGTGGCTCCTGCCGCACCCCGAGCTGCGTACCCATTATGTCGACCCTAGGACACCGTCGGCTCGCGCCGGGCGGCCACTCACGTCCCGTGTGTGTGGGCTGTGCTGGTGTCCCCTGTCCCGGGAGCACACTCGAGTGGCTGCTGCTGAGGGCCCACGTGGGAGGCCTCCGGCCCTCCCGCGGGAGCAGGGCTGGCTGCGCGTGGTGGTCCTGCTGTCAGCGACAGGCCTTCTCTGGACACGGGGGCAGGGCTGGCTGCGCGTGGTGGTCCTGCTGGACGCGGGGAGCAGGGCTGGCTGCGCGTGGTGGCCCTGCTGTCAGCGACAGGCCTTCTCTGGACGCGGGGGCAGGGCTGGCTGCGTGTGGTGGTCCTGCTGGACGCGGGAGCAGGGCTGGCTGTGCGTGGTGGCCCTGCTGTCAGCGACAGGCCTTCTCTGGACGCGGCTCCAGACAAGGCTGCCCCGGGTCGGGGCGCACTTGAGGACCCTGGGCCAGCGTGTCTAGAGCTCGGCCGCGGGGCCTGGGTCCTCACGGGCCCACTGCCTGTGTCGAGTGGGCGCTGTGCAGGTAGGTCCCTGCCCTCCTCTGCCTCCTGCCCACCCGCCGCATTCCCCAGACCCACCCCGTGGTGTGCCCCCCCCCAGAGGTCCCTGGGGTCCTGACTGCCGGGCATGGTTGTCCCCCCAGTGCCCATCCCCCACAGCCACCCACAGTCCTAGGAGTGGGTACTGTCTGGACCCCTCCTCCCAAAGCCACCTGGAACCCCCCCCCCCCCACCCCCCCCCCCCCCCCCCCCCCCCCCCCGCATCTCAGCTGCTGTGCCCCCTCCCCACACTGCCACTGTCCCTCCGTCTGTGAGGACGCATCCCAGGAGTGGTCAGCGGGCAGGCCTACACCTGGGGTCCCGCCGTGTTGCAGGACTCTCAGGAGGGCATCTGTCCAGTAACAGCGTGCCGCCCGCCGGCCTCGGGCTGCTGGGAAGCAGGGATGAGCTCACACTCGAGACTGCCGTGTGAGCTGCCCGGCCTGCCACAGCAGCCGCAGCCTCCCTGCTCCTGCTCTGCGGATGGATTTCAGCAGGGTCAGAGGTTCGGCCCACCCACGCCCAGCTCCCCAGTTACTGGCAGCGGATGGAAAGAGAGGGAGACAGGGAGAGGGTTCCTTCTTACAGGAAGCCTTTGATTCCCTGGCCAGCCAGGTGGAGAAGACCCGCCTCTCCCCCGCGGCTGGAGGCTGGGAGGACCACCCCACAAGCAGAGCCTCGGGGCTGCAGGAGCCGGGCCCTGCTCTAGCGTGAGCCCGCGGTGGCTGAGGCGGGCCTGCCCAGGCTCGGGGCCCTGCAGGAGGACGCAGGGACAGCAGTCTGCGGTGGAGGGCAGTGCGTGTCCTGGACTGCTGTCCCAGAGCACCAGGGCCTCGCAGTCCTGGCGCCCAGTCTGGCGCCCAGTGTGGGCAGGGCCGTGCTCCTCAGTCCCTCCTGCCTCCTCCGAGCTCCGTGTGTCTGTGTCCCGCGTCTCGTGAGGACACCTGTCCTAGGCGAGGGCCCACCCAGTCAGCGTGGCCTCATTCTCGTCGGTCACTTCTGTACCGACCCATTTCCAAATGAGGCCCGGGTGCCAGGGGTCAGGACCGAAGGTGTCATTTTGGGAAACACAGCCCCCCACAGGAAGCCAGAGGCTCCTCCCGGACCTCTGAAGCGATGCCAGCAGCCTTCTCTGACCCGCGGCTTCCCAGCCGAGGGACCGGCAGGCCCTGCTCCGTCTGCTGCTGTGACTTGGAAGCTCACCACTGCAGGGCTGTTCCAAGGGCCCAGCCAGTGGCACGGCCAGGGCCCCACGCCTTCCAGGGCATCAGTGAGGGCGGGAGGTAAGGAGGAAGCCCAGGACCTGGCAGGGCTGGGGGTGGCCCTGTGTCCACGTGATCTGAGGGTCAGCCTGGTGAGGGCCCCGCGGCTCATGGACACAGCCAGACGGGGACAGCCCAGCCACCCCGGTGCCGGCTGAGCAGGCCCTCGGCCTAGCCCTGCCACGCGGTCATCGTGCCCTCCTGCAGGTGGCTGGCACTGGCCGTCCACTGGCCTGCCGGCCTCCAGAGGGGCGGTGGCCTGGGTCTGTGCTGTGTGCTGCTGGGCTGAGGGTCTCAAGCCTGGAGCTGAGAGCCCCTTGGGGGCCCTGGGTGCTGCCTCTGGGGCCTCCTGGTTCCCTGAGAGCCGGGCAGGGGCCGCCAGCCCGGCTCCCCAGGCCTCTGGGCCTGCTCCCCTGGCCTCGCCTTACAGGAGGCGCAGTCTGGCCACGCACGTGGGAGCGCCTCTCCCAGCCACTGGCGCCCACAGTGAGGACCCTCACTCCCGCCCCCTGGCCGGGTCTCTAGCACCCCCCCCCTCCAGGGGCCATCAGGAATGCCCACCCAGGGTCCTCCGTCCATGCCTGCTGAGCTCTCCTGCCACCGTGCAGTCTGTGGACCAGGGTCCCCGGTTGGGCAGGGAGAAGGGTGCTCCTCTGTTCAGAGTTGTGGTGGCCAAGTGACCACGCCAGCGTGTCCTCCTTCAAGTCAGCTCTCCACCACAGCCGAAGCCTTCCCCGGCCACCACTGTTCCTGCAGGCTGCGCTGGGCACTGGGTGCAGGCCAGAGGCCCCAGCTGTTGGAAGCAGCAGGCCTGTGCCCTGTCCGGCTATGGCCTCTAGCAGGCCCTCGGGAGCTGCTGGCCGAGAGGGGCGCCCAGCAACAGCAGCAGATGCAGGGGAGCCCCCGTGTGGGCAGGGGTGTGGTGGGGAGCTGAGGGCCTGGCCCTGGAGGCCACAGGGCACAGGGGCTGGACCTCAGGTCCCAGCAACCTGCCTCCCAGTAACTGTTGTGAGGACCTCAGAGCAGCAGCGGGGCCTCGTCTGGCCCAGGGGCAGGCAGGACAGAGCCTGGCCCTCGGCAAGCTGGGGAAACCGAGCCTGCGCTGCCTCGCTGCTGCCCCTCCCCGTGCCCCAGAGGGGCCTGCGAGGCTGGCAGGGTGCGCCCAGGCCAGGCGCCCGCGCTGTTGACAGCCGTCTGTGGCTGGATTACGCCCTGTACAGTAATTCTCCTCGCTCTGCCAGTAATCGCCCTGACTTACCAGGAGCATCATTTCCTGAAAGTCAGCCGGCCTTAGAGGAAGTAGGCGAGAGGCCGTGACTAACCCGACATGCAAATGCGCCGGCCTGAGACGCCGTCCTCCCCTCTGCCTGGGACGGCGGCACCCGGCTGGGCTGCCGCACAGTCATGAGGGAGACTCTCTGGCGGCTCCTCCAGGGGACCTGCCCGGCGGCCGGCACAGCCACGCTTCCCAGCCATGTCCCAGCTGCGCTTCTGCCTGCAGTTCGCAGCTCTCGAGGAGGTAACCCCTGGCTCCCCGGGCGGTGGGCTGGGGCCAGGCGGGGCTGGGGGCCGACCCCACCTGTCTGTCCCTCCAGCGCTCCCAGGGGTGGGAGCGTCCAGGCTTGTGAGTGTCCCCGGCCCTGCTGTCCTTCTTTGGCAGTGAGCGTGGATCTGAGAGGGTTTTCTGGGAGAGCCTTGGCACTCCGGCAGGCCAGGCAGGAGCAGCCCCAGGAGGGGCTCAGCCCACCCACCACAGGAAGGCGGCCCCAGCGGGAGGGCGCCTGGGCTGGGGGCGGGGCTGCCGTCCGATCTGTGGCTTTCCCAGCCCAGGGTAGGACTGGTATCCGAAGCCCTGTGGGCCAGGGCCGCTACAGACTGAGGTGGCTCTGTTTGCCTGGGGAGGGCCGGGTCCTGACCTTCCCCGAGGCGCCCTGTGAATCTGGCAGGGTGGGGCAGCGCCTGTTCCTGGGGTCTTTCTGGGCTCAGCCTGCTGGGCTGGGGGGTTTGTCCACTGCTCTGAATGCCCCCCTGCAGCCTGGGAGACCCAGCCAGGTCCTGCCTGCTTCCCGCGCCGTCCAGGGCTCCCCGAATGCTGCAGAGACTAGACCATCGCAGGTAGCCAGGGCTGGGGTCCCTGCACTGCTGGGCGTGGCCACAGCCCCCTCCTCCCTGAGCGCAGGCAGGCCAGAGGAGCGGCAGGGCTGGGGCGCACGCCCGGTGGAGGGGCACGTGGGGAGGGGGGAGCAGCGGGGCAGCGAGGTGGGACCCAGGTGGGCATGGGTGCCTGTGGGGGGTCTCTCCCCCAGCCCCACGCGGCCAGACAGTGGATGAGACCTGGAGGGACCGCTGGCCTCTCTCCACCCGCGGCAGGCGGGAGCCCAGTGGGCCAGTGCCTTGTGGGCTGGAGGTGGCATCCACGGCGTGGGCTCCGAGCTATGCAGGCGCCATGCCCACATGCCACGGTGACGTGCCGTGCCCTCGTCACACTAGTGACCCACATAGATACACTAGATCAGTGACCAGAGCCCACACTTTACCCACGTTCCTCTGCTTCCCCTAGTGTCCTTCACCTGCCCTGGGACCCGATCAGGACCCCGTGTGACACTGGTCAGCCCACCCCCTCGGGGCTCCCTGGACGGTGTTGAGAGGACGGGGACGGGGTTTCATAGGCGCCCCTCAACTGGGACTGTGGGTTCTCCTGTTCCCCGACGGGGTGGGCAGCGAGGAGTCCTCTGGGAGGGCCTGTCCTCCCGCCCCTCCAGGGTCTGTGCTCAGCAGGCCCTGGCTGCTGCCTGGCCTTGGTGTCCCGCCGAGTGGGGGCGTCCCCCTCCCCACGCTGGAGGGCCCCCGAGTGTAGCCCACAAGGCACGCGGGCTCAGCCCTGTCTCCTTGGAGGCTCGGTGAGGAGCCCCACCAGCAGTCCAGAGGCAGGGCCACGCTCCCGTGGCCACCAGAGCCTTCAGCATGGTGGACACCTCCTCCTGGCCCACCCCATCAAGCTGTGCCTGCCCCTAGTGGGTCGGGGTCTCTGCCTGTGTCCCCACCCCAGGCCCACCAAAGTCCCAGAGCTAGGCACAGGACAAGCTCTCTGGCATTGTCCACTTCACCTGGACTCAGGATGCCCTGCCCAGAAATGGGACCATTCCGGAGATGGTCTGGGACAAGCGGGGGCGAGGGGGTGGGGGCCTGGGTCAGAGTACCTGGACCCCCTGCCCAGGCGGCCTCATGGAAGCAGCCACCTCCTGAGACAGGGTTTGCATGGCCTGCTGACCTGTTGGGTGCCCAGCCTGGCCCTGTGGAGCAGTGGACATGCCCTTCTCCACTCTGGCCGCTGTCCTAAGGCTTGGGGGCTCCTCACGCCTTCCAGAGCCCCCACCCAGGCTCCTGAGGGCAGGAGGGCCGCGGTCCTGCAGGCAGCTACCTGCTGCCTCGCAGCGCAGCCGGGCTCTCCTCCAGGGACTTTCCTGCTGGGGGGGGGGCGGGCGGGTGCTGAGGGTCTCCCTGCACCCTCAGCCCCACCTCCTGCCCGAGGGCTCCGCTGGGCGCGGAGGAGGAGTGGGGTGTGCAGAGCCCCCCTGGCTCAGCCCAGGTGTGGTTGTCAGGACTTGCCCCTGCCGGGGCTGGAGGCCGCCTCCTGGCCCAGAGCAAGCCCTGTCCCGCCCTTCCAAGCCCTGTCGGTGCCTCTGTCCACAGGGGGCCAGGGGTCCTGGGCAGGCGAGAGGAGGCTGACCCAGGCCCTTAAAGGGAGCTCAGGGACGTTTCCAGTGTGCTGGTGGCTGCGGGTGGCCCTGTGCACCCTGGTGCCCACAGGACTCTGCTTGTCCGTCCACTTGGCTTGCCCAGTGGCCCCTGGAAGCAGTTGGTAGACCCGGGCCAGAGCCCCAGCAGAGATCAGGTAGGGCCTGACCTGTCGCAACTGGGGACTGACTGGGCACACCTTGAGGAGGTCACGGTCACCTTCAGGAATCGGGATCTGAATGTCAGGCGTGTCACGGTGGGACGAGCCAGGATGGCCCTCAGCAGGGCAAGAGGGATCATGGTCTCCTGCCCCATGCCGCTGTGCTGTGGGGAGACCGGCCCAGCTGGGCCCTCGGTGCCAATCTGAGGCCAAGGACCTTTGTCCCCTGGTCACTGTATCCTCCTAATCTCTGCCCATTGATGGAAGGGGCTGACCAGGCCCTGGGAACGCTTCCCCAGAGCCCAGAAGCCTATCCCCAGGTGACAGGGTGACGTTCTCTGGCTCCTCAGCGGCCCCCAACCGCCTGCACCTGTGGGCCTGCCCCCCAGCCTGCTGTCAGGGCTGGGCCAGGGCTGAGTGGGGGTCCAGCAACCCTGGAGCGCAGCCCTGCTGAAGAGGTGCCCTGGCTCAGGCGCAGCAGGGCCTGGCAGCTGGCCGCTGGCACCCTCCTGAGCCAGGCTCCCAGTTGCTGCCCGGGGCCAGGGCCTCATCTGCAAAGCAGGCAGGGCAACGGGTGCCCTGCCTCCGGGGCCCTGGGCAGGGACAGGCCCCTGTGTCCCAGGTGCCGGGGGTGGCAGCGGTGGCACGGACGGGCTGCAATGAGAGGCCACCGCACCATTTCTGCCCCCACCCACCCCGTCTCCTAAGGCAGGCTGTAGAGAACAGCGTGTCCCTTCAGTGTGGCAGACGCCAGCCACAGGGGACACTACTGCACCGCCAGGGCAGGTGCTGTCCCCCGGGTCCCTTGGCCCCTCCTCAGCCTGCCTGGCCCTTTAATTCAGTTTTTTTTTGTTTTGTTTTAAATGTTGCTGATTTTTTTTTAGATATTTATTCACTTACTTTAGTTGTACACAATGCAATTCATTTACGTTTACGTGGTGCTGAGGATCGAACCCGGGCCGCGCACGTGCGAGGCGAGCGCTCTGCCGCTGAGCCACGACCCCAGCCCCTTAATTTAGTTTGAGACAAGTTCTTGTCAAGTGGCCAGGGATGGCCTGGAAGTGGCCATCCTGCTGCCTCCCCCCGGGTGGCTGGGGTGGCAGGAAGTGCCAGGCTTCTTTTGGAGCTGCCATTCACGTGTGATGTGACTCCCTCACTTAAAGGTGCAGGTCAGTGGTCCAGCGTGTCCATGGTTGTGCAGCCATGAGGTCTGGAACATTCCATCACGCCAGGGGAGACCCTGCCCCCTGAGCAGTGCCCTGGCTCCCGGCCCTGCACCTGCAAGCCCATGCCCAACACTGTGGCCTTGTGTGGGCTGGCTCTCCCTGAGCACAAGGTCCTTAGGTCCCTCCACGCTGCAGCTCTGTCGCCTCGCTCCTGCTCATGGCCGAGGGACACTGCCCCATGACAGGTGGTCTGTTACTGTCCCCCACCTGTGCACACCTGGCGCTGCCTCACTTGGCCTGTCTTCCAGGATGCCTCGTACCTCGAGGACCTCTCCAACGCCTCCATCTTCTCCTCGTCCATCGACTCCCTGTCCGACATTGCGGACACACCTGACTTCCTGCCAGCGGACAGCCTTAGCCAGGTGCCCACCATCTGGGACGTGAGCACCACCTCTTCCACCCACGACAAGGTCAGTGCCCTGGACTCTGCAAAGGCTGTGCCCAGACTCCATGAGTCCCTGGAGACAGGAATTCTGGATAGTAATTCTCACATGTGTGACTGTCACCACTGGGGAGCAACTGGTGTGGCAGGGTAGAGGTCAGGAACACTGCTCAGCACCTTTCAGTGCCCAGTATACCTGCTCCAGAGATCGCTGGCCCCTAGTTTTGGTGGTGCCAAAAGGACACCCATGCTGGGCGCGGTGGCCACGCCTGTCATCCCAGCACATCCCAGCACGGCTGAGGCAGGAGGATCGCTGGTTCAAAGCCAGCCTCAGCAATGGTGAGGCACTTGGCAACTCAGTGAGACCCTGTCTCTAATAAAGTACAGAAAAGGCTGGGGTGTGGCCCAGTGGTCGGGTGCCCCTGAGTTCAATCCCCGGTACCAAAATAAAGGACACCCATCCAGCCCTTTCTGAGGTATTTGGCAAGAAAGAAGCCTCTAGACTTTGGGGGGACAAGTCAGGAATACATCTGGGGGGCCTGACGTGGGGGCTCTGGACACCAGCCCTCCTCTGGGTGCTGACATGGGCACATGCCCTGGACAGCTGACGGGCTGGGGCCAGCAGGGGGACAGGAGGCCCAAGCACCTGGCACTGACCCCACCCTCTGCAGCCACGTGAGGCCACTCAGGCCTGCCTCCCCTTGGGTTCAGTGCCCAGCAGGCACTGCCCACACCCAGGGGCCTGGCTGGCCTTCAGTGGGTGGCACGAGGCCATTTGAACTCCGTGTGCAGAGCTGCCCAGCAGGCTGGAGCCTGACCAGCCTCCCAGGAGCCCACGCAGGGTCTGTTGGGCTCCGTGCCGAGCAGAGCGCGCCAGGGCCGAGCGGGCATGGTCTCGGGACGGCACTCACCTTCCTTAAGACACTCTGGCCGGGCCAGTGCCGTGGCGATGGCTGTCATCCCAGCCCCTCGAGAGGCGGAGGCAAGAGGATGGCAAGTCCCAGGCCAGCCTGGGCAATTTGTGAGACCGTGTCTCAAAATGAAGTCAAGAGGGTGGGCTGGGCCCGTGGCTCTGTGGTAGGGGCCTGCGCGGCAGCGCAAGGCCCTGGCACCGTCCTCAGAACCGTAGACATTAACCTGGTCGTGTTCGCACCTGTGGGGAGACGGGGCTGTGGGAGTCGGTGCCTGGATGGGACCCAGGACCCTTGTCCCCCCGTGAGCCTCCGGCCCTTTGTGGCCCTTGGGCTGTGGCAGCTCAAGAGGCCGAGCCTGCCGGGCCCGGAGGCCAGGTCTGCTGGGGTCGGCGTTAGCGGTCACTCGTGTCGGCTGCGCTGGCGCACACGCAGGAGAGCACGGGTGTTTAGGGTCACACGGGCCCTTGTCTGGCCTGTCTCCTAGCTGTGTCCTGGGCCCACTGCGCCTCAGGGTGGTGCTCTGGACGGTGACGGCCGCACTGCTCGCCACGCGGGGCAGGTCAGGACAGGCCTCTCCCAGACCACGAGCTCTGGTCAGTTCTCCGGCCCGAGGAGGCCATGAGTGACACACAGCTGATCCAGAGGCCAGGCCCGGCTGCCGTCCCAGAGTCGGTGCCCCCCGCCCATCAGGGTGCGACTCGGGCGGGCAGTCCGCCTCCCCAACGCGGACCACGGTCTGGTCATTCCTCACTGTGGCCACCGCACAACGGGCCATTCCCACCTGTTCACCCACAGCAGACCTGTTGTGCCCCTCAGCCACCAGATACCTCCTGTATAGTCACCAGCGGGCCAGGCCCACCAGTGACCCTGCCCAGGGGCCTCGCCTGCATGCCATGTGGCCCTGAGTCTTGTCTGGTCTTCTCCCGGGAAGAGGCCCCACCCCAGGGTCCCCTGTGCTCCTGTGGGCCTGTGTGCCACCGTGGGTCTGCCACACAGAGGGCCTCAGCCACCAGGCCCTGCCCAGCCCGTCAGCTGCGCACCAGCTCCTGTTGGGCCAGGGCTGGGGCAGTTGTCCATGAAAACTGGCGAGTGCTCTTCCCAGGTGGCAGGAGGAGGCAGACACTGGTCTGAAAGGGCCTTCCGGGGCCAGGGTGGCCAAGGCCCAGCCATTCAGGAGGCCTCAGCCGACCCCTGTCTGCCCTCCAGCTGTTCCTGCACGGTGGGGCCCTTCTCAGGCCTCGAGGACCCCGTGGCCGCCCTGCCCAGCACTCCACTTCTCGTCAGCTACCAGGTGAGCCAGGCAGGCCGGCTCCCTCTCTTCCCCACCCCAGCCTCCTGGGCACCTGGGGGCCTCAGATCTCAGGCACCCCAGCCGTGACTGCCCCACTTTGCAGAGGAGGAGACTGAGGTCGAGGTGAGGTGCCGTCTGGGGGTAGGTAGGGCCACCCCACCAGGTCACCGCGTGGCTCGGGCAGCCAGCCTGCTGTCCCAAGGGAGGCCAGGCCGACACGGCAGCACGGGGCCTCTGGACTCTGCTTTGCACTTGCAGTCACAGAGCCAGCCCGAGGAGGAGGACGAGGTGGAAGAGGAGGAGGAGGAGGCGGAAGAGCTCGGTCACGCAGAGACCTATGCGGACTACGTGCCGTCCAAATGTGAGTGGCCCGGTTCAGCTGGGACAAAATCGGACACCCTCAGCCCCAGGCCAAGACCTGCCCACACCCCAACCTCACCCACGTGGGCCCAGGGCCACAGCCACAGGGAATTGGTGAGACCTTCCTGTCCCTCGCCCACCCGCCAGCCACCGAGGCCCCAGCCTCACTCCCTGCTGCCCCTCCAGCCAAGCTCGGGAAGCAGCACCCAGACCGCGTGGTGGAGACCAGCACCCTCTCCAGCGTCCCTCCGCCAGACATCACCTACAGCCTGGCCCTGCCCACCTCAGACTCCGGGGCCCTGTCTGCCCTGCAGCTCGAGGCCATCACCTATGCCTGCCAGGTGACTTCCCAGACCCCGCTGGCCCATGCCCAGCTGCTGGGGAAGGGTGGGCCCAGGAGGGAAGCCCAGGCCCTCACCACCTCATGCTGTGCAGCAACACGAGGTCCTGCTGCCCAGCGGGCAGCGCGCGGGATTCCTCATCGGAGACGGGGCCGGTGTGGGCAAGGGCCGGACGGTGGCTGGCATCATCGTGGAGAACTACCTGCGAGGCAGGAAGAAGGCCCTGTGGTGAGCGCCTGCCCCGGGGGTGGGAGCCGGCGGGAGCCCCGACCGCCCTGACCTGGCCGCTGCCCCAGGTTCAGCGTCTCCAACGACCTCAAGTACGACGCCGAGCGGGACCTGCGGGACATCGAGGCTCCGGGCATCGCTGTGCACGCACTGAGCAAGGTGCGGGCACACCACACGGAGGGGCGGGGTTGCGGGGAGCAGCCCCCCGTGCCCACCTCACTCCACTGGGGAGCCCAGGTGGAGAAGGGCACCTCCCCACGCCCACACCCGTGCCGTTGCAGATCAAGTACGGCGACAACACTACCTCGGAGGGCGTCCTCTTCGCCACCTACTCCGCCCTGATCGGGGAGAGCCAGGCTGGAGGGCAGCACCGCACGCGCCTGCGGCAGATCCTGCAGTGGTGCGGGGAGGCCTTCGAGGGCGTGGTATCCTGCCGGCCTCCAGGCGGGCCGCCTCCCCGCAGGAGCAGGGCCCCACAGCTCACCCTGGCCCCCACCCTGCCGCCACCCGGCCTGGCGCTGGCCAGCCAGACAGTGGCCAGACTCCATGTTGGTGTCTGTGAGGACACCTGGACGGTGGCGGCTGCCGTGCGGCCCGCAGGCATGCAAGGGTGCCGAGTCCCGCCCTCCTGGAGATAGGCCTGGTGCCAGAGGCCGCCCCTGCCTGGGGCTTGGCCTTGCCAGGAGTTGCCGAGGGGTGGGGGACGCAGGCACACAGGCCACCTCATTCCACACCCGTGCTGGGGTGGGACCAGAGGCTCACCGCTGAGCCGCGTCACCAGCCCCATCTGGTGTCACTTTGAGACGGGAGCCTGATGTGGTGGCATGTCTGTCGCCAGTGACTGGGGAGGCTGAAGCAGGGGATGAGGCGTCCCAGCCCAGCCGTGGCTCCCTAGTGAGACCCTGCCTCAAAATCTACATCAGAAACAAGAGGCCAGACAGACGGACGCGGGGTGTGGCTCAGCGGTCGAGTGCCCCTGGGCTCAAGCCCAGGCACAAAGAGAGCTGGCCGAGCCCCGCCCGTGGCAGCGGTGCGGGCGCCCTCCCCGTGGAGCACGTCTCGCCTCCCCGGCCGCGTGCGGCGCTGTCGCCCAGCAGCTGACAGACGTGGCTGCGCGGGACCTGCGGTCCCGGCTCGCGGGCTTCGGCGGGCTGCCCACCACCCGGAACGCTCCTTAACCCTCGCCCCCAGATCGTGTTTGACGAGTGCCACAAGGCCAAGAACGCCAGCTCCACCAAGATGGGCAAGGCCGTGCTGGACCTGCAGAGCAAGCTGCCCCTGGCCAGGGTGGTCTACGCCAGTGCCACAGGTGGGCCCCGGCAGCGGCCAGCCCGGCCGGCTGTGCGCTCCTCAGGCCTGGGGCGGAGGCTCACTGTCCCTAGGCCACCGCACCTCCCCTCGGGGCCTGCCCCCGCCTGTGGCTCTGCCAGTCTCAGCGGTGCCCGTCTGGAGTGTTGCCCAGTGCTCCAGGTCCCCGCCAGCTCCCCCTCGTGCCCGTCATGCCTGAGCCCCTGCACCCCCGGCTTCAAGCTGCCACCTCCTACTGGCCAGGAGGAGCTGACGGCTCCCCCCCCCAGGTGCCTCGGAGCCCCGAAACATGATCTACATGAGCCGCCTGGGCATCTGGGGTGAAGGCACACCCTTCCGGACCTTCGAGGAGTTCCTGCACGCCATTGAGAAGAGGTGAGCCCTCCCCGCGCGGGAGGCAGGTCCCCCGGCGTCGTGTCCTGTGTCAGGGCGTGAGTCAGACCTCCTGCTGCCAGGCCCTGCCAGGCCCAAGCCTCTGCCTCCTCCAGGCTGCTGGCCCGGGCCCAGCCGTGGTCTGCTGTGGCTGGCCACGCTCTCTGCGTACCTGGCTCTTTCCCGTCCCAGTTTCCGCCCCTCCTCTGGGGGGACGTGGTGCTGAGGAGGCCATGCTGCCCCCAGGGGTGTGGGTGCCATGGAGATCGTGGCCATGGACATGAAGGTCAGCGGCATGTACATCGCACGCCAGCTCAGCTTCTCTGGGGTCACCTTCCGCATCGAGGAGATCCCCCTGCCCCCAGCCTTTGAGCGCGTCTACAACCGGGCAGCCCTGTTGGTGAGCTGGGCGCCCCGGGCAGGGTGGGCCAGTGCGGGTCCCTCGTGTGTCTCCCTGGAGCTCCGCCCCAGTCAGGGAGGCCCAGCCTCATCCTGCTCCCCTGTGGGGCCCTCGTGGGGCTGGGCCCGAGGGCATCAGCTGGAGGCCCGGCCACCTTCCCAGGCTCAGGAGCACTCCGTCCCAGGCGGTGGCCTGTGTTGGTGGCTGCGCTTGGATGAGTTCCTGCTCCCTACTGGCCTGGGCACAAACCCTTGACCCTGCCCTGCCTGTGCCAGGTGACTTTAGGTCAGACTCACCCAGGGTCCCCTTCTGCCCTGTGGATGTGGGGTGAGGTCATTCTCTGGTGGTGTTCTGGGCACTGTCGGCCATCCCAGGCCAGGAGCTTCCAGATGTCCCCAGAGGGTCCTGGTGTCCCCTGGGCTGAGGCACCAGGAGTGGCCTGGGGTGACCTCAGGCAGGCCTGCAGCTGCCCCGCCCTCCTGGGCTCTGGCGTGTGCTCTGCGCTGCTGCCCGGCTCTGCCCGCCGCGGCCTGCGTGCTGCTGGCTTCTTCCTGTGCAGACGCACAGCGTCTCTGCAGGTCATGGCCTGGCTCAGGAGCCCTTGTCCTTGCAGTGGGCCGAGGCCCTGGGCGTGTTCCAGCAGGCGGCCGACTGGGTGGGCCTGGAGTCGCGCAAGTCCCTGTGGGGCCAGTTCTGGTCCGCCCACCAGCGCTTCTTCAAGTACCTGTGTGTCGCTGCCAAGGTGCGCCGGCTGGTGGAGCTGGCCCGCGAGGAGCTGGCCCGAGACAAGGTGTGCGGCCCACCGCTCACGGCTGCCCTGGCCTCCTCACCCTCCTGAGAGCTGGCGGGGCACCGGTTCATCGTGGGGTGGCCCTGGAGGGGACCGGGCTCACACAGGCCCAAGGGTGGTGGGGTCAGAAACGTGCAGCTGAGGCACGGGCTGGGCAGGGTCTGCGGAAGGGGACGCCTAGGCGGTGACCTTGTGGTGGGCAGGCTGGCCAGTCCTGAGATGGGAAGCCTGCTGCTACCCTGCCCGTCACTGCCCCGGGGACACTCCTGGCCACAGGAGAAGAGTGGGTGGGAATGGTGGCCTCCCCGAGCCTGCTCAGAGCCACTGTCCCCGCAGTGTGTGGTCATCGGGCTGCAGTCCACGGGCGAGGCGCGGACCCGGGAGGTGCTGGGCGAGAATGAGGGCCACCTGGACTGCTTTGTGTCCGCCGCCGAGTGAGTGGGGTGGGGGTCACGGGCAGCTGGGCAGCTGGGCTTCCCATGACCAGCCTGTGGACGGCCCTGCCCTTTGGTCCCTGTCACCTGAGGATGCGGTCTGGAAGCCACCTCAGGCCACAGTGCTGACCCTGCGGCCTTAAGCCAGGCTCAGGGTTTGGTCTTTGTTTTCTAGCTTGAATTTCCAGGCTAGGAAAATTGCATGGGTGACCCCAGCCCCAGCCAGGTGGGGGGTTGTTTTGGGGCTCCTGGGTCTGCAAGGCTTAGGCACCCGACCTCACGGTGGGCCCTTCTGCAGAACTCCACAGGCTTCCAGGACTGGCCCTGTGGTCAGTCCCTGCGGCCCCAGCCTCCCTTCCTGAGGTCAGGACTGCCCCCAGCACACCCTGCTGAGGGTCTTCACCCTCTGCTCCTGGTCTCCAGGCCCTGGGGCTCCTGCGCCTCCCCCAGCCCCAGCTGCAGGCCGCCCTCATACTTGGAGGTGCTCAGCCACTGTGTCCAGCTGCCTGCAGCAAGGACACTCAGGGCGCAGGCCCTGCCCACGCTGCTCCTGCCCCCGAGCGTGGCCCCGTCCCCCGCCGCGAGGCTGCCGTGCGCGGTGGGGCAGAGCCTCTCCTCCCGCAGGGGCGTCTTCCTGTCGCTCATCCAGAAGCACTTCCCCTCCACCAGGAGGAAGCGGGACCGAGGCGCCGGCAAGAGGAGACGTAAGCAGCGCCCGCCTCGGGCCTCTGCCCCTTGTGCTTCCCGCCCTGCTCCCGCCCTGCCGCCAGAGCCTGCAGGGCTCCTCTGCGGACTCAGGCCTGCCCCAGCAGGCACGGTCAGCCCTGTCCCACAGGGCAGCTCAGGGGGCCCTCCTGGGGACACACAGGCTTGGCCAGGGCAAGCTCCCAGGGAGCCCCAGCAGGTCAGCCTCGGGCCTCCCTGCCACCCAGAGGCCCCGCCCAGCTGCCCACTGCTGCTGCCAGGGCGGCGTGGCTGGCCCCACGTCGGCTGCATGCCGTGGCCTCTGGCCTCACGCGGCAGGCGAGAGGCCCGGGCTCCAGCCAGGAGCTGCGCTGCTCAGACTTGAGCGAGTCCTGGGTGCCAGCTGCGCACACCAGGCTGGGCCCAGAAAGCGTCCCCCAGACCCCAGAGTCACCAGCAGCATGTGGGTGAGGTGTGGCCACCTGCAGGGCACCGTGGGCAGCCAGGCCAGGAGGAGCCTGGCCGCTCACCTGCTCATAGCCAGGCATGAGGCTGAGATGGGGCTGCAGGGCTCTGCCACCCTGAAGCCCTCCCTCACCCACCCCAGCCTCCTCCTCGCCAGGCCTCGAGGGCGGTCAGCCACGGCAGCGGCAGCATGTGCAGCCGCTGTGCCGCTGTCCCCTCGGAGGCTCTGGGCACATCCTCTGCCCACCCACGGCCAGCACCGCCTGGAGCCCAGAGCGGCCTCCGGGGAGCGCGAGGCTGATGTCCAAGGTGCTCCTTCTCCCCACGCCCTGCCCGTCAGCAGGGACACGGGTTTCTGGGAAGGGAGGCCCAGGAGGACGCTGCAGTCATGTGCACAGGGCTCCTGCCAAGGCCTCCCCGCTCCAGAGGAGCAAGGGCTGCGGCGAGGGCCGGGCAGCGGGCACACAGGCAGGCTCTGCCCTCAAGGCGTTCCCCTGACCCCTGCACCCGCCGTCCCGGCTGTGGCTGCCCTTCCTGCCCCACAGTCTGGCGCTCCGTGACCCCAGCTCCTGCTGCAGGGCGGCCGCGGGGGCCGTGGGGCCAAGGTGCCCAGGCTGGCGCTGGAGGGGGCCGTGATCCGCATCAGCGACGACAGCAGCACCGAGTCGGACGCCGGCCTGGACAGCGACTTCAACTCCTCCCCGGAGTCCCTGGTGGACGACGACGTGGTCATCGTGGACGCCACAGGACTCCCCACAGAGGACCGAGGTGGGGCCTGCTGGGTCAGGTCAAGCGCAGTCCTGGCCACCCCCAGGCTCTGGTGGTGGACGCAGCCTCCTGGTAGAGGAAGGGAAGGCTGAGCTCAGAGTGGCCCGGGCAGGGCCACACAGCCTGCCACAAGGCCAGCTGGCTCTCATGCAGTTTGGGCCCAGAGGCGGTCAGGGCTGGCACCCCAGCTGGCCTTGGGGAAAACAGGCCTAGGAAATGGCTCCCACCTCCCCTCAGGCTGGCCAGAACCCCAGCTGTCCCTTGCCCTGACCCGAGTCCCTCCCTGGCCCTCTGCCCTGCAGGCCCCGTGTGCTCCCTGCAGAGGGAGCTGCACGGCCCTGGTGTCCTGGAGCGCGTGGAGCGGCTGAAGCAGGACCTCCTAGCCAAGGTGCGTGCGCTGGGCCGGGAGCTGCCAGCCAACACCCTGGACGAGCTCATCGACCAGCTCGGGGGTCCCGAGCGAGTGGCAGAGGTGAGCAGAGCTGTGGCCAGCCCCGCCTGTGGACTCTGGGCGGCTCTGGCAGCCCTGTGGCCACCTGTGCCACTGCAGAGCCCAGGACAGGAACAGGCCCTGGACTCAGTGCCCAGATGGCAGTGGGGTAGGAGGTGGGTCTGCCATGGAGGACTCGCCTCCTGCAGCCTGGCCCGGCCTGGCTCCCCACCTCCGGCCTCCCACCCGCCGCCCCTCACCTATGCACCGGTAGCTGGAAACGCGGGTCTTCAGCTGTGTCGGAAAGCCCCGTGCGCCAGCTGAGACCACGCTGCCCGGGCGCACCAGACCCCACGCCCACATAGCCAGGACCCGGGGCGCCAGTGGGGAGGCAGGGGCAGCCTTGGGCGGCATGCCACTGACAGCAGTCCCTGCCTCCCGACAGATGACTGGCAGGAAGGGCCGTGTTGTGTCCAGGCCCGACGGGACGGTGGCCTTCGAGTCGCGGGCAGAGCAGGGCCTGTCCATTGACCATGTGAACCTCAGGGAGAAGCAGCGCTTCATGAGTGGCGAGAAGGTGCGGGGGGGGGGGGGGGGGGGGGCGGGCCCGGCGCGGATGCAGCCATCGGCTGTACGGCCTGCGTGAGTGTGAGCGTGCCCCGTGCCTGCGCGGTGTGTGCACCCTGTGCCTGCGCAGGTGTGAGTGTGCCCCGTGCCTGCGCAGGTGTGAGTGTGAGTGTGCACCCTGTGCCTGCGCAGGTGTGAGTGTGCACCCCTTGCACGTGTGTGCCGGCACTTGTGGCTCCGTAGGTGTGTGTGTGCACAGCAGTGACTCCCGCAGGCCTCCTCCTTTGGACACGTCTGCCGCATCTCTCCCGAGCTGAGTGGTGGGAAGGGGCTGCTGGCTGCACGGGGCCGCCCAGGCCTGAGGAGGGCCTGAGCCCTGCTCCCAGCCCACTGACCCCTCCCACCTCCAGCTCGTGGCCATCATCTCTGAGGCTTCCAGCTCCGGCGTCTCCCTCCAAGCAGACCGCAGGGTCAGGAACCAACGGCGGCGCGTGCACATGACTCTCGAGCTGCCCTGGAGTGCTGACCGTGCCATCCAGCAGTTTGGTGAGCCTGGCCCCCGCCAAGGCTGGCCCCTGCCCCAGTGTCCCTCCCCTCAGGCTGTTCCTGAGAGCCCTTCTGCCCCTAGGCCGCACCCACCGGTCCAACCAAGTCTCAGCACCCGAGTACGTCTTCCTCATCTCCGAGCTGGCTGGGGAGCGCCGGTTCGCCTCCATTGTGGCCAAGCGGCTGGAGAGCCTGGTGAGCAGGGGCCCAGGGCTGGGCCTGAGGCAGGCTCGGGGAGGCGCCTGCGGGCAACACACAGACAGCCTTTCCAACCCTGGCAGGGCGCCCTGACCCACGGAGACCGCCGCGCCACCGAGTCCCGGGACCTGAGCAAGTACAACTTTGAAAACAAGGTACCTGGGAAGCCAGGCGGGCAGGCCAGACTCCCTCTGGCTCTACCCACTCACTGCCCCCTCCTGCCCCCAGTACGGCACCCGGGCCCTCAGCCGAGTCCTCAGCACCATCCTGAGCCAGACGGACAGCAAGGTGCCCCTTCCCCGCGGCTACCCTGGAGGGGACGCAGCCTTCTTCCGGGGTGAGCAGGGGCACACGGGGCCTTTCTGGGAGCACAGCGGAGTGGCAGGGCTCAGCAGTTTGGGGCACCCGTTCTGCAGGCTGGCTCGTGTTGAAAGACCTCCCATCCTGGCACAAAGGGCTGTGGATGGTTGAGGAAGCCAGTGGCCCCCAGCGGCCCCCGCCGGGCAGAGGCTGAGGGCATGGCGTTCAGGCCTGCTTCCAGAACTCTTGCTGGCCCAGGAGCCCGGCCTCAGGGTCCCCAGCCCTACACACGGACGCCAGGCAGTGGCTGGGAGGAGCGCGAGCCGGGCGGGCAGGGCGGCCCGGGCGTCTCCGGGTCAGCGTGCAAGGCCCTCCCTGCAGACATGAAGCAAGGCCTGCTGTCAGTCGGCATCGGTGGACGGGAGTCTCGGTCTGGCTGCCTGGACGTGGAGAAGGGTGAGTGCCCGTGCACCCGGGCCCGGGCGGGGAGCGTGGCCCGCACAGCCTGAGACCTGGTCCCTCCTACACAGACTGCTCCATCACCAAGTTCCTCAACCGCATCCTGGGGCTGGAGGTCCGCAAGCAGAACGCGCTCTTCCAGTACTTCTCAGACACCTTCGACCACCTCATCGAGATGGACAAGAAGGAGGGCAGATACGACATGGGCATCCTGGGTGAGCCTCATCGGCAGTGCCCTCGGGGGCGCCTGGGGACCCCCCCCCGGCTGCTCCCGGGGTGCTGAGGTTCAGATGGAGGCCTTGGTGCTAGCTGGATTCAAGGTCAGGCTGCCATCGGCTCCTGTCCACCTACAGCCACCTAGTGGCCCGTGTGCCCCACACTCCCGGCCTTCGAGAAGTCCACCATAAGTGGTCAGTAAACCCCCTCCGAGGGCAGGTGGCTAGTATCTGTGCTTTGCTGGCCAGTCTGCTGGCCACCTGGCTAGCACCCTGTGGGTGAGCACCAACGGCTGGACTATGTGGAGAACTTGGTTCGTCAAGAGCATAGGCCCCTCAGAGCTGCACAGCACAGGGCACTGAGGCACAGGACCTGCCTGGCCACATGTGGAGGGACTGGCCCCAGACGGCCTCCACATCCTGAGCCATGTCGTCTGCTTCACGCGGTCACCTGGGGACTGCCTCAGTGGTGTCAACAAGGGTTCCCAAAGCACAGGCCCAGCTAGGCCTCCTGGGTTGGACCCGCGGGGGCGAGGGTCACCCTGGGCTCTTGGGCCTTGGCTGTGCTCACCAGCCCAGCCTGCCTTCTTCCCAGACCTGGCTCCCGGCGTTGACGAGATCTATGAGGAGAGCCAGCAGGTGTTCCTGGCCCCCGGGCACCCGCAGGACGGGCAGGTGGTCTTCTATAAGGTGAGCAGGCGCTGCCCAGCCTCCAGCCTTCGCCTCCGGCTCTGCCCCTCTAACACCGACTTGCCGTGGTAGATCAGCGTGGACCGTGGCCTGAAGTGGGAGGAGGCGTTCGCCAAGGCGCTGGAGCTGACAGGCCCCTACGATGGCTTCTACCTCTCCTACAAGGTGGGCAGCCACCTGCGCCCCACACCTGCCTGCTCCTCATACTCAGGAGCAAGGCCAGAGTGACCGTGGGTGGCCAGCCAGTCACTGTGGCTGGGCAAGACGGCCATGTCCTGCCTGTGGGGCCCACTCCCGACGAGTAGCTAGGAAGTCACCTGCCTGGAGACCCTGGAGGGCACCGGCCTTACCACTCCCCTCCCCAGGTACGGGGCAACAGGCCCAGCTGCCTCCTGGCCGAGCAGAACCGCAGCAAGCACTTCACCGTGTACAAGCCCAACATCGGCCGGCAGAGCCAGCTGGAGACCCTGGACAGCCTGGGCCGCAAGTTCCGGCGGGTAGGTGGCGGAGCGGGCAGCAGACTCGCGTCCCAGACTGGAGGCCCCAGGCCTGCCCCTGGTGGACAGCTCCCTGGCACTGGGGAGGGGATGCAGAGCCAGCAGGCCACTCCTTTGTGCCCTGCCTGGGCTGCAGGCCCTGGCTTATGGCTGTGTCCCCAGGTCACTGCAGAGGAGGCCCGGGAGCACTGGGAGAGCGGCTACGCCTTCTCGCTGACACACTGCAGCCACACTGCGTGGTGAGAGCCTGGGCCAGGCGGGGAGGGTGCACACCGGACACAGCCCGCCTCCCCTCGGCCCCTTTAGGGCTGCTGTTCAGTCCCAAGGACCGGGCACCCGTCAGGCACCTGGGGCTGGGGGACCCTGCCAGGCTGCTGAGCACGGCCGCCCCACAGGAACCAGCACTGCCGGCTCGTGCAGGAGGGCAAGGACTGCACGCAGGGCCTGCGGCTGCGGCACCACTACATGCTGTGTGGGGCCCTGCTGCGCGTGTGGGGCCGCATCGCCGCCGTCATGGCCGACGTGAGCAGCAGCAGCTACTTGCAGATCGTGCGTCTCAAGACCAAGGACAAGAAGAAGCAAGTGGGTGAGTGGGCGCCTGCACGGTGGGCCACAGGGGGCCACAAGGTGGGGCGCTGACCAGCTTGCCCACGCGACCCGCAGGCATCAAGATACCCGAGAGCTGCGTGCGCCGCGTGCTGCAGGAGCTGCGGCAGATGGACGCAGACGTCAAGCGCAGGAGCGCCTGTGGCCCCGGCCTCACCGCCCCCACGCTGCCCACCCCCGCGCGCCCTGGAGCTGCCCTATGGCCCTGGTGAGGTGCTGGACCTCACCTACAGCCCACCGGCCGAGGCCTTCCCACCACCTCCGCATTTCGCCTTCCCTGCGCCCCCCCAGACCCTGGTGCACTGCTGCTGGGCACGCGGGACTCCATGGCCGACCCCGCCACACTGGCGCATCAGGGCTGCGACATCAACTTCAAGGAGGTGCTGGAGGACATGCTGCGCTCCCTGCACGCGGGGCCTGCAGAGCCCCCGGAGCGGCAGAGTGTGATCCAGTTCAGCCCGCCTTTCCCCAACTCCTAGACCACCCGGCTGGCCGCCCTGGAGATGGCTGTCCAGCTGCTGCGTCCAGCAGCTTCCCTGGGAGCTGGTGGGAGCCACCGAGGACCCTGCGACTACCAGGGCCCACCAGCCCCCGCAGTGCCTTCCCCACCGGCTGGTGCCCCGCAGTGCCAGCACTGGCCCACTCAGGACTACCCGGGTGCGGGGCCCTCAGCCAGGCCCACAGGACCACCTGGCCCAGGCCCCAAAGCCTAAAGCCGCAAAGCTGGTGGCCCCAAGAGCTGCAAACTCAGGAAACCCCGGTGCTCAGGCCCCGCCGCTCGGGGGCTCCGTGGGGCAGATCCCCGTTAATATATGCAATCCCTTCCCCTTGCTCCCTAAATTATTGCCTGGCCACCTCCCCGGGGGGTGGCCTCTAGTTTCTAATGTATTTATAATGAACTCTGATGTATATATGTAAAGAGATCTTTTCTAAATACATGTGCCTTTTGCCTACTTCCTGCAGTCTGCTGCTCCTACGCTGAGTGGGAGGGTGCCCCAGGTCACACCAGAGCTGAGGGCACTGCAGGCCACAGGGAGACCTACCAGCTCCGGCTCCGGTGTGGGGGAGGCAGCACCCACGGCCTCAGGGAAGCTGTCTGGATGTCCCTGGGGCTGGGGCCAGGACAGGCCTCTGAGCCTCACTTTCCTCCCAGCCCTTCTAAGTGCTTGGGCTTCTGGAGGAGCCGCAGCCTAGAGCTTAGAGGAACAGCGGCCACCAGGCCCTTGCTGGAGGCCGAGGGAGCAGACATGCTGTCCCTCAGCAATGCCTGGCCTCTGGCCCACAGGGGCTCACAAGAGGGGAAGACAAAAGGCAGGACCCAGGAGACCTTGCAGACCACCTGAGGGAACCTGGGGTGGGCTCAAGACCCCTGGCCCCCATCCTGCCGAGCCCCGAGGCCTCCACCCCTCCCTTACCCCAGTGGCTACATCCCCTGCTGCTGGCCTTTCCTGGAGGTATTCTAAGAAGGCAGGGGACCAGAGGGACAGCTGGGCCCAGCCACCCTGACAGCCCCTGGTTAGGCCCAGTTTCCTCAAACTGCAGGCAGGCAGCCAGCCTGGGCCCCTCCAAACGGTGGCTGGTGTTGATCTGCAGTTCTTTCCTGGCCCCTGGCCATGCCCAGACCTCAAAGAAGACGATTTAGTGACACCCCCCAGGCACTCCAAGGGACAGATGCAGCCCAGATGGCAGGCATGGTCACCCTGACTAGTGTCTCTGGGGCCTGACCCTCCCACCTCTGACTGCAGTCTCCAAGAACTAGGGAGGACAGACCCCAGATGACTGGCTCCTCCTGGGTTAGCACCCTTGCCAGGAAGACCTGCAGCTTAGGAGAATCAGCTCCTCTAGGAATCCTCCCTGTCCACCAGGTCTGCCTGTGCCCTGGGGCCCAGCCTCAGGGATCAGCCCTCTGAGCAGCTCACCCAGATCCCGCGGCAGCTCTCTCAACCCTGAGGGGAGCCCCACCCCCAGGCAGGACAACAGAGATGGATTTCCACATTTTATTCCCACAAGGCAGCCAGGGTGGGGCACCGAGCTAAGCCCTCAGACCACATGACCTTCCGCTGGCAGGTGCACGCCAGGTTCTCGGGTCCGCCCCACCAGCAAGGCTGGTTTGCAGGCGGGCCTTCATGGTCGCCAGGTAGAAGGCTCTGGGGGTGTGGGCAGAGGCTCGGCAGGGGCACACTTGTGGAGCTAGATATAGCAGGGCAGGTCCTTCTCTATCACCTGTAGGGAGAGGTGGGTAAGCGGTGGCTCCTCCAGGACCCCCACCAGGCTGACTCCCCAAAAGGCACCTACCAGGGGCTCCTCCATGGGACCATACCGCTTCACCACGCAGCCATTCTTGTCTATGAGGAACTGCAGAGAGAAAGGCCATGTTGGGAGGGCAAGACCTGGGCAGCCACCCTGCCCCTCCCTCCCTGCCACCACCCTCACCTTGGTGAAGTTCCACTTGATGGCACTACAACAGAAGCACAAGGAGGTGAGGAATCAGCAACTGGCCAGCCCGCGGGCCCGCCCCCCAGGGCCACTCACTTTCCCAGCATGCCCTTCCCCTTGGGCTGGATCTTCATCCACTTCCACAGTGGGTGGGCATCCTCCCCGTTCACGCAGATCTTGCTATACATGTCGAATTTGACATTGTAGCTAGCGGCAAACTCCTTGATCTCCTCGTTGGTCCCTGGCTCCTGCAGTGGTAACAGAGGAGTGGGCTACAGGCACCCCGGCCAGGCTCTGCCCAAGGCCCACGTCCTCTCTCTGACAGGGCTGGGGCAGTGACCCACCTGCCTCCCAAACTGGTTGCAGGGAAAGGCCAGGATCCGTAAACCGCACTCAGCATATCGGGCGTGCAGGTCGACTAGCTGAGTATAGTTCACATCGGTTTTGCCTCACTGGGAGGCCACGTTGGTGACGATGCACACAAAGCCCCTAGAGGGGGTGAGCAGTGGTCAGGAGAGGTCAGCGGCTCCCCTCAGGTGGGCCCTGCACCCCCATGGGCAGGTACCCACTTGTACTTGTCCAGGCAAACCATATGCCCGTCGATGTCCTTGGCCGAGAAGTCATGCATGGAGCGACAGCAGCGCCAGTCATCATGGGACGCACACTGCAAGGCAAGGGGGCTGAGCAGCAGCAGGCCTGCGCAGCCAGAATCCAGAGTCCTCGCAGGAGGAAGGATTCCTGGCGGACCAGTGCTGAGGAAACCGGGGGCCCGGGGCACGATAAGGTCAGGGCCCCTCCTCCTCCGTGGTGCTCACGAGGGGCTACAGGAGACCGACCCTGAGGTCGGTTCGATACCCCAAAGGTTGCCACGACAGCGAGGGAGGGATGCCGGCGCACACCGGCCCAGAAGTTCACATTCCTGGATGGTGGTCGGCACCTCCAGCTCAGGGCTGCAGGAACAGGGGTCCATCGCCGGAGGCGCGTCCTTCTGCGCCGCCGGGGCACCGGCCCTGCTGTCTGCAGCAGTTCGGGAAGGGAGCCCCCGGCTGCACAGTCGGCCACCAACCGCCCGGCCGGGACAAAGGCAGGTAGCCAGCGAGCCCCGCCGCCGACTGTGACGCACTGCGCAGGCGCGGAGCGCGACCGGAGCCCAGCCCGGGCGGCGCCCCCTGGGCCCCGCGGCCGCTGACCCTGCTCTGCCCGAGGGCGCCACCCGAGGCCCTAGCGGCCCAGCTCTGCCCGGCCGGCCCAACCACCAACACGCCCGGGCCCCGCCTCCAGCCCCGACCTTGGCCCGCAGTCCCGGAAACTGACCCGATCCCGACCCGCAGTCCCGGACAGACCCCCTCCCGCGGACGCCCCCCACCCTGGCTGACGACTCTCCCGACCCCGACCCGCCGTCCCGGACACTAACCCCCGACTCCGACCCCTGCCCGCCACCGCCTGACCCAGGCTCGCCGTCTGGGCTCGTGACGGCCGCGGAGAGCGACCAGACGCAGTCACTCGCGTCCGCGCGGGGCCAGTGGAGCAGAGGTCGCCCACCCGATGCTCCGCCCCGCGGCCGGGATCCCGCGCGAACTCTAACGGCCCCGGCCGGCAGGCGGACGCTGCACTCACCATGGTTCCGGCCAAGCCAGGAGCAGCCAGGGCACCGCACAGCAGCGCCGGCTTCAGCAAGCGGCTCAGGCGGCTCAAGCGGCCCAAGATCATCGCGGCGGCGGCCAGAGCCAGCGGCTCCTCCCCTCGCTCAGCCGGCCAATGGACGTACGCCGGCCCGCCTCGCCGGCCCGCCTTCGGCCACGCCCACCAAAGCCCTCATTGGCCATTCGCAGGGGCGCTGCAGACACGCGCCAGAGCCAACCAATGGCAGTCCGCAGTGAGGCGGATTGGGGCGGGGCGGAGCCTGTGGGGTTTGTTGCGGTCAGTGACTGCGCATGCTCGCAGGTTAGGAGTGGGGCGGGAGCCGTGTCCACGCGGGCTGCGGACAGTTATCCGGGCGGTTGCAGGCAGCGCGGCGCATCGCCATAGCGCTTGAGCATCCACCGGTGCGGGGAATTCGAAATAGTAGAAAAGGCACCCCCAAAAAGGCCTTTTGGAAGCAGGGCATTTTTTTTTTTTTTTGTGGTACCGGGGATTGAACTCAGGGGCACTCGACCACTGGGCCACATCCCCAGCCCTTTTTTGTACTTTATTAGAGACAGGGTTTCACTGAGTTGCTAAGTGCCTCACCACTGCTGAGGCTGGCTTTGAACTCGCGATCCTCCTGCCTCAGCCTCCCAAGTGCTGGGATTACAGACGTGCGCCACCGCGCCCGGCTAGGGCACTTTATATAAAGTCAAACCAGTGCGGGGCCGGTCGCTGCAGGCGGGGACGGGGTCGCTGTCCTCTCCTGCGCACGCGCCTTCTCCTTGAAGGCAGAGGCAGCTGCTCAGGTCTTAGGGATTTGCGTGCGCCTTAAGCACATGCCCGGGCATCAGCTGGAAACGTTAACCCCAGAGGTCCTGATGGAGAAGTAAGGCATGGCTAGAAAGGAGACCTCAAGGAAATAAGATTTAGTTCAGAAGTTCCGCATACTTTTCCAGGCCTGTTACTCCCAAATTCCTGGGAAATCTGTAAATTTTTTTTTGTTTTTGTTTTTGTTTTTTTTTGTTACGGGGATTGAACTCAGGACCACTGGGCCACATCCCCATCCCTTTTTGTTGTTGTTGTATTTTATTAGAGACAGGGTCTCACTGAGTTGCTGATTCCCTCGTCATTCCTGAAGCTGGCTTTGAACTCGCAATCCTCCTGCCTCAGCCTCCCAAGTGCTGGGATTACAGGAATGCGCCACCACGCCCAGCTTTGTAAATCTTAAAATCATCTGTAAATCCATTCTGATATACTTTGTGCATCGTTAATTAAACCCCCAATAGATTAAGAGAGGTGTATTTTGAGAAACCTATAATTTTAAGGGGCTTTCCACTGTTACCTATTGATCAGATAAGGGAGACTGCCAGTGTAAGGATCCCGAGAACGGCCAGACCCTAGTGTACCTCCTTGTGATGTCATCTCCACACTCCTTCCCAAGCCCATCCTTACCAAGTTTCCTTTAAAAGAAGAGCTGGGCTGGGCGCGGTGGCTCACCTCTGTAATCCCAGCACTTTGGGAGGCTGAGGCAGGAGGATCATGAGTTCAAAACCAGCCTCAGCAAGGGCGAGGCACTTAGCAACATAGTGAGACCCTGTCTCTAAATAAAATACAAAACAAAACAAAAAAATGCTGGGGATGTGACCCAGTGGTCGAGTGCCCCTGAGTTCAATTCCCGGTACCACAAAAAAAAAAAAAAAAAAAAAAAAAGAGCTAAAACGCTGTCTCATCTGCTTTCCTAATTAAGCCATGCCTCTGGCTGTGATGGAAACTCTCTCCCTCAGGCCCTGTGAGTCAAAGACACCACCCCCCCTTCCTCTCCCCCGGCAGGCTGGCGGGTGCCGAGGACATAGGGCAGAGGCTTCCGCTCCAGTGCCTTCTCTCTGCTGCGCTGGCTGCTGCCGGGAAGCAAGACCCAGCCCGTTCTTGGGCACCGAGCCAAGAACTCCCTCAGCCAGCCTGTCCACCCCCAGGACTGGCCACTGGCCTTGTGTTCCCCTCCAGGTCTCACCCCTTCTTTGACCTCCAAAGACCACTTCTGCCCAGGCAGTTGGGGACAGGACTTGGGCTGCCCCCCTTTGGGGGAGGCCAGGAGGCCTGCAGAAGCAGGGCATGGGGGTCTTAGGAGGCCTCCAGCCTGCCAGCCAGATGCCAGAATCCCGCCTTGCTCCCCTCCAGCTCGGCCAGGAGTTTTGAGACTGGCTGCTTGGCAGAATCCCCGTTGTCCCTGTCTCACCAGCCACCTCCCTTCTCAGGAAGTCCCCCACTTCCTCCAGCCCTGGGAGAGTGCAGCGACACAGGAGCGTGGCCACACTGTGGGCTTTGCCCATCCACCATACTCGACGGTACTTTGCCATGAACACCAGGGAGCTTGTTTACTTCTGGTTGCCGGAAAAAACAGCTCACAAAGTGCCCTTGGGGTGGGGGACCTGAGGGACTTCACTCCATTCCTGACTTGGTGCCAACGGAGATAAGAGCAGGAGGTGCAAGAAGGGTCCAGGCACTGGAGTAGATTTGTGCCTGGGATTTCCCAGCTTCTCCCCTAGGGATTTCATTCTGTGGGGAAATGAAGTCTTGGTTTCACCTCAAGGAAGTTCTTCTGCAGTAGCAGAGTTCCTGGTGGTCCCACAGCAGCTCCAGGAAGGACAAGGACTGTGGCCCAATTTGTGGATGGATTGATTTGGCTTAAACCCAGGGGTGCTCTACCCCTGAGCCACATCCTCAGCCCTTTTTAGTTTTAGACAGGGTCTCACCAAGTTGCTCAGGCTGGACTCAAACTTGTGAAAGCATGTGCCACCAAGTCTGACTAGCCTCAGCAACTTAACACCTTGTCTCAAGATAAAATAAAAGGGTTGGTGGTGTGGCTCAGTGGTAGAGTGCTATCAAAAAATATGTATTTTTAAAAAAGAAGCCCTGTCCCCATGAAGAGTTACGCTCAGGGCTGGGGCTGGGGCTCAGCAGTAGAGCGCTCGCCTAGCACGTGCGCGGCCCGGGTTCGATCCTCAGCACCATGTACAAATAAAGGCATTGTGTACAACTAAAGCAAATAAAAAAAAAAAGAGTTAGGCTCAGCCACCCCCAGAGCCTGGCACCCGTGAGCCCACACCCTGCCTCTGGACTTGCCTGGACATTCCTATCAACAGAGTCATACACTGTGTGACCTGGTGTGCTGGACTGTGTTCCTGTGTGGCCTTCCACATGCTTGCCACTCATCCGTTTGTTGCTTCCTGACTTGGAGCAACAACGCCGCGGGAGAAAAACTCGGAGGCAGAATGAAGATGAAAGAAGGTTTTTTTATTCTTCGGCTTTAGCAATCTCTCCAAACTCTAACACTGGCTCTTTCAGCAACCTCTCTGACGCTTTACTTCTTTGACTACTGACTCTTACTTTTACTTTCTTAGAGCTTAGACAGAGAGAAAGAGAGAGAGAGAGAGAGCTTCTTCTTTCTTCTTCTTCACTTTCTTAGAGCTTAGAGAGAGAAAGAGAGAGAGATAGAGAGAGAGAGCTTCTTCTTTCTTCTTTCTTCTTTGGCAGCCACGGCCTGACTCCGACCAGCAACTGCTTCTTTTCGCTGGCCACTCGCCTCAGCCCCCTGCTGACCACTCGCCTCGGCCCCCCGCTTTTTTCTCTTTATGGCTTTTCGCCAACATGGCTTTTCTGACCGAACTCTTAACCGCTCTTCTGACTACGTTCTGGCCGCTCTCTTTTCTTCTTCTCCGACCCAAACTCTTCTTTTATCTCTTGTATTTTAAGCTCCTTTTTCTTTTGACTTAATTCTTAACCGGCTTAGTGGAGGAGACCTTCCTCTCTGATCTCTTCTTGCTGGTCTCAACTGAGTCTGAGGCTATGCTTTCTTCTTCGCTCTCCTCACTATCTTTTACTTTTTGTTCTTATTTCTTATCTTTTCTTATCTGCCGGCATTTGTTGCTTCCTGACTTGGAGCAACAATGCCGCGGGACAAAAACTCGGAGGCAGAATGAGGATGAAAGAAGGTTTTTTATTCGGCTTTAGCAACCTCTCAAACTCTAGCATCCGTTGACGGACAGTGCTGGGTGAGGTCTGCGTGGGCAGGTGCGCCCTCACTTGGGCGTGCATCTGGAGTGGGGCTTCTGTGTCCTACTGACACTCTGCTCACTGCTTGAGGGGACGCTGGCCTGTCTTCCAAGTGGCCATGCCGTCTTCTGTTCCTGCTGGACCTGGTGTGGACAAGACCTGATTTCTGGCCCCATGTCTGCCAAGCAGGGCAGAAGTGTGAAGGAGCCAGGTCTGCGCCAGGTCACTGTCCTCAGTGTGGCAGGCCCTGCCAGCATCATGGGGCCCTGTGGCCCACGAGCTCTGGGGAGCCCACCTCATTTCCCAGTCCTGCTTCCCTGCCTCCCGCTGTCCTGCAGGCCAGCAGGCCAGCCCTAAGGTGCCCATGCATCGCCCACTCCTGCAGTCCCCGGGCACAGGCCCTGCCCCCTCTGCATCTGCCCACACCCACGATTCCTTTCCTCCTGGGAGCCTGCCCTAGACAGGCTTGGAGCTCCTTCCTGGCAGCTAGTGCCTGCTACCCGGGCATCTCCCCTCAGGTCATGGGAGCCCCACTGTCATCATGCCACGCCCCTCCCCACCTGTCCCTACACCTGTCCCCCCACCCCAGGTCCTGCCACCTGTCAGAGCAGCTCTGTCCTCCCCACCTCCCGTCCTCCCTTAAACCACGCCATCCACCTGCAGACCCCGTGAACCCCGAGGAACTCTCCCCTTGCTGGCCCAAGTGGGAACCACCCCTACCAACGGCCAAGGACGTCTCCCGGCCTCTGCTCCCCGCCTGGCTCCCACCAGTCTATTCCAGCACAGCAGCTCCGCACGCCGCACCGTGGCACCACTGAAGAGAAAACCCAGATTCCCAACCACCCTGTGGGGCTCCCAGCACTCGCCCAACCTGAGCCTGACCTCCCCACCCTCCCTGCACAGGCCTCGGGGCTGCCAGGCAGGCAGGTCCAGCGCAGGGCCTCTGCCCGTGCTGCTCTCTGGCCTGACACAGCCTGCCCCACACACGCCTCCCTCCCCCGGCCAGGGCTGTGCTCTGTCCTCCACCGTCCCCCTCCCCCGTCCAGGGCTGTGCTCTGTCCTCCACCGTCCCCCTCCCCCGTCCAGGGCTGTGCTCTGTCCTCCACCGTCCCCCTCCCCCGTCCAGGGCTGTGCTCTGTCCTCCACCGTCCCCCTCCCCCGTCCAGGGCTGTGCTCTGTCCTCCACCGTCCCCCTCCCCCGGCCAGGGCTGTGCTCTGTCCTCCACCGTCCCCCTCCCCCGTCCAGGGCTGTGCTCTGTCCTCCACCGTCCCCCTCCCCCGTCCAGGGCTGTGCTCTGTCCTCCACCGTCCCCCTCCCCCGTCCAGGGCTGTGCTCTGTCCTCCACTGTCCCCCTCCCCCCGTCCAGGGCTGTGCTCTGTCCTCCACTGTCCTCCGGCCTTGCTCCAGGCGGCCTCTCCCCGGCTCCCCAGCTCTCTCCACTTCCTCCCCACCGTGGGCCCCCAACCTGCTCCAGCGTTCACCCAGCCCACGCACGGCCCTTCACGGCGCTCCCTGGAACGGGAGGGGCACCAGGCCCCTTTTGTTCCCTGGCCCTGTGGTTGCTCAGCAAAGTGATGGAGAGGTCACTGAGGGCCTCAAGGAGGAGGACGCAGGAAGGGCAGGGGTGCAGCCCTCCTTCACCACCAGGGTGGGTACAGGGTTTGTAAGGCTGCAAACAAACCCTCCAGCTTCACTTGCTGTGTTCATCTCTGTCGCTGTGACAGACACCTGAGCAAGACAGCTTCACGGTGGAAGGTCCACACTGGCTTGTTGCCAGAGGCTCACCGAATGTCCGGCGGCTCGGAAAAGAAGCCTCGTGGTGGGAGGGCACGGCGGAGGGAGCTGCTCATCTCATGATGGCCAGAAAGCATGCACAGGCAGGGCCAGGGCGAGCTGTGCCCTTCCAGCCAGGTGTGCACACCTGTGACCTTCCAGGTGTGCACACCTGTGATCTCAGCGACTTGGGAGGCCGAGGCAGGAAGACTGAAAATTCAAAACCAGGCTCAGCAAGATAGCAAGAACCTAAGCAACTTAACAAGACCCTGTCTCAAAAAGGGTTAGGGCTGTGGCTCAGTGGCAAAGCACCCCTTGGTTTATACACACATGTGTTGTTAAATATTCACGCATGTACGTGTGTGTGTGGGGTGTCTGCCCTTCCAGGACACATCCTGGTGACCTACTTCCTCTAACTAGATCCCACCAACATTCCATTCAGCTATAAATCCCTGTAAATCCATTCAGCTATAAATCCCTCCAAGAATTAATCCAGTGAAGCCAGAGCCCATGTGATCTGGTCACTTGCCAAGCGCCTCACCTCTGGACACTGCTCCCTGGGGACCAGCCTCCGACAGCTTCTGGGAACCCTGCAGCGTCTAGAGTCAGCTGAGCTGCGAGGAGTCTGGCATCTCCTCTCCTGCCGTTGCTGTCGCTGTCGCACCCTCCCTGGGGGTGGGTCACCATGGCAGTGGTTGCCTAGGTTGTTTTCAGGAAGGTGGAGGTAGCTCAAACTTGTTGGAACCACTGATCCTTCCCGTGGGTCTGCGCAGATACGTGACCTTCACCATTTGACATCAGAAGGCCAAGACTCCACCAGTGGCGCACACTAATCCCACCACTGTCTGAACGGGCTTCATTGAAGAGCCACGGAGGTTGTTTATTTTCCGTTTGTGGTGGTGCTGGGGTCGGAACTAGGGCCTGGAGCCCAGAGCTGGGAAGTAGGCTACCTCCAGGGACATCCCCAGGCCGGCCGTGCAGCTGGAGCACAGGTGGAGACCCCCTCTACTTCACCTCGCCTTCCCCAGCTGGCGTGGGCGCCCCAGACCACCCTTGTCTTTATCCCCAGGCCCAGCTCTGGGGAGGCAGCTTTGACTTGGGGCTCCCGCCTTACATGTGGATGTACCCTGAATAAACCCATTTTGCAACCCGAGCGTTCAGCGATGGGCACGCTAGGCCGCATGGAGACCTGGCACCTGGAGCGCCCACCCGGGCTCTTCCCGGGGTGCTCAGTTCATGCTAGGACAGGGACATCCTATTGCTAATGCTAACGTCGCACAAAGAGAAACAGTGGGGACGTGAACTTGGACATCACAGGAGCCGGATGGAAGAGGAAACCAAGTGCAGCTGGGTGCGCAGATCCCTCTGGAGCGCCTTCCGGGGAGCCCAGCCGATGCTGAGCCTGCTCGGGCCTCGGCTCGGGCCTCTGCTTTCCGTGCGCTCCCGGGATTCTTTTTTTTTTTTTTTTTGGTACAGAGGCCCTCGACCACTGGGCCACATCCCCAGCCCTTTTTTTGTATTTTATTAGAGACAGGGTCTCACTGAGTTGCTAAGTGCCTCACCACTGCTGAGGCTGGCTTTGAACTCGCGATCCTCCTGCCTCAGCCTCCCGAGTGCTGGGATGACAGGCGAGCGCCACCATGCCCGGCGAGATTCTTTCATATCTACATTTGTTTATTTTTCTAGTACCGGGGATTGAACCCAGGGCCACTCCCAGCCCTTTTTTGTATTTATTAGACAAGGTCTCACTGAGTCGCTTAGCGCCCCGCTAAATTGCTGAGGCTGGCTTTGAACTCGCGATCCTCCTGCCCCAGCCTCCCGAGCAGCTGGGATTACAGGCGTGGCCACCGCGCTCGTGCCACTCCCGGGGATTCTAAACTGCCGCCGGGGCGGGAGTTGAGCGGAAACTCGCACTCCCGAGAGGCCTTGTGGCCAAGCCACGCGAGGACTCCCGAGGCGGGGGCTCGCGCTGCCAGCCACCGCCCTCGGAGGCTCGGGCTGCCCTGTGCGCTGCCGGTCGCGCAGGTCTCTGCGTTCAGGCGTTCGCCGACGACAGCCTCACGCAGGGACCGGCTGAGGCCCCGGCTCTCGGCGCAGGCGCAGTACGCGCGGGGCCCGCTGGGCGAGTGCGAGGTAGGCTGCGCGCGGTGGCGCCATGGACGACGAGGAGGAGACGTACCGGCTCTGGAAGATCCGCAAGACCATCATGCAGGCGAGCAGCGCGAGGGCTCCCTGCCCAGTCCCCGTGCCCGTCGGTCCCTCGCCGGGGCGGCGTCCGCCCCGTCCCTCGGAGGCCCGCCCGGGGTGCCGCTTGCGGAGCCCCCGGCCGCGCGGCCCGCGTGGGTCCCTCCGCGCGCCTGCTTTTGCGGTCCTGGGGATGAGCTCGGGCCGCACGCTAGGCAGGCGCTGTCACCGCGCCGCGCCCCTGCCCGCCGTTCCTCCTGCACCGGAGGCCGTCGCGGTGGGAGCCGAGGCCGGGCCGGGAGGGAGGGCGTTGCTGGGTGGCCCGGCGCGGACTCTGGTTTGGGGACCAGGGGTGGACATCTCGCATTTGCCTCGGGAGTCGGGGCTGAGGCGGCCCAGCGGTGGAGGGCTTGCCTAGCGTGCAAAGGAAAGGAGGAAGTCAGGGCTGGGAGGGGAGTGGAGGGAGGACTAGCCAGAGCCCTGCTGGCCTTGAGCCCCGCCGTTCCCGGGTGAAGCCCCTACAGCCTTATCCCCCTGCCAGCGCAGTGGGCGTGAAGCCACAGCCGTCTCCCTGTCTTCCGCGGTTTTGCAGAGGGTCAGGCGGTCTGGCTGCAACTGCTTGTTGTTCCCGGCCAGATTCCTGCCAGACTGGGTGATGGAGGTCTCTGGGAGCCTCGGGGACTGCTCTGGTCTCGTCACAGGGGTCGCGGTGGCTTAGCCCAGCCAGTTTGGCCATTACTGCTCCTGAGCGACTTGAGGCTGTGTGTGTCCAGGCCACTGCCACATTCAGCTGTGGGTGTTTGTCCACTGGGGTCGTGAGCTCTTGCTTGCTGGAATCCTGTGGTAGGATCATCACCTGGTTCTTTCTCCTGGCAGCTGTGCCATGACCGAGGCTACCTGGTGACCCAGGATGAGCTGGACCAGACATTGGAGGAGTTCAAAGCCCAGTTTGGGGATAAGCCGAGTGAAGGGCGGCCGCGGCGCACTGACCTCACCGTGCTGGTGGCCCACAACGACGACCCCACTGACCAGATGTTCGTCTTTTTCCCAGGTGAGGGCTGTGCTGATCCACCGCAAGTGTCCCCAGGGGTGCGTGGCTCTTGCGTGGTCAGTCACCTAGACACCACCTGGGGTGCAAGTTGTCCCCTGGGTCCCCATCTCCAACTGAACTGTGTTCTCAACTCTTGAGGCCCCCAGTCCCCCACGACCTCAGCCCTGCATGTGTCTTCCCCGCTCCCCCACCTGGGGGAAAGTGCAGGCCCGGCTCTCAGCCGGGCAGACAGGCCTTGTTCCTGGAGCCCCTGTGCCACTTCCCTCAGTTCCCCCAGGTGCTGCGGGCAGGGTGCTTCACAAGGCTCCTGTTTCTGTCTCAACCTCTTCCTCAGTGTGACTCAACACCCACTCTAATGTCACTGTATCCTAACCACCCCCTTAGAAATGTTGATTCCAAGCCAGGGGGCCGTGGCGCACACCTGTCATCCCAGCACTTGGGAGGCTGAGGCAGGAGGATCCCAAGTTCAAAGCCAGCTTCAGCAATGGCAAGGCACTTAGCAACTCAGTGAGACCCTGTCTCTAATAAAATACAAAAAAAAAAAGGGCTGGGGATGTGACCCAGTGGTCAAGTGCCCCTGAGTTCAATACCCGATACCACCAAAAAAAAAAAGTTGATTCCAAGTATAGTTACACTTTGAGGTTTTGAGGTTGGGGCTTTAGCATATGAAGGGGCACAGTCTATCCCTGCTGCTCTCGGCAGTGGGTCAGGTGAGAGCAGAGGCTGTGGCTGGTTAAAGCATGGACTGCCCTGCCTATGGCCCTGTGCTGACCCCTAGGCTCCTGGGCCTCCCAGTTCTCAGGTGGCAGGGCCCGTGCCCTGTCAGTGGACTCCCCCCGCTGGTCAGCCAGCCTCGCCTCACCATGTGAACACCCAGCTTCTGTCTCTTGGGCTTTAGAACCAATGAGTCCAGAGTCTCCCAAACCTTATAACTGCTCGGGGCCCCTGGCCCAAACTGCAGGAAGGGCCCTTCGGGTCCAGTGGAAGCTGATGCCCTCGGGGTGTTGAGGCAGCCAGCCCGGGCCCTGGGTCCTGCTGCTCATGTCTCGCCTTGCAAGTGGGTACCTTGAGGCCCTAGAGGAGCAGCAACTGGACTGAGCGGGCTAGAGGGCGGGCCTGGGTGGTGGGGCAGGCCCCAGCCGTGTGCCATCACGTGTCTGTTTCAGAGGAGCCCAAGGTGGGGATCAAGACCATCAAGGTCTACTGCCAGCGCATGCAAGAGGAGAACATCACACGGGCCCTCATCGTAGTGCAGCAGGGCATGACACCTTCCGCAAAGCAGGTAGGCGCCCACCTTTGTCCCCCCCCCAGTGCAGCCCTTGGAGGAAGGGGCTGAGCGTACGGCAAGTCCTAGCCCTTTCTGCCCACCTAGTGGCTCACTGCCCCTGCCTGCCACCCCCTTGCCCCTGCCGGTAGCAGCCTCCTCCTGGGCACCCCAACCAGGGTGACCTTCCGTCCCTGCACCTGGGTGTCAGCCCTGCGTCCTGATGTGGCTGTGGGAACCAGGTTCTGTGTCCTGCTTGGACAGGCGTGGGTATCAGGAGGGGCCTGAGCCCCTGTGGCCTGCACAGGTGCCATCATCCCCCGGGTTTGGGTGGAACCAAGCTGAGCGGGTTCGTGGGATCCGGCAGCCGGCACGCCGCCCTGTCCAGCCCGGCTGTGGGTTCACCCAGCTGCGTGGTGTGGCACCCCTTCCCGGGAGGAGCCGCCTGCCAGCTCTGAATACGCCCAGGAGATGGCTGCACAGGATGGGAGGGGCCACGCCCCGTGGCAGCTGTCACGGCCTAGGGGACACCACCCTGGTGCAGTCTGGAGCCACAGGGGTGGACCTGCAGGCCGAGGGGTGGGGCCAGGGCTGAGGCGCTGGTCCCCGCCGGGCGTGACAGCCCTGTCTCTCGCAGTCTCTGGTGGACATGGCCCCCAAGTACATCCTGGAGCAGTTCCTGCAGCAGGAGCTGCTCATCAACATCACGGAGCACGAGGTGGGCCCGTGCGTCTGCGCGCAGGGGTGGGAGGCCGCCTGGCCGCGGGCAGTGGGGAGCACAGCAAGGCAGGCTTCCACGGTGAGGCCTGGCCAGGGCTGCCTGGGCCTGCAGGATCAGGGCTGGGAGCAGGGACCTCGGTTTTCCTGGGGGCTAAGCAACTCAGTGAGACCCTGTCTCTAAATAAAATATAAAAAAGGGCTGGGGATGTGGTTCAGTGGTCAAGTGCCCCTGGGTTCAATCCCCGGTACCAGAAATAAAAAAAAGAGAGAGAACATAATGCAGTGGGCATTTCCCAGACTGCCCACAGCCTCAGCGTGGGTCCTGCGCCCTCCCTGTGTGGTCAGGGTGGTGGGGGGGTTGTCTGGGCCCTGAAGCCGGGCAGCCCTGGTGGTGATTGGTGGGTTCCTCTCTCCGCAGCTAGTCCCAGAGCATGTGGTCATGACCAAGGAGGAGGTGACTGAGCTGCTGGCCCGGTAGTATCCTTGCAGGCCCCCCTCGTTCCTGGAGTCCCCCCAACCCCAGACGGCCCTGCCTGGGCTTTTCCTTGACCTGCTTCCCAGCAAACTCCGAGAGAACCAGCTGCCCAGGATCCAGGCGGGGGACCCTGTGGCCCGCTACTTTGGGATCAAGCGAGGGCAGGTGAGACCCCTCAGGAGCAGGACGGCCTCTGGGGCTGCTCTGGACCTGCCTGACGGGGATGTGGCTTGTCCCTCCCACAGTCCTAGCCCCTGCAGCCTGGGGCCTTAGAGCCACACCTCACAGCCCTGGGTGAAGCCACAGTAGCTGGGGTCCAGAGAAGAGTGCTCCCAGGCTTCTCAGCAGGCATCTCCTGCTGCCCTGCCACCACCCTGTGTCGCCACGGCAAGGCCTGTCGGCCCCCAGCACCTGCCCCTGTGCTTTTGCAGGTGGTGAAGATCATCCGGCCCAGTGAGACCGCGGGCAGGTACATCACCTACCGGCTGGTGCAGTAGCCACGCTTGATCCACGCACAGGTGAGGCAGGTGGGAGGGGCCCAGAGGCTGCTGTGCTCCCCATGCTGGCCTCTAGGAGGACTGTGGCTCTGTCCTGGGACAAATCCTGCCTACTGCCCCTGGCGCAGCCCCTGCTGGGCCACCCAGTGTCCCCGGAGCTGCCAGACCCCACCTGGGCCTGTCCACTGCAGCTCCCGCTGCCCCACACTCCCAGGAATTCAGGGGCGATCCACCCCACATCCACTTCTCCCCACCTGTCCACTGTCAGAACGGTTCACGCACAGGCGAGAGGCAGAGCTTTGCAGGGGTGTTGACAGTCCTGCCAGGAGGGTGACTTCAGACCCACCGCGGGCAGCGCTGGCATGGCCGAGGCCTGCACTCATCGTTTCCTTGGGCTTCCGTCCAGGTGCTCGTGGAGCAGGCCACCTAGGCCCCGTGCTGCCCTGCACGCTCTCCCTGTTCAGGTGCCCAGTTCCGTGAGGCCCTGCTCCTCCGTGCCCGGACCCCAGAGATGGCACAGGCGTATGTGACCACTGTTGGGGGCAGCCTGCCCGCCTGCAGCGACCCGCCCTCCTGCGCTCTGGAGGGCAGCAGTCTCTGCTTCACCTTTCCTGGGCGAGGACTCCCCCGCCTGGCCTGGCCGGCTCTGGCTGCCCCGTGTGGTCCGGCCCTTCCCCAGCTGGACACCTCTGACCTCACGGGGCACAAGCCACAGCCGGCTCCTCGCGGGTTTCAGTGGTGGAATGCTGTAGTCTAAAAATAAAGGGTATTTTGAGTAAGTAAGTTTGATTGTTTGGAAAACCAAGAAGAATCGCGAGGTCCCTGTGGTGGCCATGCTCTGGGCAGAGTCCAGGCAGATGCTGCCTGCCCTGCCCCCTGGGCCTGCTGTGCCACTGCGCCTTCGCTTGCCCACCTGGGCCGAGGCTTGGGGCCGGGGAGCCTGTCTGTGGTGCCTGCGCCTTGCGTGGCCTCTCCTGCCTTCTCTGCCTTTTGCACTGGCTCCGGGAGGCCTCTGCCCACCCAGGTGGAAGGCAGCCGGTGGTGGGTCTTGCTGCTCTGACCCCGGTTGCTGTGTGTTGCTCGGTGCTGGGGACCAGACCCTTGGCCGGAGCGTGCGGAGCACACAGGTGGCGCTCACAGGTGGCGCTGAGGGCCCAGCTGCAGGCATGCGCTCCGTGCACTCATGGTGTGCCACCGTCATCCTGGCTAGTTCTGAAACATCTGTCACTCAGAGAAACCTGTCACCTTCCCAGCCCTGCACCCAGGGGTCCACGTCTCACTCTGGACTCTCCTGTCCTGGACGTCTCCTGTCACTGGGTCACATCGTGTGGCCTGTGTCCAGTTTCAGGGCACAAGGTCCTCGGGACCACCCACACTGCAGCTCACCTCGCTCCAGGTGTGCCTGTGCCAGGCTGGGTGTCCCTCCACCCAGGGACACTGGCGCTGGGCTGCTCGCCGCTGCCGAGGCCACCCGTGTGCAGGTGTGCGGTGGCGGGCTTCGGTGCTCTGGGGCGTGCCCAGGAGTGGCCGAGCTGGGCTGGGGCTGGGCAGCCCTGCAGGACGGCTGTGTCCCACCCCAGCCTGCGCCAGGCCTGGCTGCTCACCCTCACCAGCGCCTCCTGACTGAAGCGCCCGTGGTGGGTGTGCAGTGGTGTCTCTGGCTTTCAGTTGTTGGTAGATTTTTGTCCCTCACCAGATACAAGATTTGCAAAAACTTCTTCGTGACCCTTAAATACCCACACAGTTCTTGTTTTCGCGTGGGCCTTCCTATATGTCTGGAACTCACACTAGGCATCGTGTAGTGGCTTAACTACCCTGGCCGGAAGAGGGTCTGCACCCATCAGAAGCGGGCCTCTCCTGGCCGCCCCGAGTGCTATCATGTGGTCTGTTTGGAGGTTCCCTCTGTCCCAGGACTGGTTTATGTTTTCAGCCTTTTAGTGTCTCACGGGTGGAACACGTGCCCCTTCCCTCCAGAGCCAGACGTGCCGCTTTCTAAAATCACCTTGGCTAATATGAGCGTGTCACCGCAGGGGGGTCCCTGGTGCTGGAGCTGGGAGGCAGCCTGAGAAGGTGGGACATTGCAGGGTGGCTGGAGGACAGCATCTGCACCAGCTCAGACGGTGCTGGCCAGTCACTGGACGTGCCTCCCGATGCCAGCCAGACAAGGAGGGCTGGGTGTCATGGTGGACGTTTGTCTAGGCCTCACGAGGCCCTGGGTTCCATCCCAGCTCCAGAGACTAGTGAAGGGCCACAGGAAGTGCTTCTGGCATTGTGGGCCAGTTGGTCCCTGTCACACTCCCTCAACATGTGCCAGGTGTCTCCTGTGCCCTGGAGACAGCTCACTGTGGCTCTGGGGCTGCAGACTGCTGGCGGCGGCTGCACCAGCTGCTGTGAGGCGCGATCTCCACCCAATGCCCTGCCTGGACTCAAAGCTCCCCTCCTTCTGCCCAGGATGAGGCCCAGCCAGTGACCCCCAGGAACCACCCCTCAAGAAGGGGATGGCCATGGCCGCTCTTCCACTGGCTGTGGCAGAGAGCAGTCGTAGTGTGCGTGAGCGTCAAGGTCCGGTCCCCAGAAGGCCAGGAGCTGAGTGCTGCCACAGCCTGGCCCCTGGCAGCCACGCGGGGTGTAAGGGACCTTGCAGCTGGAGAACGCGTCCTCCACGTGGACGGCTCTGCAGGCCATCCCTGAGCCGTGGGCTGCCTCCAGGACCACCGGCTCGCCACACCACCAGGGCTGGCTAAGGGGACTTTCTCCCCATGGCCATCCTCAGCCAGGAAGCCAAGGACACACCACGGGCCTCGGGCCCACCTCTCCCGTTCTCCAGGGTCACAGCAAACAGACCAGGTAAAAGTTTATTTTAAGCAAAACAGATGTACGTTTCCAAGAAGTACGCGGTGAGCTGTGAGCCTGCACTGCGTACCTGGACCCTCGGTGTCCACAGCTTTCCGAGAATGAGCAAATCCCAAAGCCAGATCCTGCCCCGCTGACCCCCAGCCTGGGCGTCCGTGCCCACGCTGGCCTCGGCCCCAGTTCCACAGCGCCCAGAAGGGCCTTCAGCCCACGGCGTCGAGGAGAGAGCAGTGCAGGCCCGCCTTCTGAGGGAAGGCCCAGAGCCCAGGGCAGCTGCACCCACCCAGCCCTGCGGGCCAACCTGAGAGCCGAGGTCTCCAGCTTGGCTGGCTGGGACCTGCCCGGTGTGGGGGGCCGCGGGCAGCCGCAGCCGCGCCAGGCGCCACAGTGGGAAGCTTCAGGGAGGAGGCCGCGGCCCGTCAGCGGGCAGGACTGTGCCAGCGCAGCTGCTGTCACCAGCCACAGGCCCATGTGGCTAGCCCAGCCTCGAGACACAGGCCCCAAGAGGCAGAGGCCCGCGGGAGAGAAGCCAGCAACCGCACCCACCCCACCCCAGCTCAGACGCACTCTGGCTGCCGCCCCCAGCAGGTGCCAGTCGCCACCCTCCCGCCACGGAGTCTCATGGTGGGCAGCTGTTCCTGAGCCACGTTGTTGGACTGGTTGGTATTGTAGGCCGAGAGCCGCCGCACCTGGTCCTCCTCCTCCTCCTCCCCCAGCTGCCCCTCGCTGCCGCTGCGGCTCTGGGGACCCTCCGGGCTGGCTTCACCCTCCTTCTCCAGGAAGCTGAGGCGATGCAGGGCACTGGCGTCCGAGGACGACAAGGGGTCCAAGGCCTCTTCCAGCTCCGAGTCAGAATCGTTAGATGCAACCCGGGATTCTGGAAGGCCGGACAGAGAGAATGGAGTGGAGGACCTGGCTCAGTGGACACTGGGGCGCCCCCACCTGAGCCAACCCCCAGGGCCCGGCCCAGCCTGCTCCCTCTCTGACGCGCTCCCTCGGGAAGCCCGTGGCCTGGACTGACGTTGGCACCTCAAGACTCGAGGCCTGTGGGCACGGGGCACTGCAGCCATTCCTCGGTACCGGTGGCCACCTTGGAAAGGCACTGCTGGCTTGGTTGCAGCACTCTAAAGGAAGGTGGCTGGACACTGGGTGCACATGGTGTCCTGGCAGATGACCCCACAGAACGTGTGGTCTCGGGCATGTGGCCCCAGCCTGCGCTGTGCACACGGGCTCCGCTGTGGCCACACGTGCCCGCTGGCCTTCCTGGCCCCACTCACCTCGGCCCCCGTCCTCCGCCTCCTCCTGCAGGACGTAGGCAGACTCCTCTGCGGCCTCCGGGCAGGGCATGGGAACCACCACCTCTGCCCGCTGACTGGGTGGCCCGTCCTGCCGGGAGGAAGGGAGTCAGGGAGGCAGCAGCTCCAGCTGCCCCAGACCCGGCAGTAAGGACTGCTGCTCCTGAGGCTGCGGCTCCTGCGACTGGGGCATGTGGGTCTGGTCCTCCGGAAACAGCCTCTGGACTCCTGCCCCCAGCCCACAGGCTCTGCCAGACAGGCCGGGCCCAGTACATTGCAAGCGTTGGCCGTGGAGGCCCGGCCACGGTCCTGAGGCTGCAGCACAGGCTGCGAACCTCAGGGTCCCTGGCTCTCAGGGTCACGGAGGCTCACGGAGGCTGGGGAAGAGAAAATCCAGTAACACCACGAGACGCAGGAGACAGGTGAAGAAATACAAGGAAGACTTGAAGAGGGAGCAAGATAGGACAGGGAACAGACTTCTGGGACTCAAACGGGCCACTGGAAGAGTGGCCCCAGCTGCTGACCTGCGGAGGTGGACCAGGCAGGAGGGTGGAGGCCAGCGGTGCCGTTGCCACCCCCAGCTCTCTGCCCCAGGGCTCGGCCACACCTTGTGCAGTCTGCTCCAGAGACACCTGCCTGCTGTCCCACGCAAGGCCTTCCCAGCCTCGTCCCTCCTGCTCGCACCCACCCCCTCCTGTGCTTGGCTACGGCTCCAACCCATGCCTCACCTCCTCAGCCTCCTCCTCGAAGATGAGGCTATAGTGGACAATGAGGGTCTCAATGACACGGGCCTGGTGGGGATAGTCCACCAGAGAGGAGAGGGAGATGGTGGCCTCCGTGGGTCGCGGCCGCAGCAGTGTCGGCCCAAACACAATGCCCAGGTTCCCCGGAGTCATCTTGTTGTCTTGCTCCACCTCCACTATCCTGGGGCAGGAGGGCACAGGGTGCGTGAGGGGCTCCTGCAGCCCGCCCTGCGCCCCGACCCAGCCCGGCCTACCTGCGCAGGTGTCTCAGCAGGTACTGCAGTGTGGCCAGGTTCTCCGCGGGCAGGTCCCACAGCAGCTCCCGGAGGCGGCCCACCATCACCACAGCTGCCGCCTCGCTCTCGGACCCATCCTGCCGGCCCCGGGACGCCACCTTGGCCTCAGCCTCCGCCTTCAGGCTGTCCTTGGCCAGCCCCACGAGCTCGTGGTACAGGCGGAAGGAGATGAGAGGCTCCGGCAGCTGCAGGAGGCGTCGGGGCCAGAGTCGGGGGGCGGGTCTAGCCTGAGTGCGCCCCTGCCATAGCCATGCCCACCACGCCAAGGCGCCAACCCTCCAGACAGCACCTGTGGCCACGCCCCCTCGGCACCCTGGCCACGCCCACCGCACTAGGGCCCCACCTACTGTGGCACCTGCTCTGGCCACGCCCCTTCCGGCGCTACAGCTGGGCAACTGCCCTTGCCCACCTCCAGTGCGCCTCACCTGGCGCAGGTAGAGCTTGAGGACATTGCTGATGTCGTGGGGTAAAGGCCTGCGACAGCTCCACCAGTTCCTTGCCAGTCTCGAAGGCCTGGCACAGCTTCTCCACGCGCGTCTTCACACCGTTGACCCGGTAGATGCCCTGCGGGGCCGCGGTCAGCCTCTGCCCGCCCTCCCAGGGCCCAGGCCCCCCCAGGCCCCAGAGGCCCACCTTGGTGCGCAGCGCGCGCCGTTCGATCTCGCAGACGCACTTCTTGATGATGAAAGGCACGCCGTCCGCCGTGCCGCGGGCCGCCTGGGCGAAGTCCTGGCCGAAGAGCTGCAGGCGGCCCTGCAGCTTCTTGTGGCCACACTGAATGGCCAGGGTCTCCAGGCACTTCTTGTGGCAGGCCAGGCAGCACTGGGGGTCGGCAGGCAGTGAGTCTCCACCGCACCCTCCTCCCTGAAGCCCTCTCCACCCCATGACACCCTCCTGGGTGGGGCTGGTGCTGCTCGGGTGGGGTCTGGGCTTCTTCCTTGGGTTTTGTTGTTTGTTTTGTTTTTTGCAGTGTTAGTACCAGGGATTGAACCCACGGGTGCCTTGCTTCTGCTGAGGCTGGCTTTGACCTCATGATCCTCCTGCCTCAGCCTCCTGAGCAGCTGGGATGACAGGTGTGTGCCACCGCGCCCGGCTGAAAAGTGGTGTTTCTGCACCCCTCCTGCCACCTTCCAGCCCCCAGATCTTCCTGTCACTGCCCAGGGCTTCCACACTGGCTCTCGCCCACCTGGGACACCTGTGCACTTCCTCCCCACACCGCCGCCCCGCCCCGCGTGTGCGCACCTCCTCACACTCCGCTCCCTGGAAGTACACGTAGCTGTTACACTCCCTGCACTTGGCCGGCGTGCGGAGCTTCCTCAGCCGGTGGGTGCGGGCTGCCTTGGACAGCCCCACGTTGCGGAAAGGCCCGCTGGGCACAGTCACGGGCAGCTCAGGAGCCATGCCGTTGAGGTCAGCTGGGGGCAGGACAGGTGGCCAGTGTCACAGAGCAGGAGGGGCCGAGCCCACGACGTGTCCAAGTGCTCACTCCTCCCTCTTGCCCAGGCCAGAGCTTCTTACCCTGCTCAAAGGCAGACGCCTCTGGGCCACCCTCCTGGTCCGCCACCTCCTCACGGGGGGACATGGTGCCACTGGACGACAGCCGCTCAGACTTCTTGAAGTCCTCTGAGTGGGACACAGGGCCGTCAGGCCTCCCGAGCCAGGACGACTGGCAGCCCCCCTGCCCCAGCCCGCAGGGCAGGCCCCAGGCCTCACCTGAGCCAGGGCTGGGGTCCAGACCCCTCACGGAGTCTGAGATGGAGATGGGCCAGGACTTGTGCACCTGGTGTCCCCGCACCCCTGGGGAGAAGCAGGGTGTCTCCAGTGCAGGCCTCAGGCGGCCTTGGGGACCAGAGTCCCCTCACTCTCCCCCAGGCACTCACCCCTGGGCTCCTTGGCAGGTGCCCCCTCGTTGGGCCCACCTTCCTCAGGGGGGCTGCCGGTGGCCTCCGTCCCCACTGTGTCCCCAACGTTGAAGCTGCTCTTCCGGGCACGCATGATCGGAGACCTGGGGGAAGGGTGAGGAGGAAGGGTCTCAGGGGGCCAGCCGCAGTCCCACCGCTCCAGGTGGGAGCCTGCCCCCCCCAGGCGCAGGTGGATGGGCTGGCTGGGCCTGGGGGTACCAGGAGGTGGAGGAGCGTGGGGCTGGGGGGTACCAGGAGGTGGAGGAGCGTGGGTCTGGGGGTACCAGGAGGTGGAGGAGACGTGGGGCTGGGGGTACCAGGAGGTGGAGGAGCGTGGGGCTAGGGGTACCAGGAGGTGGAGGAGCGTGGGGCTGGGGGAGGAGCTGGGGGGTACCAGGAGGTGGAGGAGCGTGGGCCTGGGGGGTACCAGGAGGTGGAGGAGCGTGGGTCTGGGGGTACCAGGAGGTGGAGGAGCGTGGGGCTGGGGGGGTACTGGGGGTACCAGGAGGTGGAGGAGCGTGGGGGGGGGGGTACCAGGAGGAGGTGGAGGAGCGTGGGGCTGGGGGTACCAGGAGGTGGAGGAGCGTGGGGCTGGGGGTACCAGGAGGTACTGGGGGGGGGTACCAGGAGGTGGAGGAGCGTGGGGCTGGGGGGGGGGTACTGGGGGTACCAGGAGGTGGAGGAGCGTGGGGCTGGGGGTACCAGGAGGTGGAGGAGACGTGGGGCTGGGGGGGTACTGGGGGTACCAGGAGGTGGAGGAGCGTGGGGCTGGGGGTACCAGGAGGTGGAGGAGCGTGGGGCTGGGGGTACTGGGGGTACCAGGAGGTGGAGGAGACGTGGGGCTGGGGGTACTGGGGGTACCAGGAGGTGGAGGAGCGTGGGGCTGGGGGTACCAGGAGGTGGAGGAGCGTGGGGCTGGGGGTGGGGCTGGGGGGGGTACCAGGAGGTGGAGGAGCGTGGGGCTGGGGGTACTGGGGGGTACCAGGAGGTGGAGGAGACGTGGGGCTGGGGGTACTGGGGGTACCAGGAGGTGGAGGAGACGTGGGGCTCGAAGTCGTAGTGCACGTCGGGCTCCTCGCCGCGCTGCAGCTGGCGCACGTGGGAGGCGTACTGCTGGCCGGGGTCGTAGAGCTTGCTGCTCTCGCACAGCATCTGGAAGTGCACGGGCAGGGGCGCCGTCTGCATGTGCATGAGCTGGTAGTAGGAGATGGTGGCCTGCGGGCAGCACACAGCAGGTCAGGGCGGCCCCTGCAGCAGGGCCGCCGCCGCCACAGCCCCCCACGCACCGACTTGATGGTCTGGTCGCTCTGCCGGATGACCTCCTGGATCTGCCGCAGTGCTGTCACCTTGGTGTCCTCCAGCTCCTGCTTCTGTGTCTTAGCATCCGCCACGCAGGTGCGGTAGGTGGCCATGGCTTCCTCCGCCTGCGGGGATGGGGAGTGGCGGCTCAGCCCCAGGACCTAGCCTAGCCGGGCAGACACCTGGGGAGGGGCCCGGCCAGAGGGTGGGTGTCGGCCCCAGAGGCCTGGAGGTGGGGCTCCCCAGAGTCGGGAGAGGCCGCCAGCGTCTCCTCCTACCAGACCAGCGTGGCCCCTCCTGCGACCCTCACTTTGTTCTTGGCTTCCTCCTCCAGCCGCCGCCTCTTGTCCAGAGCCTTGGAGGCTGCACTGCCCGCCCCAGGCCCCAAGCTGGCCTGCTCCTCCTCCGCCTTGGCCACCAGGAAGCGGGCCTTGTCGTGGTCCTCAGAGCGCTGCACGTAGCCCTGCTTGGCCTTGCGCAGGTTGGCCTCTGCCTCCTGCTGGGGGGAGAAGGCCAGGTGGAGCCGGCCCCCCTCCTCGGCCCGGCTGCTGCCCACCCTCTTCCCAGCAGCCCATCTCTGGCACCCAGGAACCCACAGTCCCATTGGGCGCACAGCTGTCCCTGCCCAGTGGCAGCAGAATCGGAGGTGACGCCCGCCACCAGACCTTCGAGGAGTGGGACACGGGGCACAGCTCGCCGCTGAGCAGAAGCAGGTGTGCAGCAGACCCTGGGCAGCAGCTGGCAGGAAGCCAGGCACCAGGCAGCAGGCATCTGCTCAGAAGCTAGTGGGCTCAGACCGGACCATCAGCGGCCAGACGTGCAAAACAGGATCAGGGGCTCGGCCTCACTCGGGAGAGGCTGGGGCTCGGCGGCAGAGCGCTCGCCTCGCACGTGCGCGGCCGGGGTTCCATCCTCAGCACCACGTACAAATAAACAAATTGTGTACAACTAAAGCAGATAAATAAATAATTAAAAATAAATAAATAAATAAATAAATAAAATACAAAATAGGGCTGGGATGTGTCTCGGTAGCACAGCACTCCTGGTTCAGTCCTACAAAACACACAGACTGCTGCAGTCAACTACCACCAGGGCTTCTTCCTGCAAAACAAGCAGGGCAGACCAAATAAAGACACGACCGAGGGGGCTGGGGCCGGGGCGGGGCTGGGGCTCAGCGGCAGAGCACTCGCCTCGCAAGTGCTCGATCCTCAGCACAGCCTACAAATAAACGCATTGTGTACAACTAAAGCAAATAAATAAATATTAAAAAAAAAAAGACATGACGAGGGCCTGAGGGCAAGGCTTAGCAGATAGCGCATGCCTAGCACATGCCTAGCACATGTGAGGTCCTGCGTCCATCCCTAGCACCCCAACAGCAACCAATAAAATGATTAAAAGAAGAAACAAAGTCAAGCCCAGTGTGTCAGCCACGCTTACAACCCCAGCAGCTCAGGAGGCTGAGGCAGGAAGATGCAAGTTTAAGGCCAGCCTCAGCAACTCAGACCCTCAGCAGCTTAGCAAGACCCTGTCTGAAAAATTAAAATTTAAAAAGGGCTGGGAAAAAAGTACCAGAAAAAGTACACAGGAAGGTTAACACACACGAGAGAAGAATCTGCTCTATTTTAGAAAATGAAAATGTACAGAGCAACAGGCATCAGCTAGGAGGAGGAGAATGTCCTCCTGTCAAGCTTCAGGGGACTGACTCATCTTCCTTTAAATTCAACGTGACTAAATCAGTTTAGATTTTAGGAATTCTTTCAGTCCTCAGTTAATCTTAAATGGAAGGGGTTGGGGATAGAGCTCAGCTGGTAGAGTGCCTGCCTCACACGCACAAGGCCCTGAATTCAATTCCCAGCACCACACACACACACACACACACACACAAACCTTAAATGGAATAAATTGTATGCATACTTTAAAATAGGGCTGGGGATGTAGTTCACTGGTGGAGTGCCGCTGGGTTCAACCCCCAGCACTAAAACGTGTGTGTGTTGGGGGAAGGTCAAACGATAAAGTAGGTAGGAGGAGCCTATAACTCACAGTGTTGGAGTCTGAGTTCTCCAATATGTAAAGAGCTATGTCAAACCAGTTAAAAAAAAAAAAAAGGCACTGTCTGACCCACCCCAAGGAAAGGATATAACGTGAGGTCTCACAAAAGCTGAAGAGCATGGCCATGATGGAGCAGCAGAGCCATCAACCATGACATTCCTCTTGGAGCACTGATCTGAGACCGACCCTCCCAGCGCAGGAGGCCGGTGTGCAGGCTCGTCCTAGCCAGGACGCTGTCGCAGCAGCCGGCTGTCCCAGACTGGGCGGCAGCGAGGTGCTGAGCTGCTGAACAGGAGAAAGGCCGCTGCTGGGCCCTCTGGGGCGAGCTTCTCAGCACAGGGATCAACACAGACAGGGGCCAAAAGGGTCGCCCAGGAGCTGCGACTGCTAGAGTGGCTGGGATGTGCTGGAAGCAGTCAGGAAGGGGCCTCTCACCTCACCCCCTGCTAACGCTGCTAAAAAGGCAAACAATAGTCCAGGCGCCTCTGAAGCAGCCAAAAGGGAAGAGGGAGAAAACACCAGGACGCGAGCTGCACCAGACCCGAGTGGCTGGGCCTCAGAGTCCTTCCCTCCTAGGGACCAGCTCCCTGCAGCCTGGGGAGACACCGCCTGTCCCCATTTCTTTTCTCTTTCTTTCTTTCTTTTTTTTTTTTTTTTTTTTTTTTTTTGGTACCGGGGATTGAACTCAGGGCACTCGACCACTGGGCCACATCCCCAGCCCTCTTTTGTATTTTATTAGAGGCAGGGTCTCACTGAGTTGCTAAGTGCCTCGCCATTGCTGAGACTGGCTTTGAACTCGCCATCCTCCTGCCTCAGCCTCCAAAGTGCTGGGATGACAGGCGTGGCCACCGCGCCCGGCTGCCTGTCCCCATTTCTGAACCAGCCGCAGAGGGCACCGGGGAGCGGGCGCAGCCTGCCGGAGGGGTGCGGGGGAGGGGGTTTCGCAGAGGATCAGCGCATGCGCAGAAGGGCGGCAAGGCGCACGGGCAGCCAGTGTGCGCAGTGCTACACGGGCCTCGGGGGTGGCAGGAACCGAAGTCACACGCCTACTACCCCTACCAGCTTCCTCTGTGCACGGTGCCAGGACTCCTTGATCTCCTTCCTGCGCCGCTCATGCTCCAGCCGCCGCAGGGTCAGGGGCTGGGGAGAGCCAGTCGTCAGTGGGGCCCTGGCCACGCCCCCGCCAGCCCACCCTGGAGGCCCAGCCCACCTGCATGAAGGTCTGGGTCTGCAGCGTGCTGACCGCCTGCACCATGCCGTGGCCAAACTCCAGGTCCTGCTCCAGGGCCAGCGAGTAGATGGACAGGAGGGGCATGTGGGGCTGTGGGGGTGGGGCCAGTCACTGAGGGGGAGAGGGCCGGCAAGGCAGCAGCCCCAGCTCCCGAGGCCTGTCACCTCCCGCGGTCCCTGCAGCCACAGCTGCTCCGTGGCAGAGGGAGGCCCCGCCCGCCTGCAGGCCCACCTCATGCATGACGCTCTGTCTGCAGTTGTGGACCACCTTCTGTAGGCCTTTGGCGAACTCCATCTCTGCAGGGTGTGAGGTGCCCAGTGTGAGAGGCCTAGGGGCACCGCTCCCCAGGCCCGCCAGACCCCAGGGGAGGGGCCTCACCCAGGGCGGTCCGCTTCTCCAGGTAGCCAGTGAGGTCCTTCATGTACTTGGCCATGTTCTTGGCGTACTGCAGGGCTGCGTCCACACCACCCTCGCAGCGCTGCAGCAGCACGTCCACGTCCTCGGGGGCCGGGCAGCCTGTGGGGCACCTGCTCAGCCTGGAACGCCACCACCCAGCCACCTGGCCACCTTGCCCTCCCGTCCAGCCCACGCAGGCGTCCGCCCCTGCAGCTCTGGGACGCTCACCGTCCTCACAGTCCTCCGCGCTGGGCAGCGGGCCCTCACCGCCCTGTCCGTACAGGTTCTCCACGGACTGCACAGAGGGAGACCCACGTGAGACCAGCCCTGGGGGTCCTGCCCTGTAGGAGGTGGCCACCAGCTGCCCGGGGGGGAGCAGCACCCACAGGTGGACGCAGAGCTGCCCCGCCCCACGCTCACCTGGCTAGGGTCCCCAGGGGGCACTGCCAGGAGTGTGCTGCTGTCCACTTCACCCATGAGGAACTCGGATACGCTGCAGGGCCAGAGGGTCAGCACCAGAGGCGCGTGGACACCCACGTCCCTCAGCCCGCCCAAGGCCCCCGAGCTCACGTGCTGCTGAAGGACACAGCGACTGTCTCCAGGGCCTTCTCGAACTCCCTCTTGTCTGATTCGTTGTTGGACTCATAATGGAAAGCTGGGAAGCAGAGGGCACTCTGAGAGGCCATCGTCCCAGGACTCCTGACAGAGCCTCGCCTCAGCCTCAGGAGCGGCTGTGCCTGTCAGATTCTCGTGCATCCTTCAAAACCCACTTCAGACAGCCCCTCCTCCAGGAAGTCCCGCCTGGCAGTCGGCCCTTGCTGCCCCTGCCCATCTGCTGACCTTTGACCTTGGCGATGAGCGTGCCTGCAGCAGTGAGTGTCTCCACGGTGTTTAGCAGCGGGTACTTGGAGATGACCTGGCGCATCACACGGAGGGCCTCACCCAGACACTCGTGGGCCAGTGGCCGGCGGGCCTCGAGGAGATCTGCTGGTCAGAGTGGGTGTGAGCAGGAAAGGAGGCCAGTGCCGGGGGTCTGCTACACCCTCACAGCTCCTGTCCCCAGGTGGGGACATTGAGGCAGAGGTGGGAGAGGGCAGCCATGAAACCCAAGGAAGGGGACTGTCCCTCTCTGGGCTCCTGGACAGGTCAGCACAGGCTGGTCTTTGGCCTAGACAGTCCCTTCCACTCAGAACTCTTTTTGACCCTTAAAAAAACAAAACAAAAAAAAAACACAACTCCTGCTGTGCTCACCAAGTCGTGGCCCTCCTCCTCTACGCAGCCCTGGTTCCTTCCCGCCCTCCTGCCTACCTGGGCACAGGGCCCCAGCCCCGTCATCACCCACGGTGCGCATCTGGCAGCTACTGCAGTGGGCACCCCCCTCGTCCGCTCTGCACATGAGGAAGCTGAGGCCCAGCTCGGCAGGCAGGAGTGGCAGGGGCGCGCCCTGCCAGGCTTCACCTCCCGGGCAATGAGGAGCCAAGGCCTGGCAACTGGTGTGGTGCGTTGGGGTGTGTCTTCAATGCCCCTCAAATGTTCCAAACTGGAAGATGTATAAACAGGGAGCTGGGGAATGTGGGCCAGTAGTGGGCTCCTGCCTGCACTGCCAAGGAGGGCCCCAGCACCCTCCCCCAAAGAGACAAAGCAGAAAGAGTGTGGGTGGGCCGGCAGAGTAGTGAGGAGGGGGCGCCTGCGGAGGCCCTCGCAGGGATTAGTGGAACATCAAGATGACAGGACAAGCCTATAATCCCAGCACTTGGGAGGCTGAGGCAGGAGGATCGCGAGTTCAAAGGCAACCTCAGCAATGGCGAGGCACTTAGCAACTCAATGAGACCCCTGTCTCTAATAAAATACAAAAAAGGGCTGGGGATGTGGCCCAGTGGTCCAGTGCCCCTGAGTTCAATCCCCAGCACCAAAAAAAAAAAAAAAAAAAAAAAAAAAACCGGACAGCCAGATCCAGGACAGGACCGCTGGGTGGTGCCCCAAGGCCAAGCGAAGCCCGAACATCGCTGCCCATCCCTTCTCGGCACAAAGACCCCAGGACGCCCGGTGGACCCACTCCGGAGAGATTGCATGGTCCCTGGAGCAGGTAGGTAGCCAGGCCTCCGCCAGTAGGAGGGACAGGGTTCAGGAATCTAGGGAAGCGGCTGGGAAGGTCACGCCCCCCCATCCCTTCCCCGAGGCCCGCCCCCAAGGGCCTGGGCCACCTAGGTTCCCACAGCACCCCCCACCGGAGAAGCCGGCTGCAGGCGAGGCACCTGCCAAACGCGGAGATGCCAAAGCAAGTGCCTGGCAGCCGTGCGTCCCCAGCGGCCGGCGCAAAGCCGGAGCGCCACGTGCAGTGGGGCCTCGCGCCCAGCGCGGCCCCTCACCTCGGGGCCCCACCCGGCAGCGCACGGGGCCGTCCTCCAACGCCGGGTGCACCCTCCCGCAGATGCCCATCGCGAGGCGCTCGAGGAACCCGGACGGCGAGCGAGCGCCTGGGAGCGGGGCCTGACCGGTGAGGGTCTCTGGTGCCGGGCCAGTGGCCAAACCGGCTGCGGCCGGTCCGGAGGCCCCGCCCCGCAGAGGAGAACCCCGCCCCCGCGTCCCGCTGGCCTCTGTCCGCCCTCGGCTCCCGGCTAAGCGCGCAGCGCAGGAGTCTCCGTGGCTGCGGCTCCAACAGGGCGGGGAAACCGAGGCTCAGAGAAGTCTGAGGCGAGAGGCTGGGGTCAGGAGCAGGGCCGCGTGGGCCGTGACGTCCGTCCCCTCAGCCCAGCTGTGTTGCGGGCCACACTACAATCTCCGTGTGCAGAAAGGACTCTGGTGACCTTCGCACTAATCCCACGGCGCCTGTCGTTGCCCTGTCTTACAGACCCAGCGCCTGAGCCCCAAACAGGGCAGTGGCTAGCCTGGAGTCGCCCGCTGGCACGGGCGGCCCCAGGACTCCAACCCCCATCCTCTTGCACCAGGTTCTGAGTCTGCAAGACGTCCTGCGGCTGCGCCCGGCCCAGGCCAGACCTCCAAGGAAGCGCCAGGATAGGAAAGGAACCGAGATTAGGGTTTCCCCAGGAAACCAGCTCTGCCCTCCGCCTCTGGGACCAGATAACCCTGGGCTCCCACCCCTCCCAGTAGGCCTAGGCCATGGACCCCTGTGAGTGCCCAGAAAGCCGCAGGGCTGAGGTCCAGCCAGCTGGGGCCTCAGTCTCTCATCTGTGGGATGGGCTGCTTAGGGCAGCAGGTCAGGGCGCTCAAACAGCCCTGGCACTGCGGTTTCGTGTGGGGCAGAAGATGGTGCACGAGGAGCTGTGCCCGCCCTGGTGGAGGTGCCGCCTGAGCTGCCAGGGACAAACAGGAAGCAGATGAAAATAACTTGGCAGGAAGCAGGGCTGTCAGCAGCCGCGTGGAGAAAACGGAACTGCCATGGCGCAGCCTCACCCCAGCACCTCCTCTACCTTCAGAGGCCCACAGCCTCTCCCCCAGGCCGCAGCCCACCTCCAGTCCACAAGGCACCTCCTGTGGTTCCCCGCTGCCGTAGGGTTGTGTCCAGGGTCCTTCAGACCCAGGCCATGGCCTCATTCTCACACTGGGTACCCCACGGCGCCCCACACCTTTGAGTTCGTTCTGTTTCCATGTTTCTGAGCCTCTGCACAGGATGTTCCCTCCACTGGGACCTCTGCTTCTCCCTCCCACTTGTCACTGAACTCCTGTGCATCCCTCTGAACCTTAGTTGTCATGGCCTCCTCCAGGCAGTCCTCTCTGCTAATCCATTTGGGCCTTCCCCAAGTCCCTCTCTGTTTCTTTTCTCGACAATTCCTGTCCAGCTCAGCCTTCCACCCAGGCCTCCCTGTCTCTGCTGCCTCTCACCATCATGCAATACACACTCCTTGAGTTTTTCAAGGCCCTCTGCGAAGCGGGCCACATCGGCCAGCAGGTTTGAGATGTCCTCCACTGCATCAGGGCCAGGCCCCTCGGTAGGCAGCTCAGCGGGGCTGGCGGCAGTCAGAGGGCTTCGGTAGCCCCGGCCTAGTGTCCAGGAGGCAGCACCGGAGAGCGGGAAGCCAGCAGCACTGGCGTGGCGGCTCAGGCTGGTGGGCCGCTTGAGCGTGCCTGTGGCCTTGGCACCTGAGGACGAAGCTGGGGGCTCCAGGCTGGGTCCAGGGAACACCACATCTGCTCCGTCTTTCTTGGGAAGCTCCTAGGAGGGCGGGATGGGTGGTAGAGGGGATACTTGAGCCTTGACGCTGCCTCAGTTTCCCCAGAAATGAAGTTTGGCTCTGGGGAATCTCCAGCCTTGTTCCACAGGGGTCAAAGGCCAGAGGTCAGGGGGCTGAGATTTGGGACCTTGCCCCCCCACCTATTACCCAACATCCTCTTCCCTGGAGCTTTTCACAAACAACGGTCCCTGCCCAAACCACAGCCAGGGGCGGGGCCTGCGGAGGCACTTGGGGGAGGGGAACCCCACTTCCTGGTGGGGGTAGGGAGCTCCAGTCCCTCAGCGTGAGTAGACCCCAGCGCCTGCAGATGTGCACTCTCCAGAAAGGGCTCCTCTGACAGTTCCTGTACCCTAAGGGTCTGGTGGTCCTCTGAGTCCTGGGGACACCCCAGGCCTATAGACAGATGCCCCCAAACTCCTAAACTTGGAGACACTCCCAGGCCTTGGAGACACTCCCTCTCCCAGACTCCTGCGCCACAGGGGTCCATTAGATGACCTGCTATAAACAGGCAGCCCACGGGCCACTGCAGCCTTCCCCTCCTTCAGTAGCTCCTGGGTCCCCCGAGTTGCCTGAGCCCCCATCCCGCAGAGCTCCAGACCCACTCCACTCCGGCACCTTCCCTGCCCACGCGGGGCGCCCACAACTAGCTGTGGACGGGATGAAGAAAGGTGGCCACCCGGGCCCCTACCATGAGCCGAATGCCCGGGTCCTGGCCTGTTCCCGGGGACCTCTGCCACCCAGCCTGGTGGGGACTGTAGCTGGCGTGGGTGCCCCATCGCCGGCCCAGCATGGTGTGGCGGGTGCCCTACGCCCAGTGCGGGTGTGCCCCAGTCCCCGCCCGCTGCGCCAGGACTCACCCCCGAGGGCTGCGGGCTGGGGCTTCCCGCCCGGTTCTTTTTGGAGATGGAAGGGGTTTTCATGAGCTCGCGCTTCTTCCTGGAGAACATGGTGGGGCGGGCTGGGCGACCCCGCGGGCTGGCCGGGGTCTTGGAGACGCAGCTCCTAGTGCCGGCGGCTCGAGACCACATTGCCGCGGGCCACCCCCTCCCCAGCTGTCAGGCCCACGTGACGGGCCCGGTCCTCATTGGCGCACGGTCGCCGGCACAGGAAAGGCCTCCGGAGGCGCACCGCAGACCCGCCCCACTCTGCCGCGCCTCAGCCTGCCGCTCGGCAGAGTGGGCGCGATCGGAGGTCGCAAGCCGCCCCGCCCCCGGCTTCCTCTTTCAGGAGCCGCGCACCCGCGCGGCTGGTGACGCGCGCTCAGCGACGACCACAGGGACACTGACCCGCAACTCAAACACTCATCAGATGCCAGCAGGAGCGCACGGCCCTGAATGCACCAACACGCTAGATGAGGCAGAGGGAGCAGCCTCAGGCCCAGAGACGGAGGAGGCACCCCGCCCCACCCCGCTCCACCTGCAGGTGCACCCCTGCCCACTTTTCTGGTCACTGGCCTCAGCTCAGCTCTCCACCCTGTCTCCCACCCTGAGCCCACAGCTGGTGCTCAGAACACCCAGGCCACCACTGGACACGCAGGGTGGGGTGTGTACCCTCAGGGAGCTGGCAGCAGCCTGAACCAGGTGTCTGCAGGGTGTACCCTCTTCTCCCAAGCTGGCCCCCCCAGTCTGAGGTCTTCATCCCCCAGTCTGCTCCCCTCTCTGAATTCTCCGGATGATCCAAAGCCCAACCCCCGTCACCCTCCCCACCCCTACTCCCACTCCCACTGACCTCAGGAGGGAGGGGTGGCTCTTAGGGGCACAGGCCAGAAAGGCCACAACCCCTGGAGCCAGGTCCAGCTCTCCAGGCCCCGGTCCAGCTGCAAGCCCAGCCAAGCAGCCCCCTGAGGACCTTGCATCCACCACTCACTGTTTGGCTGGCTGGGGTCTGGGAGAGCCGGCCCCCTGTTATGCGGGTTCCGGCAGCAAAGGCCACACTCCAGCCTCCTCTAAGCTGCCTGGGACATTCCAAGCCCTGCCTCATCCCCACTTCGTGGTCAGGCCCTCCGTGGACCACCCTTAGGTGCTAGACCTACATGGGCAGCCTGGTAACTGTGACCAGGCTTCCAGGAAGCCCACACTGCATGCCTCCTGCCCAGGACCACCAGCGCTGAGTGGGCAAGCAGTGTAAATGTGCTCACACGTGCAACATGAATCTCCTGTGTTCACGAACACCCCCCCACGTGCACCCAAGGCCCTCTTCGGACCAGCGTGCAGTGCAGTCTGCCAGGACACACAGCTCGCATCTTCTCTCCAGCTTCTCTTTATTTGCTCCAGGGGTGCTGACGTGGGCTCCTGGGGCCTCCCACCTGCCCCCAGGGCAGGCAGGCTCAGAGCACAGTCTCCACCAGGCTGACGCCTTTGGGAAGCTCAGAGCCTGGGGCAGGCTCCACCTCCACTCCTTTCTGCTGGTCGTCCTCCTCCTTCCCCTGGTCCTCAGAGAAGTGCAGGAAGACCTGGCAGGTGGGCGGCCCAGAGGAGAGAGGAAGGGACAGGAGGGGCTGTTAGTCCAGGGCCCTGGCCCCAGCCCCAGCCCCTCCTCCAGCCCCAGCCCGACGCTGTGGTCACCTCCTCCAGGGTGATCTGGCTCACAGAGAAGTCCTCCACGCCGTGGTCTGAACCGTGGGCTGCCAGCTCTCCAAAAACGTGCGCCAGGGTGCAGCGCCCTCCCTGTGGCAGCTGGAAGCGGAGGCGACCTCCATGCGCCTCGCGCAGCTCGGCCCCAGGGAATGCCGCTACCACAAAGGCCGTCGCCCCCTCGTGCCGGTCCGCGGGCACCCTCAGGGTCAGCGTATGGCCAGCACCGAATCTGGAGTGGGTGGGGACAAGGCTACGAGGCAGGCCCCGCCCAGCCCAGCGCTCGGCCCCGCCCACACCAGCCAGCCTCCGGCCTCGCCTCCGCCCCCCGCCCCACCCGACGCCTGCGACCCCGTCGCCGTTCGCGCGTTCGCGCCCTAGCCCCGCCCCCTCGCAGCACCACCCACCCCCCGACCGCGCCGCCCTCAGCCCGCTTCCCAGCGCACGTGGCCTCCCGCGCCGCGGCCACGCCCCCACCGCAGGCAGCCCCCCAGCCCCGCCAGGCCTCTGCTGGCTCCACCTCCAGGAACCCGCCCCTAGTCCTTCTAAGCCCGCCCGCAGCCTCGCGCCCTCGGGTCCTACGGCCCTCTGCGGACCCTCCCGGCCCTCCCGCCTCCCTCCTGCGGTCTACAGTCCTGGCGGCCTCGCTCGGCTCCAGGTCTGGTCTCCCCTAGCCCGGTCCACCTCTGAACGCTCATCCCACCTGTCCCGTCCTCACACCTGCCCAGAGGCCTCTCCACTCACCTGCACTTGAGGTGCTGCGGGCTGCCCAGGCAGCGGAACCGCCCGTTCACCATGATGGCCAGGCGCGTGCAGAGCGCCTCGCACTCCTCCATGCTGCCGGCAGCGGTTCCGTGAGCTCCCGCGCTGCGCCACACTGGCCAGGGCCCTCCCTCCACCCTGTTGTGGTCATTCCCTGGGCCCAAACTGCCCTGTTCCTGGGGCTGGGTACCAGCACTGTGCGTCCTTCTCCGGGCCCGCCAGCCCCCTCGCCCGCACCCCCGTGTCCCCGCAGGGTCAGGCCCTGCCCGTCAGCTGTGACGCTGTGCTCGGGACAGCCTCTCCCCGCACCTCCCCGCCGAGAGCCCGGGCCAGTCACCTGTGCGAGGTGAGCACCACGGAGCGGCCCTCCCGCACCGCGGCCAGAAGGCTGTTCCAGAGGAAGCGCCGCGCACCGGGGTCCATGCCTGTGGTGGGCTCGTCCTGGGAAGGGAAGTGCACTAAGCCTGGTCCTGCCGCGGTCCCAGACCTGGCCCCACCCCAGACCCCGCCCCACGCACCAGGAAGACCACGGCGGGGTCCCCAACGAGCGCCACGGCGGTGGCCAGCTTGCGCTTGTTGCCTCCGCTGTAGGTGCCGGCGAGTCTGTCCGCGTACCGCGGGAGCCCCAGGCGCGCCAGGCCCACGCTGGCCGTCTGCGGGGGACCAGGCGAGAGTGGGGTGGTACCAGTGATGGTGGGGTGGGGCCACAGCGAGCATGGGGCAGGACCAGAGCTAGTCTGGGATGGGCACCGAGGGGACGTCGGGCGGGGCAGACTGGTGGTGGAGCAGGACCCGAGGTGGCGGGTAGAGAAGGGTGAGTCGGCGGCGGGAGGAGAGCAGGTGCATGCTGAAGCATAGAGTGCAGGGTGGGCGGTGCCACCTGGGCGTGGGCCGAGACAGCAAGAAGGGGACCTGAGGCGAAAGGCGAGAGGACCTAGGCCAGGGTCCCAGGTGTCAAGCAGGGAGGACAGCAGGCAAGGGCGGGAAGGGGCGTGACCAGGCGAGCACAGCAGCTGGGAGCCCCGCGCGCGGAGGAGCCTGGGCCCTGACTGGACTGGACCAAGCATGAGCATCTGAGCAGGGACCTGAGGGCAGGGGGGCGTGGGCGGGGTCAGGAGCAGGAGGGAGGGTGCCAAGCCCGGGCGGCCGCTCACCCTGGCGACCAGGGCCTCGGGGACTCCGCGCAGGCGCGCGAACAGCTCCAGGTGTTCTCGGCCGGTCAGCAGCTCGAAGACCGCGTCCGACTGCGGGCAGTAGCCCATGCGGCGGTGCGCGGCGGCAGGCTCCTGGGCCACACTGCGGGTGGGAGCAGAGGGCACAGAACTGGCCAGTTACGGGTCACACTGGAGGCACGCACAGGGGTCTCAGGACCACCACCCCAGACCACTCTGGTAAGGGACAAGGGAGTCTCAGTCCTTGTCTGTGAGTAGGGTGGGGGAGGCACAGGGTCTGGGAGCACAGCTGGTCCTGGGGGAGGTCCACACTGCCCCTCCTAGAGCCCCTCACCTGTGACCTGCCAGCACAGCCTCGCCGCTGCTGGGCAGCATGTCCCCGGTCAGCATGCGGAACGTGGTCGTTTTCCCCGCTCCATTCACCCCGAGCAGCCCGAAACACTGCAGGGGTGACAGAGACGGTGCTGGAGAGGCCCAGCCTTACCCCCTGCACCTCAGGTCCCCCGCAGCAGCCCTAGTGGCGCTCAGAGAGGCCCAGGCCCTGCCCAGCACCTGTGGTGCCCAGTGGCAGCTGTGAGTTGCTGCGTGGGGTGGCTGTGGGCGAGGTGGAGCCCTGGGGCCAGAGCAGGCATCCTACGAAGGTCCCAAGTGTGGGGACAAGAGACTTCCAAATGTTTGTTGGCGTGGGGCAGGTACCTAATGCAAAGGGACCTGTGAGTGGTCAGGTGCGCTGGCAGCCAAGGGCAGAGGCCGGCTCACAGTCAGTGCCCGGTAAAGAGGCCTCGCAATGTACTCTAACGCTCAACCGTGCACCGAGGTGCTGACCTGCAGTAGGTGGGCAGTGCATGCACACAGAAGATGAGGTAGCACTAGGTGCTGGGATGTAAGTTGATACAAAACCAAACCTAGTAAGTTTTGGCTGTGAACAAGTGCTTCATAGACATGTATACAATAGGGGCTTGATAAATACCCTTGGTGCTTGATAAAAGCTGATTAGCACACAAGCAGTATTCAGTACACCTTTGGTGAGTGCAGTGATGCTTAATGAATGTAAGCATGCAGTAGGTGCTTAATTAATGAGGATATGTTGACTCAAAACAGGAATTCAAATGCTGGCACCCAGTGAATGGGGGTGGGGACACAGCAGCCACTCAACAGGGCACAGGTTCCCTGCGGAGGTGTCCCGCCTCCCGCTGCCCCAGCACCAGGTTCTTCCCGGGACTCACCTCACCTGGGGGGGTCCCCAGGCACAGGCGGTGGACAGCTGGCACCCTCTGCCCACGGTACACCTGGGAGGAGGCAGGTCCCTGAGAAGGGGGTGGCCAGAGGGAGTCCCCACCTGGCACTCTGTGGCCACACCTACCTTGGTCAGGTCCCTGAGAACCAACACATCCCCCTCAGTGGCCCCTCTGGCCACCCGCTCCCGCTCGCGGGCCACGTCCTCATCCTCCTCTCCCAGGGGTGGCAGTGTCCTCAGCTTGGGTCTGAGACAGACATAAGTGGGTCCCAGGTAGGTCCTTGGTCCCTGCCACCCTACCCTGCTCCCCACTGACCGTGGCAGGAGGCGGCCGCGGTGCTGCAGCAGGAGCGTGAGGAGGAGGAAGAGAGGCCCCTGCACGGACATGGCCAGGAGGTTCCTGCCAACCACCTCCCAGCGCAGGGGTGACTGGAACTGCCCCTCTCCTGTGGGACAGGAAGGAAGGTCTCTGTCCAGGGTGTTGCGTCCTCGCCACCCAGACCACCTGAGTTCTCAAGGACAGGCTACTCAGCCCGTCTCATGGGTTTAGAAAATAGAGGTTAACCAGCTCCCTCCTTGTTCAGGACAGTAGACTTCTAGTGATGTGTTCTAAGATAAGATCAACTTTTATGACTTTTTTTTTTTTTTTTTGTGGTACCGGGGATTGAACTCAGGGGCACTCGACCACTGGGTCACACCCCCAGCCCTTTTTTGTATTTTATTAGAGACAGGGTCTCACTGAGTTGCTAAGTGCCTCCCCATCGCTGAGGCTGGCTTTGAACTCGCGATCCTCCTGCCTCAGCCTCCCAAAGTGCTGGGATTACAGGCATGCGCCACCGCGCCCGGCTTTTTCTTTTTTTTTTAATATTTATTTATTTGCTTTAGTTGTACACAATGCAATGCATTTATGTTTACGTGGTGCTGAGGATCGAACCCAGGCTGCGCATGTGCTAGGCGAGTGCTTTACTGCTGAGCCACAACCCCAGCCCTTATGACTTATTTTCTACACCTCTGATGTGGCCCAACCCTGAGGCCACCTAGGGCTCTTGGGTCTCTCCTGGGAGGCCGTCTGTCTCCACTTTGGGTAACTGACTCTAGGATGGCACTTCCAAGGGTGCTGGCCAGCCTCACATGACAGGAAGTTCTCACCCAAGCGCTCAAAAGCATCCGCCATGGCCTGGTTCCGCACCATATCGATGAGCCCCCGGCCCAAGCAGAAGTGGGGGAAGATGAGGAAGACCTGTTTCAAGACCCGGCTCACCTCCTGCAGCTTCTGTTTGGGGCAGGAAGAGGCACTGGGTCAGGAGCCGAGGCCGGCACGGCAACCCGCCCAGCCCTGCCTTGCAGAGCCCGACCTGGTCAGAGAAGAGCTCGAGCACAAAGGTGGCCATGCTGCCGTTGATGCCAATGAAGAGGTTGATGCAGGTGAGCACCACGTAGGCCGTGCTGGGCACGGAGAAGAAGAAGGAGGCCGGGTACATGAGCGGCGTGATCGACCAGCTGCAGGGTGACAGGAGCCTCACTGGGCATCCCTGGGACGAGCACAGCCCTCCCGCAGGCTCCAGGCCGCAGGCCTCTGTCCACGTGAATCAGGATGGGCTGAGCTTTTAAGGCCACCGTGGCTTATGGCTGAATTAGAAGGCTCCGAGTTTCCCTCTATGCTCCACCTTCTCCCTCAGGAACTGCTGCAGGGCCCCACCTCCCTCAGTGGCAGGGGGTGAGAGCAGTAGGAAGAGGCTGGAGGGACTGGGGCCCTCACCCATACAGCAGCAGCAGCAGCAGGAGGGCGGGCAGGTTGGCAGGGGCCACGTACGCCTTCTGCTGGAAGGCCAGGAAGATGAGCACCACGACGCACACAGACAGCAGGTAGTTGCCCTGCAGAGATGGGCCTCGCCTCAGCGAGCGGGCAGGACAGCCACCCAGCCCTGAGCCCCCAGCCTGCACCCCTGCGCCTCCTGCTCTTTGGGCAGGAGGACATGATGTGTCCCACAGTCCTCAAGACCTCACGCATGCATGACAAGCCCCTGCCCAGAAGGGGCCACAGGGGTGGCAGCAGACCCCGGCTTCCAGGCAGCCCCTCACCATGTCCCAGAGAAAGTTGCCCAGCCAGTAGAGGGTGGGGGGCAGGCCCCCGACGAGCTGCAGGTGTTTGGCTCGCGTGACGCGCTCCTCGATGAGGATGAGGGTGAAGCTGGCCGGCACGAAGGACATGGCGAAGACCACGCAGATGGACACGAGCACGTCCACGGAGGAGGCCACCCTGGGTGAGGGCACGCGGCTGCTCAGGGCACTCCACGGGCGCCGCGCAGGGGACGGGCGGTGGACAGGGCCGGGCCGTGTGGGGAGGGGAGGTTGCTCAGGAGGACGACTGGGGGACAGGGCCACGTGGGGTGTGGGGGGGGCCAGAGCAAGGGGCCTGAGGTGGCCGTCGTGCTGCCCACGGAGTGGGTGCGGCACTCGCTGGCCTGCCTTTGCCCTGCGGCACAGAGCTGCTGGGTGGGTGGCCGGCAGACTCACAGGGCCGCCTCTGACAGCTGCTCCTTGGTCAGGTTCAGGGGATGGTTGAGCGTGGTGATGCTGTGGGCATGGCGGGCGGCGCCGCGGGGCAGGTGGGCATGTAGGAGCGCGTTGTTGGCTCGGTTGACAAAGGCCACCATGGCGTGCCAGCCCTTGTTGTTGAACCAGATCTGTGGAGTGGAGGCCACAGGGTCAGGGTGGCCGAGGCTGGACCCGGCTCTCAGGGCCACCCAGCCGTCATCCCGAGTTCTCACCTTGAGGCTGTGGTGAGCATCCAGGCTGTGAGCCCAGGCGGAGAAGTTGTGCAGGACGCGGTGTAGGGCCCCGCCTGGCGGGGGGCTCAGCAGGGCTCCCAGCTGCTCCACAGAGCGGGCCACCGAGGTCCCTGAGGGCAGGTCTGGGTCTCGGCCCCCCAGCGAGAAGCCCCCGTACCTGGGGGGCAGGAAAAGGATTGCTGAGGGCCAGAGGGCGTGCGATGGGGCCAGCGGTCCCAGGTCCCGCCTTACCTGACCTCGTCCACCCACTTCTTGGTCTTCAGGCTGTGGAGGAGACAGGAAGGGGGACAGAGGTACAGTCAGGCTGGGCGCCTGGACCTGCCCAGCCTTCCCTGAGACCAGGCCCACCTGCAGCCCGGCTGAGCCCCAGGGTGGCCACTCACCCCTTGCGCACCAGGCCCGGATAGGTCTTCACCAGGAAGTCCGTCAGGTTCCGGCCCGTCAGGTTCTGGACCACCTCCCCGGAGCGGGCCACTGCCTGGGGCGGGGGGGAGGCCGCCAGCCGCAGCTGGACACTCAGGCAGCAGGCGGCGGGCCCCCGGCCGGCTGCACTGGCAGGCTGGGGATGGAGACTCCGGGGTCCAGTTGCCACGGGCCATGACCCTGGCCACGTCGGCCGTGACCTCAGGGACGGAGAACAGGCAGGAGAGGGCCCCTGGGCATCCGGGCATCCTGCGAGCCAGGGTGCAGGGCTGTGGCCACCCGCTGCTGGGACTCTGGAGGCACAGCCCGGCTCCCTCGGGCACAGGGTGCCACACCAAGCCCAGAGGGCGGCCCGGGGCTCACCTGGTGGAGGCGTCCTGCAGGTAGGTCTCCTCCAGCCCTGCCTCCCGCAGCAGCGCCTCGAGCAGACGGGCATTCCTGGGGTCCCCCTGCGTGTCCTCACTGTGTGTGCAGGTCAGAGCTGTGTCCCCGGGCAGCAGGCCTCCCTCCACCAGCCCCGTCCTCTGCACCCACCTGAAAAAGGACACCTGGGCGCCATACATGGTAGGACTGAGCCGCAGAGCTGGGTAGTGCCCGAAAGGGGGCACGATGAGGCTGAACACCAGAGCCAGGCCCACAAAGAGGGCGGGCAGCACGATCTGCAGGAGCGTTCCGTCAGCCACCACCTCCGCTACCCTCCAGGCTTGCTTGTACCCTTCCCTGCTCCTGCTCTAGAACCACCCAGGGCTCCCTAGTGTCTTCAATAAATATGCATAGGGTCAAGCTGTTGAAGTAAGCCCCTGAGGGGATGGCCAGAGGAGACAGTCACCAGGGACTCCCAGGCCCTCCCTTGCCCAGGGGCCCTCACCTGTGCAAACAGGCCCCGCCGGCTGCGGCAGGCCAGCAGACAGCGCTTGAGAAGCAAGGCCCTGAGCTGCTGACGGGTCAGTGCCCAGCCCTGGACTGGGCCTGCAGTGGCTGGCGCAGAACCCTGCAAGGCCCGGGTCTCTGGGGCTGATCCAGCTGTTGGGGACGTGAGGGTCAGTGCTCTGGCGGTGGGGGGACCTCGGGGGACGGTGGGAGGTGGGACTCACCCAGCTCCCCGTTCTCCAGGGCCAACTCCTCTGGCATCGTCCCGGCCCCCAGGGTCCCATCTGGGACTGCAAGGTGCACATCCCCACGCTGCCCTTGGCTGCCATCTGCAGGGCCAGCAGGGAAGGGCAGGTGTTAGTGTCGCCTGGGGCCAGGGGCCAGGGGCCAGGCCATGGGGGCCAAGGCCAGGACTCGGGCGATGCACGGGGGACTCGGCCAGGCATCCGCTGGCCTGAGACCAGCCCTGCTCTGGGCCTCGGGCGGGGGCTGAAGGCAGAAAGCTGCTCAGCACCTTCTGGGCTCGTGTCCGAGGCCGCGTCCCGGAGCACCTTCAGGAAGATCTGCAAGACGCAGCGGGCTCAGCACCGGCCGGAGAGCACCCGGAACCGCACCCTCAGAGGGCTCCCAGCTGCCCGCGCCCCGGCAGGGTCTCCCTCCAGGAACGCCCCCCACTCAGAAGCTCTGAGGGTGCTTGGCGGCCTCCTGGGACAGGACGCCCACCTCCTCGAGGCTGGTGTCTGCGATGCCGTAGCCGCTGAGGCTCAGTGCCCCCAGCTGCCCGTCCAGCTCCTGGAAGAGCCTGGCAAAGCTGCCGTCCAGCGCGCCCGCGTAGGGCAGAGCCAGCACCAGTTGGTGGGGCAGCTCTTCCACCAGCCGTGCCCCGGGCACCCACTGCTGCACCAGTGCCAGGGGCTGGGGGGCACCTGCACGGAGGGGTGCATCAGGTCCCCGAAGGCCCGGAGCCCGGCTCCACCCGTGACTCCCACCCATCTCCTTGGGGAGGGGCTGTCCCTAGGGGCAGAGGGCAGGGCCCAGAACTTGAGGGCAGGGCTGGCTTGGGGTCACTGGTCAGGTGGGCCTGCGTCTGGGCCCAGCTCAGGCTGGGCATCTTCTGACACAGCCCAGGGTCAGGGGGCCACCTTGGGGCCCTGGAGCCCTGCTGACCCCACCCTGCCTGGGGCCTCCCACCCAGCCCTCACCCGCAGTGCTGCCCTGGCTGTGCAGCGCCCTGTCCAGCCCGGAGCCCCTGCTGTCCTTCAAGAGGACGTCCTCCTCATCCTGCAAGCAAAGGGGCAGCTGCAGAAGTGGCCATCAGGCTGGACAGACCCGTGGGGGTCAGGGCAGGGCCTAGCTCTGGTCCTCACCTGCTCAGCAGGGGCCAGGGGCCGGGGACTCTTCACCAGTGTCAGGTAGTAGCCAGAGCCCAGGTGACGGCGCAGGAAGAGTGGGGACCCGCAGCAGCACAGGCGGCCACCTGCCACCATCGCCACGCGGTCTCCCAGGAGCTCGGCCTCATCCAGGTGGTGGGTGGACAGGATCAGTGTGCGACCTGCACCCAGGGGCCGCTCGAGCCGTGGTCTCTGGGGAACTCCTACCCGCTGCAACAAGCTCCTACTCACCCCTCAAAACCCAGCCTGGCACTTCCGTGCCAGGTGTCCTGGCCCCTGACGTGGAGTCCAGGGAGACCCGGGCCACCTCCACTCTCACCTTCTCGGTACTTGAGCAGCAGCTCCCAAATGCCTCGGCGGGACGCAGGGTCAACGCCAGCGGTGGGCTCGTCCAGGATCACCACCCGGGAGCCGCCCACAAAGGCAATGGCCACAGACAGCTTCCGCTGCATCCCGCCTGGTGGGGGAGGAGCCAGTGACCCGCCGCGCGGTGGGCATGGCCCTCTCCTCCCCACCCGGTGGACCTCAAGGCCCGGCTCCCCCGGCCCCCCCAGATCCGTTCCCTGGCTTCTCAAGCCGCTCTCCGCTGTGGGGCTGGCCTCCCCCCGAGCTGGGCTCACCGGAGAGGTGGCGTGCCTGCGTCCACCGCTTGGGCACAAGCCCCATATCCTGCAGCAGACGCTTCTGCTCGGAGCCCACCACTGCGGCCTGCAGGCCCTTGAGCCGTCCGTAGAACCACAGGTGCTCCTCCACAGTCAGCCTGTGGTGAGGGGGCGATGGCACCTGGTGGTCCCGGCAGCCCCTGCCCTCCCACGGGCGCTCCCAGACGTACATGTCAAACAGCACATTGTACTGTGGGCACACCCCCAGGTTGGGCCGGATGGCCGCCATGCTGGATTGGACGTCATGGCCCAGGACGAAAGCTGAGCCGCTACTGGGCGGGAAGAGACCGCTCAGGATGGACCTGGGGGGCGCAGAGACCTCAGAGTAGCACCCTCTCACCAGGAGAGGGGCCACGAGCACTTACAGTGCACCTACTATATGCTTAGCCCAATGGGCACAATGTCTGCATTTTACAGAGGAGGGGAACTGAGAAGACACTTATCCCCGGCCTATCCTGTGCCAAGGGCACTGGGTCCTTCCCCCCACCCTCCACCCCCCACAGGCAGGAAACTTGTGACCCTGGACGTCTTCCCCAGTGAACAGATAGGGAAACTGAGACCAGAGGGAAGGAGTAGGAGGCCAGCTGCTCACAGTGTGGTGGTCTTGCCAGCCCCGTTGTGGCCCAGGAATGCAGTGACCTGGCCCTGGTAGAAGTCCAAGCTGAGTCCACGCAGGGCTGGCTGCGGGCAGCCGGGGAAGCGCTTCTCCAGTCCTCGAACAGAGACTCCAGGGCTCAGGCCCAGAGGCGCCTCCTCCACCAGCACTGCGGAGGGAGGCGGTCAGCGGGGGCCAGGTGGCCCCAACAGCAGGGCGAGGAATCAGGAACTGTGAGGCGGGGGCTGCGGCCTGCAGGGGCTGGGGAGGACCTGGTGGGGAAACCTGGCTCTTCATGGGGAGAGGGGGGAGTCCACGCCCAGCCCTGTTAAGGCTTGTAGGGCCTCACCCTTTGGGTCCTGTGGGGCAGGGGCGGGGTCAGGGCCCTTTGGGGGTCCAGGCCCACACCAGTAGCTCCTCCGGAAGGGGAAATCCCATGGTTCAGGGATCCCGTACTGGCCTGGGGGAGAGAGGCTTCGTTGTGCTTGCCATCCTGTGGAGTGTGCCAACTTCCGGCCACACACCTGAGTCCCCACATCCAGGTAGGTGGAGGCAGCTACCTGTGCGCAGGTGCCAGGACACAGCACCTTCTCACCACAGGATGCGCCTCCGCGTACTTAATGGCCGGGAGGCACCACCCCAAGGCGCGCAGCAGCCAGAGGCAGCCCGAGACATGGCCCCCCTCCCGGGGACCTGACTTGGTGTCTCCAGGTAGGTGGCCCAGGGCCCCGCCCCAGCCCTACCTCCAGCAGCACTAGTGCCAGTCCGAAGCCCCGCCCACCTGGGCACACAGCCTCCAGGTACCAGATGGTGAGGCCGTAGAGGGCGGCGTCCAGCAGCAAGAGGCCTGAGACCTGCGCCAGGCTGAAGACATCTGCCGCGGGTCCGCGGCCCAGGTTGTGCCACTGGGCACCCTGGCCCTGCTCCTCCAGTAGGGCCAGGCTCTCGCACCCAAAGCCGAAGGCCACTGGCGACAGCAGGCTCTGTGGGGGAGCAGCCGGTCAGAGGGTGGCCTCCTCCCTGGGCGTCCCGCCAGGCCCCACCGGCCCTCACCGCGGCCACGCGGCCAGCCGTGGGCAGCCTGTCCCTCCAGGCCACGCAGAGCACGTAGGGCAGGTAGAGCGAGAAGTAGGCCAGGCCTCCACAAGCGGCCGCCAGGTTGGCGCGAGAGAAGAGGACGCTCAGCAGAAAGCTCTGGACCACGGTGGCCACCGCGAAGGTCGCCAAGAAGAGGAAGACCACGGCCGGATGGCTGTAGGGAAGGACGTCCCCCAGCTGGAAGGCAAAGGAGCTCAGGGTCGCCCCGGACGCACGCCACGCGCTGGGTGCTCCCGCTTCTGACCCTGGCGCGCCCACCCTGCGGCCCGGGAGGCCGGGGCGCGCCCACCTTCAGCACCAGCACGAGCAGCGCGGCGCTGACCAGGAAGGGCCCCAGGCAGCTGAGCAACCAGCCGAGCCAGAGCACGGCGCGGCCGAGGCCCATCGCGCGCATGGTGTCGCGCAGCCGCGTCTCCTTCTCGCGCACCACGGCCTTGACGGTCAGCGCCACCGAGTAGATCCAGGCCAGCGTCAGGAACAGCGGCAGCGACCGGCTCAGCACACGCAGGAACCTGAGGAACGCGACATTGGGGTGCATCTGGACACCCGCCCTGGACCGGCGCCTAGGGACTGAGCGCGGGGGGCGGGCGCTCACACGTCGTCCACGTAGCAGGGGTAGGGCATCTGCTGCAGGTAGAGGCCGGCGCGGGGCTCCGAGCCGCTGAGCACGCGGACCGCAGCGCGCTCCAGCAGGTCCTGCAGGTACACGAAGCCGCCCCACACATAGCGCAGGTCGATCAGGGGGTCCGCGGCCGGGCCAGGGTCCCAAAACCTGCGAGAGGGGAGTGGCGTTCAGCTGTAGGCAAGTGCCTCCGGGCACTCTCAGGGCCTGCCTTTCGCAGCCTTAGCTCCGCCCTCACAGCGAACCAGCCACGCCCACCGCTGCCCTCCACCTGGACCTGCTCCCCGCTCTTCGGGCCCAGGCCACGCCCCCAGCTTCTGTCTAGGCTGAATGTACTTGGTTGGCCAGGTCCACCAAAGTTTTGCTCCCTCCCACCTGTCCCTGATCCTGTTGGTCCTGGTGACGTCATCGATGTCCATGCGGATCTTGATTCGCACGTGGCCGGGGCCTAGGTCTGGGGCTGGCATCTCTGAGGGGTCTGCGGGGTCCTCAGGCTCCGGGAAGACAATGCCGGCCCAGAAGCGGTGCTCAGCCAGCAGCTGCAGGGCCCGGGACACCAGGGCTGCCTCCGAGGGTAAGGCCTCCAGCTTGTCCAGGGACACACACTAGGGACATGAATCCCAAGCGCTGGGCTCTGCCCAGTGTGGTATGGAGGGTCCCATCTGGGTCAAGGCAGACCGTTGGCTCCTCCCCAGGACTCCAGACTGCATCCCCCTCAGACCTCTGCGAAGCCCAGGGTGTCTCTGATCACGCCCTCTTAGGGACAGAGCCACCTCTCCCCAGGGCAAGGTCTGCCTCCACCTTTGGACCCCCAGGTTGGCCTTACCTCCCCTCAGCGACCCAGGCAGATGACTCACTTCCATGACTTGGCCCAGGGTGCCCATCAGACGCCCCACATCAGTGTAGGCGTCGCGCCAGCTGTAGCCACCCATGCTGGGGTTCAAAAAGGACTGCAGGGCCTCCGCTGGGTCTGGGCCTCCCGGTCCTCGCTGCTGCCCGGCTTTGTCCTGCCTTTGAAGGAGCCTCTGGCGGGGGCGGGGGGGGGGTGCAGGTGAGGAGAGATCTGTATCAGGCCCCCTTCAGTCCCTGGGGGCCATCTGCCCTCCCACCACGGCTTTCAATTTCCACCTGCATGCCTGGCCCGCATGGGACCCCCAGCACACGAAGCTAGCCCCACCTGCAGCATAGCCACATTAGCACTGTCGTTCATGAAGTCGAAGAGTTGGGGTCCCAGCACCCCCCAGACCTCCTGGACATCCCTCAGCAGAGCCAGCTCCTCAAAGGTCCGGTTGACCTGCAGGGAGGCAGCACAAGACCCATCCTGGCCCTGCCCACCAGCCACCTTGCCCTCTGGGGACCCCTGCTCCTGGGCCCTGCTCCTGGGCCCTGCTCAGTCTGTGCCTCTGAGCCTGCACTTGCTGGCCTCTGGCAGCAGCAAAGTCACACTGCTTCCAAATGCAGCATGCGAGAGCATCCGGCCTGGCCGGGACAGGCCTGGCCAGACACTGGGTGGCGTCTGACCCCTTCCCTCCTGCCCCAGCATCCAGCGCCCTCACCTGGGCCATGAGCTGCCGCGTGAAATTCGTGTCAGGTGCAAACAGCAGTTTCCCCAGGACCAGCGGCTTCAGGCGCCTCCAGAGCAGCCGGGAGAGCGGGTGGTCTCCCCCAGGGCCCCCATCAGCTCAGAGCAGGCGGGGCCTGGGGTGGGGGTGCTGTGAGGCCCTGCCCCACGCCCTCCGCCCCACGTCCCGGGTGGGGAAACCGGCCATGGACTCACTCAGGCCTTTGTCTGGCAGGGTTGGTGCCGCGTCCTGCCCCACCAGCTCCCTCAGGTCACTGGCCTCGTACCAGTTGAGGGAGAGGGCCCCTGGGCTGCTAGGCCCCTTAGCACTACAGAGGGCTTCTGACACCAGCTCCAGGGGGCCACCTGTCCCTCGGGGTCTCTGCAGCAGACTCCGGAGCTCCACCAGGCTGGGCAGCGCTAGGAGCTAAGGCAAGGTCAACAGAGGGCACTGGTCATCCGCCCACCATGGCCATCCATTTCCAAGCCTCACCCAGGCAGGGACCCTGCCAGGAGCACCTGGCCCCTCTAGGAACGTGCCCAGGCCGTCCATGACCTCCCCAACCAGGGGCCTGCCCTGCTGCTCATGGCTGGGGTCAAGGCCGGGTGGAGCCTCACCTCCTGGGCCAGGTCTCTGACTGCTTCCACAAAGCCGCCTGCGGACTCCCGGGCATGGCCCAGGGCGCCCCCCAGGGATTCCTGTGGAGGAGATGGCAAGGACACCGATGTCCTCACCTCTGTGTTCACCAGGTCTGCAGAGTTGCCAGGGGCTTCAGAGTACCCCTTACTAACAGGGACACTGAGGCTCTGAGAGGCACAGGACCTGTCCAGCCGCACCCCGGAGTCCTCACCACCATGCCAGACAGGACAGGAACACTGATTGCTCCAGATGCCAGGGTCAGCCCTGGCAGGCGGCTGGGATCAGGCCCCTGCATGGTGAGCGCTGGGGCCCTCTGAGGCAATGCCCCGGAGGCCGTTGCCCCGCCCAGCCGTGCCTTACCCCTGGCAGCAGCATCCCCAGAAGCTCAGTGGCCAGTGAAGGACGCTCCTGCCGCCGGTCAGTCTGTGAAGGCCAGGCTGGGGGAGGGACGCACAGAAGCACAGGGTTGGCAAACCTAGCCTGAAGCACCCCACCCCACCGGTGCCCACTTCACAGCCGGGCAGGCTGGGGCTCAGGGCTCCGCCCTCTCAGGGCCCCGCCCTACCTGTGCTGCTCACTGCCCTCAGCAGGGGCATCAGCTTTCCCAGGCCAGCCAGTGTCCTGTGGGCACTGGGACCCCCCAGCACAGTGCGTGCATCGGCCAGGAGCCGAGAGACCCTGGGGACAGCAGGGGGAAGGAGGTGGGTTGCAGGGTACTCCTGGAGCACTGAGCGCCCCCGGCCACCCACAGGGAGCCTCTTGCTCACAGGGAGTCCTTGAAGTTGCTCAGGAGCCCGGGCTTTTCACCGGGCGTTGGCTGCGGGAAGCAGGAGTTGTTCACGTTGCAGATGAGGCCCTGGAGCCAGGGCACGGTGCCCGCGGAGGGCAGTGGCTTGTTGGGGAAGTGGCCTGTGGGGAGATGCCAGCTCTGCCCACCTCTGCATCACCCCCGCTGACTGCACACCTCTAGCAACAGAGAGCTCAGACGCAGTCCTTGCAGGAGCTGCCCCTGCAGTGTCTGGCCGCGGGGACTCACATTCCAGGAGCTGCCCCTGGGGGGGGGTCTCCCACAGTGTCTGGCCGCGGGGACTCACATTCGTGGTGCTCCAGTGGAGGGTGGGAGTGGCGGACGGCCACCAGGATGAAGAAGAGGAAGAGGGGCCACAGCAACTCGACCAGGAGCTGGATCTGAGCAGAGAATGGGTGGGAGATCGTGGGGCCACGGGGACACCTGCCCGCCCCGCCCTGTGCCGCACCTCGGGGAGTTGCGCACCGGCTGTCTCTTGCGATACGTAAAATTCTTCCAAAGCAGCAACATCAGCTGTGTCCGGAAGGCCATGGTGAGACTGGACAGGGCACGGGACGGAGGGGTCAGGACAAAGGTCAGAAGGGTCAGGCTGAGGACGTGATGTGTGGCCGCCGACAACTGCCTGCTCGCCTCTGAACCTCGTCTCCCATTCTACCCTGCAGGGCTCCCAGAAGCTCGGATGGAGCAAGGCAAACAGTAGGTACTAGATGGAGGGACTCTCCTCTACCCAGATGGAGTAAACCAATGGGAACCCTGCCCGAAGCCGTCTTCGCAGCCGATTGGTTGACAGGGCTGTCGCTCTTTGCGGACTAAAGGCTGGGGTCTGAGAAGACCCTTCTGAATCCGTAAGGGGCGGAGGCTCGGCTTAACGCTTTCACCCCCCCAGTCCCCGCCCCCAGGCCTCTGGCAGGTCCCGGCTCCGCCCCATCCCGGAACTAGGCCAGCGTTCCCTTAGCCCCCGTCGCCCAGGGATAACAGCAACGAGCACGTCTCACGCCGGGCTGGCAGTACCACATGCTCACTTCATCTTAGAGAAGTGGAAACTGAGCTCAAGAAGGGGCACGTACAGCAGGAGACCGGGCCCCAGCTCCCCACCGCATCATGTACTGCCTATCTCCCAGAAATACAGATCCAGAGACGGGGCAGGGCCGACTCCTGCAGCCAGCAACTCCTGATCCTGTATTTCTCTAGGGACTGTGCAGCTCGGGGCTACTTTCTTGCACAAACGGGGAAATTAAGGCTCCCAGAGAGGCAGGAAGTTGCCAAAAGCCAACCATCCACGTGGGGTCTAGGACCTAGGACCTCGACCTCCTCGCCAGGATTCTTTCTTATGCAAGTGGGTTTTAGGATCTCTGGGGACAAGGACGAACTCATTTATAAAGGGGTGGGGTTGGAGATCTCTAAGTGGGAAAGGCACTGCAGGTGTATGTTGGCAAAGGCCCTCTCAAGTGACCCCCATGCCCACCTCTTCCCAGTGAGCATTAGTGGTCAATTAGCGCCCCCAACGCTCACAGGAAGGAAAGGAAGGGTGAGTAGGAATCGGAGCTCGGCCACTACCTCTAATTCCCAGGGAATTTGCCTTCTTCCCACCCCATCCCACCCCTGCATTCTCGACTGTAGGGAAACAGTCCTCCCTCTCCGGGGGCCCCCTCACCGTTCAGGGACTCCAGCTCTGGCCCGCCTTCCCTCCGCTGCCAGGGGGCGTGGCCCCTTTAAGAGAAGCACCCGGCGGGCCCTGCGCCCCTGCGGTTGACCGCCCTTTGCATCCCAGCGCTCTCGGCCGCGCCCTGCACACCCCGGGTCCCGACCGCTGCCATTGGCCGCTGTGCCCGCCAGTCACGGGCCGGCCCCATCGAGGAACCGCGCGGAGGGTTAGGGCGGGATCACAGCGGGGAGCGCCGAGCCGGCTTTCTTAAAGGGGCCGCGTGCCTCTTGCTGCATCACTTGGGAGCGGCAGTGCGCCCAGCTCTTCCCACCAGGACCAGACTGTCCCTGGGGAGCCTTGCTGTCTCTCACGTAGCACAGTCCCCTGTAATGCCAAAGCCCCCAGTGCAGGAGACCCTCTTCCCCTCTCCTGGGGTCCTGGGTCCTAGCTGGAAGACAGGAACTCCAGGAACTCCGTAAAATGGGAAGATGGACCTGAGTCCTCATTAGTTCGTTCACACATTCCTGGGTCCCTACGTTGGTCCAGACGATGGCGGAAGGCGGAAGGGTCCCCAACATTCTAAGATTAGAGTCTTAGATCACAATGGTCATCCCGATTTTGAGGAAAACCTCGGTGTATTTCCCAAGGTCGTGCTGTCTGGCTGGAGGGTGAGGGTCTGCAGCCAGGAGGTGGCCTTGGGCTGGAGGAGGTGAGGACCGGGCGCAGAGTTGGCAAGGGCAGCCAACCCCTTCCCTGCTCCCCAGGCCCCCAGAGCAAAGCTGGGAAACCCGACCCCTACCACCAGGTGGTCCCAACTCTCAGCACCCTCTTTTCTTATAAACAGAGGTTTTTATTGCTTTTGGTCCGCACTGGTATTTCACATTATCTCATGGTCCAGGGCCCCTGGGTGGGGGTCATGTGCAGTATGAGGTGAGGGATTACGAGCTGGTGGGCCAGAAGGGGAAGAGCTGGGGGGGGGGGTCTTTAAAACCTGCAGGGTCTGAGGGGAGGGGGACCCTCGGTGAGGGGGTCTGGCTTTGCTCCAACCACTGAGTGCCAGTGTCCTGTCGGGGCTTCAGTGTCCCCACTGGGCCCCTGGGGAGGACCCTGGCTGTTGGTCTGGGATCTTAGAGAAATCTGGTCCCTCAACATGCCTAAAATGTTTTAGGGCTGTGGCCTGGACCTCTCCCAGGAGGCCCATTTCCGAGCATTCCCCTCTACCACCCCCTCCCCATTCTCCTGAGAAAAAGAAAAAATGTTGTTTTCTTTGGTTAAAACTGCCTGAAACTTCTGCGGGTGCAAAACCCACAGGCGTAGGGGGAGGAGATGAGGAAACCGGAAGCCACTTGGGGCCAGCTTCCCCACTGCCCTCGCTCTCCCCCATGAAGCCAGGTCCACTGCTCCCGGGTGGCCAAGGACCCCACCCCTGCACCTGCACGCAGCTCGGTCCTGTGAAACACCAGGCAGGGCCAGTCCCACCCAGCCGCCCAGACCTGACTGGCAACACTTAAAAAAAGAAAGCAAGACACAGAAACCCCCAAAGCCCAGGTGGGGGTGCTGCTGCGGGTAGGGGCCCAGCACACGGAGCCTCAGCAGCCAGCCTCTTCCAGGTGGCAGGGGGCTCGCTCCAGGGCCTCCCCGGGGCAGTCGCTGGCACCTACTGCACCATCGTCCGCCGCAGGGCCTGGTGGGCAGTACTTGGGGTCGTATATCTGGCGGCCCAGGCCAAAGACCTGGCCGCTCTGGCTGGCCCCCTGTGTGTAGCCCATCTGCAGGGACATGGAGGAGTTGTCACACCTATGGGTCCCCAGCTTGGTGTCGTAGATGTGCCGCCGGGTCCCTGGTGCAGTCATGCCCACCTGCAGCGGGGAAGCAGGCCTCAGGAGAGAGGAGGGGGTCCTTCCCACGCCATCTCCCTCTGCTGCCCATCCAGCCCCAAGACCCCCACCGGGCTCCCCAGTCCCCGCGGACCCTTCTGACTGTGAGAAGTGGGTGTGTGCTGCAGGGACCTTGTGCCCCTGCTCAGCCCTGACTACTTAAAACCAGGAAGGCCCAGCCAGTCCCTGACAGCCTCTGCTGGGGCTCCGGCCTGCTAGGGCCCCAAACCGCCATGCTGACACGCGACTGACTGGGCAGAGGAGGTGGAGTCCCAGACCTAAAAACCGTCAGAGCTGAGGGGCCCTGGGGCACACAGCCAGGAGGAAACAGCGGAGGCCCACCAGGCGGGAGGGCAGGGCGGGGGCTGCGGAGACCCACCTGGCTGGCGCCCTTGTTGGTGCCCATCTGCAGGCTGATGGTGGAGTGGTCGATGGGCGGCAGGATGTGGTTCTTGGGGTCATAGAGGTGCCTCCTGGTACCGTACGCGGTCATGCCTGACTGGCTGGCGCCCTTGTTGGTGCCCATCTGCAGAGAGTGGCCAGAGAGGTCAGTGGTCCCTGCCAGGCCTCCAGACCCTCAGGAGGCCAGGACCCTGGGGACATCTGGTGCCCACCTGCAGCCCGATGACGCACTGGCCAGCCTTCAGGGTAGCATCATCAAAGTTCCGCTGCCGCCTCTCCGAGTACTTGACCCCCAGGTCCACGCTGCTGTGCAGCCCCTTCGTCTTGGCCTGGTGAGGGGAGCTGGGGGCTTCAGCAGGACAGGCACAGGGACACGGTGCCCCCAGCCCCACCTCCTCCTGCCCAGCTCCTCCCTTCCCACACCAGAACCTGGCCCCAGTCTCAGGCTCCTGGACGCTGAGGACGCGTCCCCTCAGGGCACGTCTGGTCTAGGACCAGAGCTGCGGGGACCCCTCGTCTGCTTGGCATCAGATGGCGACGCCCATCCGAGGAGGACGGTGCCCGCGGCCCCAGGGCTGCTCAAAACTATCTGCAAACCCAGAAAACAAGAGCCCCGCAGGCAGACCCCCACCGCGGTGCCCTCCAGCCTCACCTTCCCGGCCAGTGCCAGCAGCGCCACCTGGACCTGCGTCATGTTCCCACTCTCAAAGAGGTCGTTGGCCTCGAACAGGTCCACGGGGTTCATGCCGTAGCTGACCATGGCCTTGATGAAGTTGGAGAGGTTTTCCAGCTGGGAGGAGCCAGGCAAGGACAGTGAGTGGGCCCGGCCCTGTGACACGGCCCCGCCCGGCCCCTCCACAGCCAGCCCTCACCTGGTGCCAGTTCTGCATGGAGCGGTTGATCTTGGGGACAGAGCCTGGCTGCAGCTTGTTCATAAGCCTGGGCGGAGGGACAAGGTGAGGCAGGAGGGCAGCCCAGCGAGTGGCTCACCTTCCTGGGCAGCCTCCCTCCACCGCCCAGCAGGCCCAGTTGCTACAGGCGTGGCCCTGGTGACGCAGTCGGAACCCCTGGGTTTGGGGAGGGAATCTGGGAACCACGCAAGGGTTTCTACGTGCTGCTCTGGAGATCTGAAGGAGGACGAGCGCCCCAGGGCCACGGCAGGACGCCTGGCCACACACCCAGGCAGAGGGGTGCGGGGCCATGCTGGCCAGCCCAGCTGCTTGGGAGGCGGGGGCAGGAGGGGCGGAGTCCCAGGCCAGCGTGGCCAGGACACATCCGAGCTGGGCACCTGCCCAGCAGTGGGAGGGCTGGGTCTGCGCCTGGCACCAAAGTAAGGTGAGAGACACGGCCCCCAAAGCAAGAGGAAGAGAAGCCAGAGCAACCGGGACCCTCAGGAGGGCCAGCTCGTGCCCTCGGGGTGCCCCAGGGTGCGCTCACGTGCATAAGATGACCCCGTCCTGCAGACCCCTCTGGAAGTCGGGGCCGATGGAGAGGCCCGTGAGGCCCTCGATCCAGGCGCGCAGCTCGGCCTCCTTCTGAGGGTCGTACTTAGACAGGAGCTGGGGAGCGGAGGCACCGCGCTGAGCCGGGGCACGCCTGGCACACGCCCCGGATGGGGCCAGGCCAGGGACGCCAAGGGAGATAGAGGCAGAGGGACCTGGGGGCGCCCCCGGCCCGCGGGAGCAGCCACGTCCAGGCTCCCCGTGACGGGCCGCTCCACCCCCAGGCTCTGCACCGCAGGTCCAACCCCCACCTCGCGCCACCTCACACCTCCCCGTCACCAAGAGCAGAGGTCAGCACACCCAGGACGCTCACAGGGTGTGCAGCCACCACCACAGCCAGTCCCAGGACATCCTGTCACCCACAGATAACCTGGCCCCCGTGCCCCCAGGCCGGCGCCCATGAGTCCACGTGCCCCCGTCTCTGCACGCTCCTGTCCTGGGTGTCTCCTGCACTGAGTCACGCACTGGGCAGCCTTGTGTCCGGCTCTCACCGAGCCCACGGTCCTCAGGTCCATCCGCACTTCACTGAGTCACCCGGCTCCGGCTGGGGGGGACCATGGCGAATACCCGCCTCCGCTGGTGCACGTGTGGCTGCTGCCTTTCGGTGTGTGGATATGGCTGCTGGGGACCTGGGGCAGTTCCTTTGGCCACCTGTCCTCGCACTCCTGGGCGTGCACCACAAGAGGAGCTGCACGCCGGGGTCTCTTACTGAGGGACAGCTGGACTTCTGTTTCTGCAGCCAGTGGTGCCAGCTTCTGCCCCAGGGCCTTTGTACAGACTGCCCTGCTGACGCAGGTGCTTTGGGGCAGGTGGAAGCCCCTGACCGCCTGGCTGTCAAGCCCACCTCCCTCAGGCCTGCGGCTCCAGGCTTTCTGCCCGCCCGCTGCGGGCCTGCTGTCGGCTCAGGGCTGCGAGGCCAGCCAGCCGTGCTCCAGGTCCCCGGCTGCACACCCCTCCCCACGCTCACGCCTCCGCCCCTTGGCAGCCTTCCTCCCTGGCCACGGGCCTCCTACGGCACATTCTTCGTCACCACAACGGCCAGGAACGTGGCTGTGCTGCCCCTGCTAAATCGGGACCAGTCGTTCCAGGCAGCCCAGGCCCCCTGGCCAGCAGGGGTCACGTGGCACAGCTGATCAGAGACACACTGGACAGCGCCTGCCCCGCACTGTCTGGCCAGGGTGAACTGAGGCCTGGGGACTGTCCGCTGGGAGGTCGGTGTGTGCTGAAGCCTCAGCCAGTTTCCCCTCAGGGTGGACCCTTGGTGCCCTGCAGGCTGGTCAGCACAGCGCTCATCCTCCAGCCCCGCAGACTGAGGGCTGGTCACAGGGAGCCGCCAGGCTACTGCTCCGGCCTGCGGCCTCACCGCTCCAGGGGCCCGTGGCTCCCCACTTCTCTGTCCACATGTAGACTGCCCAGGGGAACCAGGAGCCCGGGGGCCACTCCTGTCTGGGCAGCAGAAGCAGCCTCTCTGAGCCTGGTGCAAACAGGGACCTTGCCCTGCCTCTACGCCCATCGGCTGCACAGGTGGGGACCCCAGGGTTGGCGCAGGTGTGCCGGGGCCTCAGGTCCCTGTTGTAAAGGGCAGGGAGGGCGGGAGGTCCCAGACACAGATGGGCAGGGGCTGCCCGTGGGCTGCCCAGGCAGGTTCCCAGGTGCCGGGTGTGCCGGCATGGGCGAGAAGACAGCTCCCTCCGGCTGACAGGCCCAGAGCCTCGCCAGGGGGTGTGCCATCACCCCTTCTCCTCCCGGACGCCCTGCTGTGTGACCCTCCAGTAGTGTCTGCCCTCTGAGCCCAAACCAGAGGGGTTTCCTAAGGTGACCCTCCTGGCCCCCAGGTGGTGTGTCCAGGGAGCGGCCGCACACCTGGGCCGTTCCCAGGAGAAACCCTGGATGGAGCAGGGTGGGGAGGGACTAGCTCCTCCTGCGGCCCCAGCTTCCTCCTTCGCCCCCTCCCAGGTGTTGGAGGCTCCAAATTCTCCTTAGGGCCGCTCCCTGCCCCTGCCCCTGCCCCTCCCGCGTCCAGGGGCCCCAAGGGTGGAAGCGGCCCTGCCCAGGAGGGGCTGCGGGGTCGCCGCGGACCCCCGGGGCCTTCTCCGGCCGGGGGCGCGTTCATCCCCGGTGGGCCCTGTCCCTGGCCACCGGACCTCGGCGCCCAGCGGCTGTCCCGGCCGGCCCTGCCCCAGGCGCGGCTGCGGGTCCGAGGGCGTGGCCACTCACCCGGCTGCGGACCTCGGCGGAGAGCCCGTAGGCCGGCCCCTTGTTGAACTGCGAGGAGCTCATGGCTGCGCGGCCACCGCGGCGGACCCACGGACGAGTGGCGCCGCCCCGCGCTGGGCCGGCCCCTGGGCCCGGGCCTGGCCTTATAAGGCGCCGCCGCCCGCTCCGCCCGACGGGACCCTGAGGCCCAGGCCGGCTGCGCCTGGAGGGAGGAGCAGCGAGCCGCCGCTGGGGGCGCCCCGCAGGACGAGGGGCTTGCACGAGGGCCGCGTGCCAGGACGGGCAGGGCAGCCCGGACAGGCCGGCGCAGGGTGGGAGCGGCCGGCGATGACGAGCCGGTGGAGGGCAGAATGAGCACCGGACGCAGCCGCTGTTTGCTTCCTCACCCCTACCCTCAGGGACAGCCCCTCAATAGGCCAGAACCACCCAGGGGCACCAGCCCACCCTCTCTCCCTTGAGAAGAAGCCTTAGGGAAGGAGGGGCCCGGGTCTGGAGGAGTTTGGAAGGAGAGTGGGGGCATTAAAGGAAGGGCTTGTGACAGGTGGCGTGGAACGTGGGGCTTTGAAGCATGAGTAGGAGTTGGACACCTCTGGTAAGTGGCAGGTTGGGCTTCTGAAGTGTTCGGAGATGACCCCCTCCCATTCCCAGAGGGGCTCCTTCCTGATGCTCTGCTCCCTGGATGTCTATCCCTTTTTTCCCATCTGTCATTGTCCCATTCTATCTATCAGAGTTTGACTCCTTGTCAGGTGGTTTAGGCAACTCCTTTCCTGTAAGAGCCCTAATTGGGGAGATAGCGAAGATGGCGGCTAGCTGAGAGCCATAAAGGTGTTCAAGTATTTTCACCTGATATTCATGCATTTATCTAAGAATCTTTTTATGCCCGTGAACACTGCGTGACGGACCTGTAAGCTCGAGCTGTTAGCACGTGTCCTTGTTAAGGCAAAAAGTATCTAACCGGGTGAGGGGAGGTAGAGTTGTGGTTGGAGTTGGAGAGGTTGTTGGAGCCGGAGAGAGAAGTTAGAAGAAAGAAGAATAAAAGAACTTTTTCATTTCCAGTCTGCCTCCGAGTTCTCTCCCGCGGCGTCGTTGCTGCAAGTGGCAATCGCTGCAGGTGGCGACACTTTCCCTCCCCGGTGTCAGTTTCATCTGTAAAATGGGGACCAGTGGGCAGTGGGGGCTCAGCAGGCAGCCTGACCCCATGAACAGTCTAGTTTTTTGGTGTCCAGGCAGGGCGTGGACTATGAGGTGGGCCCTGTGCAGGTCTGTCCTGCATCACGCCGTCGGTGGCATCTGGCTGCCTGGAGCCGGGCCCAGGAAAGGCGTGGACTGCATCTGCCCAGCGAGCAGTGGGGGGCGGCTGCAGGCATCTCATGGCTTCTGTCTCACGTCCCAGCAGCCTCCAGCAGGCCAACAGGACTCCATCCCAGGTGGGGGACTCTGAGACGGGGAGGTGGCCCAGGATGCCCACTGTCCCTGCAATGCCCACAGCAGGAGGTGCAGGGCAGCTAGGGGTCCTGGGAGGGGCCGGCCAGGGCCTCTGCAGGGAGAAACTTCGTGTGGCTCCAGACCTCAGGACTGCCCTCTGCAGCCCCCAGGCACGACGGCTCCTGGACCCGCCTGGGTCTCCTCACAGGCAATGGGCCACCTCGTAGGCACTGAGACTGGTCTCCCAGGCGTCCAGAGGGACACAGATACAGTAGGCAGCGCTTAGCCCAGCGCAGACCGCAACCGAGGCGGCCTCCTGGCCCGTGTGCTGAGGGCAGCTGGGTCTGGCTGGGCCCACCACCCCTCCACAGTGCTCCGGTCTGAGCCCCCGGGGCTGCAGGGGCACTGCCAGCTGGATTTCCTAAGTGGCCCCTGACTTTGAGTGGAAGGAACCCTGCAGGAGCATGGAAGCGGGCTGGTCCTGTCTGGACGTTCCTTTTCAACGTGAGTTTTATGAACCCTAAATAGGAGCGAGAAACTGGGAGGATCTGGGGGTGCGCCGTGAACGCGGGGTTCTGAAGCTGCGCTCAGGAACTGATGTGGACGCTCGGGAACCAGCCCTCGCGCTGACTGCTCGAGAAAGCGGGGGGTCTGACGTGGAGGGCCACAGACATTATTTTTGTGGCGCTGGGGACGGGACCCAGGGCCTCTCAGGTGCTGGGCGGAGCTGTGCCGCGGAACCACACCCCAGCCCTGAAATGGGTCATCCAGGCCACTCCCCTGGGGTCAGACCTTTCAGTGGGCCTCCCAGACGGCCGAGGTTGGGTGAGGCGGGGCCGGCCCCTCTCTCCAGGGCCTGTGAACTCAGCATGACCTTCACATTAAGTGGTCGGTGGGGGGAAATCAAACAATGGCGACTGTCCCTGGGTGAGCCGCGCAGGCCCTGGCTCCCAGTGCCCCCGCACACAGCTGGGCACCGCTGCAAGTAGCTTCGCAGGCCGAGCCAGCCGCTGCCACTGGTGGGGACTGAAGACGCTGCCAGGCTGGCGCTGTAGAAAGGCGCCTGCCTGCCGCCCTGCCCGGCCCTCGGCGTCCCTGACCAGGGCCGTGGGGACTCAGAGCTACAGGCCTTGAGGCCCCGGGGTCCTGGCACTTCGGAATGCTATGCCTCTGGAAAGGGGGACCTGGGATTCACGGACGCGCGATCCTGGGTGGCGTCTGGACCCGATGCTCCCTGCTCCCAAGGCAGAGCCTGGGTTCCACTCCTGCTGCCCCCTCTCTGTGCCTCCCTCCTCTTCTGCAGGGTGGGTGTCAAGGGCTGCTCCCGGGGTTGTTGTCGTGTGAACTGGACTGCTTGTGAAGTGCTCAGAGGTGCCTGGCTGGGGAGGAGGGCTTGTCCGCTCCGGAGCTGTCCGAATCTCTGGAACGCCGCCCAGAGAAACCTGGCGGGGCCCAGGGACTTCCCGGCTTTCTCTCTGGGGACTCTGTGGCCACCTTGTTCACCTTAAGCCTCAGCGTGTGCTGCTGCCTGTGGGGCTGGCACTATAGGCGGCAGTGTGGTGGCCCCCCAGCAGCCACTCCGGGACAGCCGGTGCCTGCGCTGCCCTGCCGGGCCCTGGGTGCCCAGAGGGTCAGAGCGGGCCGGCTGGCCTGGCCACCGGGCTCCGCGCCGGCTCCCTCCACGTCCGGGTGCAGGAGCGCCGCCCTGACGGCAGCGAAGACCCTCCGGAGGGCACAGGCGGGATGCAGCCCCAGTACAGCAGTGCAGAGTCGCAGGTCACAGCAGCAGCCGCGGCTCGCGGACGCGGAGGCCGATGGCAAGCTGAGGCCTGCCTGGGCAAGTTGGGGAGCCCCGTCTCAAAACGGTGCGCGCGATGCCCCTCCGCGCTGTGGCTGCCCTGGCCCCCCCGGTACCAAACCCAAACCCAAGCCGGAAAGTGGCAAGCGAGCTCCACCAGAGGGCGCCTCCCCGCGCCAGAGGGGCCTCGAGGCTGTCCCGCCGTCCAGCTCCGGAGCCACGTCCCAGGGGCCAGCGGGCGCCACGCACGGCCCACGCGAGGGTGAGGAACAGCCAGCGCGCCCTCCAGTGCCCCGTCACCCCTCGGCTCTCCTCCTCCTCCCTTGCCGGCCCAGGCCACCTGTGGTGGTGGCCAGTTCTGTTTACAACAGGTATTCAGTGGATGCCAGGTCCCAGGTGTCTCTAGGGTGCCTGAGGTGTCCACCAGGCCGGACGCCCCCCACCCCCGCAGGCACGCCACAGTGGCCGTGTTCCAACCCTAAAATGCCGGGACTCTGCAGCACGTGTAGGGCCAGCTCGGGGTTTGCCCCCGGCCTTGGCTGCGGAGACCTGGCCACCCGTCGGGGGTCGAGGAGGGACTGCAGCACGCAGCAGATGCACACTGGGTAGGCCTGGCAAGGTCTCCCCTGCAGGGCTGAAACGCGCAAGACGCAGCGGGCTCTGGGCAGCACCACTTTACTCCCAGGAGCGCGCTAGATACTTGCTTCTGCCAAGCACTGCTGTGCCAAAGGAGAGCCACCAGAAGCTCGTCCTATTCGCGGAGGTAGACAGGTAGGGAGGGCAGAGCCCGGCTCTATGACGCCCTCGCCCTGTGACGTCAGGAGGTCATCACAGGACTCTGAGCTCAAAAATATGGAACGCTTCACGAATTTGCGTGTCATCCTTGCGCAGGGGCCATGCTAATCTTCTCTGTATCGTTCCAATTTTAGTATATGTGCTGCCGAAGCGAGCACGAATTTGTGTTGGGCACTTTAATTATTTAAAGCCCCAAAACAAAATTACTTTTCAGTTAGGTGACTTTCGTACAGTTTATATTTACCACCTTTTCTCAAAATGGCTTTGAAAAGATGTTCGCCATGATCGCATTTACTTTGAGTTTCTCGGATCACGTCCAAAAGTCCTCACATGTGGACTAACTTAACCCACCGAGAGCGGTGTCGTAGCCGCGGAGGCTTGTGGGTGGGCCCATGCAAAAGAACCCGGGCGGGGCCTCCGCGGGCGGCCACAGGCATCCCAGGGTGCCCCGCGGATGCGGCGCCGCTCTGGCCCTGGCCTGCGCGCTCGCTAGCTTCGCAGGCCCCGGCAGACGCGCGGGCGAAGGCTAAGGCGGCGGCGGCCGTGGGCGGCGCGGCGAGGGCGGCGGCGGCCGGGACGCGCCTCTGGCACCCGCCGGCCGCTAGGGCGACGCGGCCGGCATGTCGGAGCACGCGGCGCCCGCGGCCCCGGGGCCCGGGCCCAACGGCGGCGGCGGCGGCGGCCCGGCCCCCGCGCGCGGCCCGCGCACCCCGAACCTGAACCCCAACCCCCTCATCAACGTGCGCGACCGGCTCTTCCACGCGCTTTTCTTCAAGATGGCTGTCACCTACTCGCGGCTCTTCCCGCCCGCCTTCCGCCGCCTCTTCGAGTTCTTCGTGCTGCTCAAGGTGACCGGCCTCGACCCCCGACCCCGACCCTTGACCCCGCTGCCCGCCCCCCCCTACACCCCGAGGCCTAACCCTGCTGCCTGCGACCTCTGACCCCGGTCGCCTGCCGGTGCCGTCCTGGGGCCGCAGTAGTAAGCCGAGTGTCACCCGTCGTTGGTTGCTGGCCCTGGCCGCCCCCTGACCCAGGCCTGGATCCCCGCCCTGACCAGCCGCGGTCCTCCCCCTGCCCTTTGACCCCTGACTCTGCATCTGGGATCCTCAGCCCGAGGACCCCTCCTGGCGGTCCTGGATCTCCCCTGAGGACAGTCTGCTGGGCCTCCACTGGTCTCTTCCTCCTGTTGGGGGTCCCCCTCTTCTGGGACCTTGTCCCTGCTCAGCTTCACGGGGCAGTGTGGACTTGGCTGGGGTCACTGCTAGGGTTAGCGCTTAAGTCATGGTCATCACTCCTGGGACCTACTTAGGGAGCTCTGGGCTGGCTGATAGCACCTCCTGTGACCACTTGTGTTCCTCCGGTGACCTGGATACCTGATGGCTGTTGGGAAGGACAGGCTACGGTCCGGGGCCCTCTAGGACTGAGCCTTGCCCAGGTGGCAGCCCTTTGGTACAGGAGCCGGCCAGGCCCCCTGCGTTCCAGGTCTCTGACTCTGCTTGGGAAATGGAGAAGTGGCTGGGCACCCTGACGCAGCTCAGCCAGCAAGCTTCTCCTTCCTGTCTGTTGAAACGGGCTGATGCTGTTGGACGGGGCAGGCTAGGTGGTGGGCCGGCTCCCAGCCATAGAACAGATCTGGTCCTGGCCCTGCCACAGCCTTCCGGGGGAATGCCCCAGATCCTGCAGTCTCTGGTCGGCAGATGGGCCGCTGTGCCCAGGCCTGAAGAGCTGGCTTCCCCAGGCTGGCACTCACCCCGAGGTCCTTCGCACCTCTTCCCTGCAGCACCCAAAAGGCTTGGTCTTGTGGGTAGTACTCCGCAAGCAGGCTGTGAAGGGCTACTGAATTGGGGTTCTTTATCAGGCTGTCTGGAGTGCTAGGATGGCTTGAAAATGTGGAAAAAACTCATGTTTAGTGTGTGTTTTCCTTGGGACATGATAGAGTGGTTCCTGGCAAGAGCCACTTTCCACGGGCAGTCTTGTCACTGCAGGTGTATGTCCAATGCTCATTCCCCTGTCAGCATGGGCCTGATGGCTGGCTCTGGTCCTTCCCTTTCCGGGTCTGTGCTTGGCCATCCCTGAAGACCCAGCACTCTTTCCAGGCAATTGAAGTTCAGGTAGGCGCTGGGGCTGGGCCACATCTGAAGGTTGTCCTTGCCCTGCCTAGTTGGGGGTGCTCTAGGTTCTGTGATCCCTGGTAGAGACAAAGCAGACCTGGCACCTTCTGTCTTGTTGGCAAAGCCTGCCTGGGACCAGCTGGTTTCTGAGGCTGCACTAGCTTCCAGAAAGCTCCACCCTTTTGCTTCCTGTGCACCTGCCTGCCCTGCTTCCCCACACTGGCTGCAGGGGACTGGGGGGGGTCGCCTGGCTGCCTCCCTGTGCAGCCTGTGCTGCTGACATTCTGTCCCCTGTGCCAGAATCTGGGGTTGTTGAAATGGCCCTGTAGTGCCAGGTCCTGGGGAGAGGTGGCAATTGGACCATTGTTCAGTGGAGCCCCCAGAAGTCACTCTGCTGGCCTCAGCATCCGCCTCTGCTGGTCTCGCAGCCCCGAAGCCAGGAAAGCAGAGGCCAGGTGCCCGGGCCTGTCCAGTTGGCTTCTAGCCCCAGCAGCCTGACCCTGATAGCCAGTGAGTGGATGCCTACCGGGTCAAGGTGCTGTGACACGTGGTGCCTGTCACAGGGTGGGCAGTTACTGTCCCTGTGGTCAGTGGGAGTAACAGGGTACCCCTAGGGTCACTGAAGATCAGGAGGACTGTGGAGGTTCAGGTCTCTGCTCTGAATCGGAGACCTGTCACGTTGGCTGTCACTGTAGAAGGCAGTACCCCTGGGGTGCTAAGCAGCCCATGTCGGAGATCTAGGGAGGGTGGGGCCCCCTTGAAGGTTTTCCTGAGGGACTCTCTGCACCCTTCCTGGTGAGGAAGTTGTGGCTTATCTGGCATTTGGTCAGCAGAGATATGGACTGGAAGACAGACGGCCTGCCTGGCGGCAGTGTGTTGGGCTCCCTGAGAGCCTGGTGGGGGTGCATTGAGAAGGCTTCCTGGGGGAGGGGACAGCATAGCCTTGGCAGGCTCTGGGGGCAGTGCTGAGTGGGCAAACCCAGAGGGAGAACAACGCCAGGGGCATGGGAAGAGGCCGTGGGCAGGGTCTGCAGTGAAGTGCAGAAGCACTTCCCCAAGGCGAAGAGCTGCGTGTCCAGGAAGCAGGGCTGGAGGGCCCTGGTGTGCTGGAGGCCCCCTGGAGCCTGGGGGCTCGTGTGGAGTGGCCGAGGCAGGCCGTGGAGTAGAAGGTGGCCAGGCCAGACGAGCCTGCCTGGTGGGCAGGGCTGGGTGAGGGGCTGGTGGGTCTGGGGTGGTGAGCCTGGCTGGGTGTTGTTCTTTGCTCTGCAGTGGAGGAACTGAGGCCTGGCTGGGAGGTGGGCACTGGCAGGTGGAGCAGAGAGTCCTGGCCCTGCTCAGTCAGTGGAGAATGCCACTGGGGCCAAGCTGGGAGCTCCCTAGGCCTGGCCAGTGTGGCGTGTGGGGGTGTGGCCACTGTAAGGGTTGCAGGAGAGGGCACCAGGATGACATCTGAGTCATAGCATTTGGGGCTTGGAGGCCGCTCACCTGAGTTCACACACCTTTGTGTGTAAATGCCAGCCTCACTGTCAGGTCATGTCCCCAGAGAGCTAGTCACTAGAACCTGTGTTGGGTGTGGCAGGGCTTTTGTCCAGCAACCCTCTGCCCCTGTCCCCCACACCGACCGAGGTCCTTCCAAGGTCACCCATCTGCTCATGGTCAGAGGTCAGGTGGAGTCCGCGGGAGTATAGCTCATGACTGCTCCCGGCTGCTTCTGCTGGCCCTGTGATGTCAGCAGGTCTGTGACCTCTGTGCCTCAGTTTCCTCATCTGCAAGCAGGGGGTGGGGGCAAGAAGCATGTCCCATGGGAAGTGTTGGGGAGCCCTGGCACTGGGCTTGCTGCCTCAGTGCCCCTGTCACGGGCCAGCCTAGCATCCAGTGTGTCCTGTGGCTGGAAGGTGTCCCGGGCAGAGCTTCTGCACGCGCTTGGGCCTGAGGAGCAGAGCAGGGCTACCAGGTGCCCGTCAAGAGCCAAGCAGACCCCACGGTCCAGCTCTGGCTGAGCAAAGGAACAGGTCAGCTCCTCTGGCCACCTCTGCTGCTCCGCCTTCTCAGCTCCCAGCTGTCACATGAAGCAGAGGGCTGCTCCTCAGCAGAGGTTCCTGTCCTCTCCAGGCCTGCCCCAGGCTCAGTGCCAGGGACCAGAATGCTGGGGCAGGGCTGCTCCTGTGTGCTTCAGCCAGCCACGTGCCAGCCTCTGTCCCTGTGGTGCCCGTGGCTGCAGGTGATGGCAGCTCTGTTCCCAGTTGGCCCAGAGGAGATGGCTGTGCAGCTTGCTTGCCCCTGGATCCTCACTACCAGCTGTGTCCCTTTCGGGTCCCAGGTCCTGGGTGCTTTGCTGAGCCAACCCTGTGCCCGTCTGCAGGGGATGCAGGCGTCCTGCCTTTGGCAGTGTGCATCAGGGGCCCCACAGCCCTGCACCTCTTTCCTGGTGCCTGGCATCTCGGTGGGCTATGGTCTCGTCCAGTGAGCTCGCCCCTGGAGAATGTGGGGCTCGTGTGGCAGTACCTAGGCATGGGGGTGTTGGAGCTGTGTGGCCCCACTGGCAGGACACTGCAGGTCTTTGGAGGCACCACAGGTGGGCCCTGTGCACCTGGAGTGGAGCAGGGCTGAGTGGTTCTCACCAGGCCCTGCAGAGGTGCCAGGGTTGGTGCTGCGGCACAGCAACCAGGCAGGCAGTGTGCTGCGAGCAGGACTGTCAGGTGTTGGGGGAGCTCCCTAGAAGAGGGCCACCCTTTGACACGCCTCCTGTGTGTCAGGGCTCTCCCCTCAATGCCCTGGACACCGGGGTACGCAGCAATGTCCTTGGCCTCCATCCACTCCTTGCCAGTTGTGACAGCCACAAATGTTCCCAGAGGTTGGCCAGTATCCCCTGGGTCAGGAAAGCCCATGAACCCCCAAAAGGCTCTGCACCCCCAAATTGGCCCTGCTGGGGCCCTGTGATGCTACCCATGTGGAATTCCACTCAGTGGGGAGGGGGAGGGGGAATCGTCCCAGACCCTCCCTGCTTTGTACCCACTGCCTCATCAGAGCGTGTTGCCCTGTCTACGCTGTCTACTGTGAGCAGGGAGTGAACTTTCTTTTCTTTTTTTTTTTTTGAGATGGGGTCTCGTTAAGTTGCTGAGGCTGGGGCTGGGGTTGTGGCTCAGCGGTAGAGCGCTCGCCTAGCATGTCCTCAGCACCACGTAAGAATAAAGGCATTGTGTACAACTAAAAGCAAATAAATAAACATTTAAAAAAAAAAGTTGCGAGGCTGGCCTCAAACTCGTGATTCTCCTGTGTCAGCCTCCTGGGCCTCCAGCATTAATAGATGTGCATCGCTGCACCAGGCCCTCCTCAGGAGTTCTTCCACAGGTATTGACGTGCAGTTTCTTAGTGTTGGTGCTTTGGACATTCGGGGCCAGGTCATGCTCTGCTCTGTCCTGGACATTGCAGGGTCAGCGTGATGAGTAGCACTCCTGGCAGCCACCAATGTCCCCTAGGACAGTCACCCCATGAGAGTGGCTGTTCCTTTTTTTTTTTTTTTTTTTTAGTATTTCTTTTTAGTTATAGATGGACACAATGCCTTTATTTTTACGTGGTGCTGAGGATCGAACCTGGGCCGTCCACGTGCTAGACTAGCGCTCTACCGCTGATCCACAACCCCAGCCCCTTGTTTGTTTATTCTTATGTGTTGCTCACACGTGTGAGGCAAGTGCTCAGCCCCAGCCCTGGCTGCTCCTATTTCACAGATGAGGAAGCTGTGTTTCTTTCTTTTTTTGGTACCAGGGATTGAACTCAGGGCCACCCGACCACTGGGCCACCTCCCCAGCCCTTTTTTGTATTTTATTAGAGACAGGGTCTCACTGAGCTGCTAAGTGCCTCGCCATTGCTGAGGCTGGCTTTGAACTCGCGATCCTCCTGCCTCAGCCTCCCAAGTGCTGGGATGACAGGCGTGCGCCACCGCGCCCAGTGAGGAAGCTGTGTTTCTGTCCACACGTACCTGTGTCCTCCTCGCAGCCGCCAGACCTGGGAGAGGTGCAGAAGGCTCTTAGCAGGAAGGGGAGGCTATTTTTAGCTGGTGAGATCAGGGGCTCTGAGGATGGAGCAGAATGTGGGGCAAGCAGCAGCCTTGGGGAGCTCAGCTGTGCTGGCCTCCTGGACCCAGCAGGTGGCCCGGGACTGCAGCACCCGGGCTGGGCCTTTGAGTGTTGAGAGCAAGTTGGTCAATGGCACTGGTTGCTCTGTGCAGTGGCCTCAGCCCAGTCCAGGCTAGCCCCTCCCAGTGGGGCCCCTGCCCACCCCCTTGCGCCCACCCCTAGGGGTCCCGGGCCGACAGGAGCTTGCGCCTCAGGGCCCCTCAGCTACTCCTGGGCTGGGGGCAGGTCATGACCTGGGACGGTGATGTCTCCCAGCACCCTCCTCAGTCCCCCAGCTGCCGGGGTGGCAGGAGCTGGCAGCTGGCGCCTGACGGCTGCTGCCCTCCCAGGCCCTGCTGGTGCTGGCCGTGCTGGCGTACATCCACGTCGTCTTCTCCCGCTCGCCCGTCAACTGCCTGGAGCACGTGCGGGACCGGTGGCCGCGCGAGGGCGTCCTGCGTGTGGAGGTGCGCCCCAACTCCAGCTGGCCGCCCGTCTTCCTGCAGTTCTGCGAGGGCAGCTGCGGGGGCTTCCCGGGCCTGGCTGTGGAGCCAGGGGGCCTGGAGCTGGAGGAGGAGGAGCAGGAGCTGACCATGGACATGTTCCGGAACAGCTCTGTCAAGGTGAGCTGCCCGCGGGGGGCTCGCTGCACCCGCCACTGCAGGGGGGGCTGCCTGCGAAGTCCTTGGGCCTCGAGGGCCTGGCACAGGCAACCTCTGCCTGCTGTAGCTGGCGCGCAGCCCCTGGTGACCTCTCCTGTGTCCCTGGTGGAGGCAGGGCTGGGGCACTGGGTGCTAGGGTTTCCCTGAGGTCACGTGGGGACAGCAGCCAGTTGGGGGTGCTGAGAGCAGGCAGGGGCTGAGCCAGGGCTTGGCCTAAACTGAAGGCACAGCTTCTGTGGGGTGTCCCTGCCCGCACACTTCAACAGCTGGGGCTTGGGTGGGCCTGTGCCCTGTGACCTGTGCAGTGTTCAGCTCTGCCTGTGTCCTGCCCTGTCCCTAGCTTCAGAGGTCGGACCCTTCCTGCAGAGGACCACATCAGGGCAGGCTTGGTGTCAGGGTGGGGGTCACCAGCCCCCAGCCCTGGAGGTGGTAGATGCCCCAGCTGGACCTGCTAACGCTCTGGTGCCTGGTTGCCTGCAGTTTGAGCTGGACATTGAGCCCAAGGTGTTCAAGCCTCCAGGCGGCTCTGAGGCCTTGAATGACAGCCAGGAGTTCCCCTTCCCTGAGACGCCCTCCAAAGGTATGTGCTGGCGGCCATGTGCAGGGTGGGTGCTGAGGCCCTTCCCCACCCCTGAGAGTGGGTGTGGGGTGGACTGCCTGACCCGCTGTCCCCACAGTGTGGCCCCAGGATGAGTACATCGTGGAGTACTCGCTGGAGTACGGCTTCCTGCGGCTGTCACAGGCCACCAGGCAGCGCCTGAGCATCCCGGTCATGGTTGTCACTCTGGGTAAGCCCGACTGCTCGGCTGGGCTGGGGTGCTCAGGCCTGTCTGGGCGGGCCCAGCCTCCCAGGGAGGGCCTCCGTCCACCCTGACCCTGACCCACCCACAGACCCAACACGGGACCAGTGCTTCGGGGACCGCTTCAGCCGCCTCCTTCTGGATGAGTTCTTGGGCTATGATGACATCCTCATGTCCAGCGTGAAGGGCCTTGCGGAGAATGAGGAGAACAAGGGTGGGCCTCGCGGGGTGTGGGGGGTGGCGGGAGGGGTCGGGCCGCTCCTGCGCTCACTGCCCTGCCCCCAGGCTTCCTGCGGAACGTGGTGTCCGGGGAGCACTACCGCTTCGTCAGTATGTGGATGGCCCGCACGTCCTACCTGGCCGCCTTCGTCATCATGGTCATTTTCGTGAGTGCTGCGGGGCCTCGGGGGCGGGGCGGGAGCCTGCCCACAGAACGGTGGGGACAGCCCCTGACGTGCGCGGGCCTCACTTGCAGACCCTCAGCGTCTCCATGCTGCTCCGCTACTCCCACCACCAGATCTTCGTCTTCATCGGTGAGTCTCAGCCAGCCGCGGGGGGCGGGGCGGGCTCGCCCCCAGGCCCTCACGGGTGGCCCCGCGCCCTGTGCCCGCAGTGGACCTGCTGCAGATGCTGGAGATGAACATGGCCGTCGCCTTCCCTGCGGCGCCCCTGCTGACGGTCATCCTGGCCCTCGTTGGTGAGGACCCCGCCCGCCCCCCCGCCCCGCCCCGCCCCGCCCGCCCCGCCCGCTCCAACCTGGTGCCACCTGTCCCCGCAGGGATGGAGGCCATCATGTCCGAGTTCTTCAACGACACCACTACGGCCTTCTACATCATCCTCATCGTGTGGCTGGCTGACCAGTACGACGCCATCTGCTGCCACACCAACACCAGCAAGCGTCACTGGCTGCGGTAAGCTGGGTCCCCACGCGGCAGGGTCCTGGGGCCAGCGCGGGCAGTCGCCCGGCTCACTGCCTGCCCCGGCTTCCGCCTGCGCCCCCCCAGGTTCTTCTATTTGTACCACTTCGCCTTCTACGCCTACCACTACCGCTTCAACGGGCAGTACAGCAGCCTGGCGCTGGTCACCTCCTGGCTGTTCATCCAGGTGAGGCCTGGGTGCCCAGCTGTCTCTTGAGGGCTGAGCCTGGGCAGGGGGCAGTGTGGGTCCCCACACCACCTGGCCTCCCCCGCCTTGGAGTCCTCTGGGCCCGCCCGACCGCTCCCAGAAGCTCATTTTTCTTCCCACGAGTAAGGGTGGGTATTGGTGGCGCCTTTCCTCGGTGGTAGTGTGGACAGAGCCTCCCCAGTTCCGGTGTGGGCGGGGTCTTCGCGGCTCCGGTCCGTGTGGGGTGGGTGGGCGGGGCCTCCCCGACTCCCGGGTTCCGCGGCTGTGGGCGCTGTCTGACCCCGCCCCTCCACCCCAGCATTCCATGATCTACTTCTTCCACCACTACGAGCTGCCTGCCATCCTGCAGCAGATTCGCATCCAGGAGATGCTGCTGCAGGCGCCGCCCCTGGGCCCCGGACCGCCCACGGCCCTGCCGGACGACCTGAACAACAACTCAGGCACTCAGGCTGCTGCCCCGGACCCTGCAGGCCAGCCCCTTGCTCTGGGCCCTGGCTCTACTGGAGTTGGTGGGGGGCCTGGGCCCGGGGCCACAGCGCCCAGCTCTCTGGGGGCTGTAGCTGCCTCAGTAGCCGCGGCCACCGGGGGTGACCTGGGCTGGATGGCAGAGACGGCAGCCATCATCACGGACGCCTCCTTCCTGTCCGGCCTGAGTGCCTCGCTCTTAGAGCGGAGGCCCACTGGACCCTTGAGCCCCAGTGGGGGACTCTCCCGTGCCCCCCAGGACAGTGTGCCCCAGGGTAACCCCGTGGCACCTGACACAGCCTCCCCGGCAGACATGGGGGCCCAGCCCAGCCCTGCGCCAATGGTCCCAGCAGAGACACCCTCCGAGGTGGGATCCTGAGCCCCCACCAACAGCTGAGCCGCCTGTCGGGGCTTCCCGCCAGGGAGCGATTGGGCACCTCACAGCAGCCCCTGGGGCGGGGCAGGCTGTCCCCGTGGGGCACCAGGGCCCTCTCCCCCTGGATTGCCCTGTCACTCGGGTTGGTGTCGGGGTTTCATCAGGTTTGTGGAAGGTGGGTCCCTGTCCCCCAAGTGTGGGGCCTGGCCAAGGCTTGTCCTGGTAGTGAGCTTGTTTGTGGTGGTCTGCGAGGATGGGGGCAGGGGCTCCCGGGAAGCTCTGGAGGGGGCGTGGTGAGAGGTCTGGAGCGCACTGCTTCGGGGGCAGCACAGGGCACCAATAGGGCAGGTCTGAACAAAGTGACCAGATTGGGGAGCAGGCAGGGCAGCTTCACCTCATGTCCCCAAGGGGCTCCACGCGGCCCGGCTCTGCCTGGTGCTCCCTGTGCAGTGCCTTCTCCACGGCCGTCCCTCCCTGTGTGCACCAGGCCTGGGTTCCCCAGGAAGGCAGAGCTGTGTCTGGGGCACAGGTGCCAACATCAGTGCCTGGGGTGCCAGGGTCGAGCCGTGCTCAGGGCGGGAGTGGGTCAGGCGGCCAACCCAATCACTCGGTGAGGAATGCGGAGCGGCGCTCATTCCATTCTATTTAATTGCAGTGTACAAAATCGTGTTTGTATATAGAATAAACTGTCGCGAACAGGGTCGGGTCTGCGCTTGCGTGTGCGCTGGAGATGGGGCTCCAGCTGGGCCTTTTTTTTTTTTTTTTTAATATTTATTTGCTTTTAGTTGTACACAGTGCGTTTATTTGTACGTGGTGGTACCGAGGATCGAACCGGCCGCGCACGTGCTAGGCCAGCGCTCTACCGCTGAGCCACAACCCCAGCCCCTCCAGCTGGGCCTTTATCCGGGGTGTCCACCGCCCTGGGCGTCAGGTACACTCTGGATCACCGGGCGTCCTCAGGTGCGGCTTGGGCCTGGAGCAGGCGCAGTGGCCGTTGGCGAGCGCCATCCCCAAGTCGAACTAGGAGCTCCCCGCGCCGCAGCAGAGCTTGGCGGAGCCTCTCGCGGACACTCTCGATGTGCCGCTCCAGCTCCTCCAGCTCCTCCGCTCTTGGCGGAGCAGTGGGCGGGGGCCCATTGGAACACATCCAGACCAGACCTTCGGGGGTCCCAGGCTCCGCCTCCGCGGCTTCCTGGGCGGCTGCCGTCCCCGGCTCCAGCAGGAAGCGCACCCTGCGCTCCCTGCCCACGGCGCGGCGCACTCGTTTCCAGCGCCCTGGACCTTCGGGGTGAACTGAGGTGTCCTGCTGCTGCTGCTCCTCAGAGCCACTGGGGATGGGACAGGGCTAGGTAATAGTCCCCGGCAGCCGCGGCCCTCTGCCATCCGGGGCTCTGAGGACTCGTGGAGGGGCCTTCAGCCAGGCCTGGAAGGAAGCAAAGAGCCCCTCCCATGCCAGGGCCCCACTGGCGGGCGCGGCTGCCCTTTACCTGGGCTCCGGCTGCAGCCTCTCCCTTCGCCCTTCCGGCCGGTCCGTATTGAGGGCCCGGTGGATTTTCTAAGATCCCAGACAAGCCCCGTTGGTGGTGGGGCCGGCGGCAGGCGCCGCCCCGGCCATGCCCACGCCCCGGCGGCCCTCACCTGGCTGGTGTGCAGCCAGTACTGCAGCCGGCTGCCCCTGCGGATGCGCGGCAGCACCAGGCGGAAGAAGACGTGCTCGCACAGCGAGCTCAGCAGGGCGCTGCCCAGGCCCAGGCACAGCAGCACGAAGAGGCCCGAGAAGTGGTAGATGCCCATCTGGAGGGTCTGCGGCGGGACACGGACTCCCTCACCGCCGCGAAGGCAGCCCCCGAGTCCCGGCCTGGGGGCCGGAGCTGGGCTGGGAGCGAGGGCGGGCTCGCGGGGCTGTAGGAAGGGCGGCTGCACACTGCGGGTCCTGCCTCACCTCGGTCACCGCAAAAACCCGCTTCCCGCAAGGCACCATCTTGTACCACTTGTCGTGGAGCAGGTCGATGAACCCCGAGGACTTGTAGCGGCTGATGAACTCGGACAGGTTGGAGGTGAGCGGGGAGTTCTGCGGCAGGCCGATGCCGTAGCCTGCGGGGCGGCCGGGGCGGCTGTACCGGCGTGTCCGGCCTGGCCCCGCCCGCCCGAGCCCGGTCGCGCCCCGCCCCGCCCCGGCCCTCACCCTCGATGGCGAAGGGCTTGCCCACGGTCAGCAGCTTGCAGTCGGCGTCGATGGAGACCTCGTAGTCCAGGAGCGACTTGTCCATGATGAAGGCGTTGAGCTTGGGGGGGGTCGCTCCTGCGGGGCCGGGGGGGTCAGCAGGCCTCCGGCTCGCGCCCCCGCCCCGCCCCGGCCGCCCCGGCCGCCCCGGCCTACGTGAGCATGGCGACGCCGTCGGGCGTGGTGGGCGCGCTGTGGCGCCGCATGTGCGCGTGCATCTCGGGGAAGCTCGCCTTGATGTAGGCCTCGGCGCTGCTCTCCCACACGGTGCCGACGCGGAAGCCCTGCGACGGGTGGTGCAGCTGCGCCGGGGGACGGCGCGGGTCAGCCCCGCCGCGCCCGCGCCCCACTCCTCCCCGGCTCCCGCAGCCTGGCGGCCCCAGGTCCCGCCAGGTTGAGACCCTTTTGGACGCCCACATATTTGTCTCTACAAGGTGGACCAGAATTCCACTCCTATCCCACTTGGAATCCCATAGGCTCCCCAAACGCGCCTCTCCCCAGCAGCCCCTGCACCTGTCCCCTGGGCTTCCCACCCGCTCGGGGCAGTTGTGTCCTCCCGGCCTCTCCCCTCTCACTCCCACTGCCTCCTCATGTGCACACGCGGTGTGCTCCGTCTTGAGAACACCCGGACCTGCCCCCTACAGGCTCTGCCCAGGTGGGGCGCCACCATCTCTTGCCAGCATCCGTCTCCATCATCCCCCTCCATCTTCTGTCGTCCATTTCTTCCTTCTTCCCTTCCATTATCCTTTCCATCCTCAGCCACCCGTCCCAGGGTCAAAGCCCAAGTCCCTCCTGAAGCCCACAGGACCCCAACTAAGCTTCCCTGTCCTCCCTGCCTCCCATCCTCCTCTCCCCCTCCCCCCCTCCTGCCTCTGCTCCGGCCACACTGGCTTCTAGCTGAGCTGGGGAGCCAGCCCTGCCCCAGGGCCTTTGCACAGCTGTGTCCTCCAACTGGAGCACTTAGCCACAGACATCCACAGGACTACTTTCTCAAGCAGGGGGGGTGTCATGTGAGAGGCAAGCTTATCTGTCGGGGATTCCTCGCTGCTTTGTCCACAGAGCATGGCACATCCTAGGCACTCAGTGTCCCCGGGCTCTCCTACCAGCAGCAGAGGATAAACACCCTGCCCTGAGGCACCCCCCTCATGCTCCCTGGAGCCCAGTGCAGCCCAGCCCCCCGGGCCCCGGCCACCCAGGCTGCCCACCTTGGGGTCGTGGATCCCTGAGAGCTCCTCAAAGGTCTTGTCCCCCACCATGACCGCGGCCAGGTTGGCCGTGTAGCTGGACAGCACGAGCAGGCAGAAGATGGCCCAGAGGTTCATGAGGAGGCGTCCAGTGGGGCACTTGGGGGTCTTGCTGGAGACGGTGCGTCCAAAGAGGATGGCGTAGCAGAGGTTGAGGGCGGAGGAGTAGGAGAACACGGTGCCGCGGTTTGCGGCCGCGGGGCGTGAGTCCGTAGGGGCTGCGCCACTCGTACAGGGTGAGGAAGAGCGCGGTGAGGTGCAGGGCCGCGAAGACGCCCAGCCACATGGACCAGTGCAGCGGCCACATGAAGGCGCCGATGGGCGAGGCCGTGTCCCGCGCCCGCACCAGGATGCCCAGGCTGGTGGAGAAGAAGGGGCTGGTGAAGTCCACGACCTGCGAGCGCGCCGAGTTGATGCTGAAGCTGGTGACCGCCATGTGGGCCCTGCCGGCCAGCAGGTCGCCCACCAGGCCAGTCCAGCGGCCGTCCCGCAGCGCGCCGTACTTGCCGTCGCCCACGACGTAGAGCTCGAAGTCGAAGGGCGCGTCCTCGGCCAGCCGCTCCAGCAGGTCGATGCAGTAGCCGTAGCAGCACTTGCGCAGGGCCCGGGGCACCGAGCCGTTGGCCAGCGCCGCGAACAGAGCGTCCAGGACAGCCGAGTCGTTGGTGCCAGGGTCCAGGCACAGCTGCCCTGCCGGGCACTGCCCGTCCTCGTCCGGCTCGCGGGCGAACACGAACGGGTGCTCCACCAGCGTCACCACGCGCAGTTTGGGCCGGGCCTGGGCGCCTGCTGGGGGTGGGAGCCGGGAGGCTGTGCCCCCTGGCTCCAAATCCAGCTGCCCGTCCCGCCAGCTGCCCACCGTGGCCCAGGCTGGGGCGCCCAGTGGGTCCCGGCGAAGACTCCACACCTTGAAGCTGCGAGAGAGGCGCACCTGCGAGGCGCTGGTCACCCACACGGGCCCCGTGCGGCCCTGGAAGGACGTGTTGGCTAGGAACCTGGGGAGGGGCTCGGAGGTCAGCTCTCCACCCAGCGAGTGTGGCCAGCTCTGCGTCCAGGGGGTGTCCTCAGCAGAGCGGGGCCTCCGGAGGCCGGGGGTGGCCTCCCTTGGTCCTGAGGGCTGAACCCAGGGGTGCGCTCGGTGGCCGCACGGCCCTGACGTTCCATCTCGAGGCGGGGGCTCTCTGTTCCAGGCCGGCCTGGAGCCCGCGACCTTCCCTCCTCGCCTCCGGCGCGGCTGGGAGCACGCCCCACGCTGGGCTGCACCTTGGCCAGGCCTGCAGGAGGCTGGCGTGTCTAAAGCAGGCCGCGGGTCTGCCAGCGCCCCGCTGGCCCCGCTGCCCCCAGCGCCCCCGGGGGGGGGGGGGGGGGGGGGGGGGGGGGGGGGGGGGGGAGGGGGGGGGGGGGGGGGGGGGGCTGCCTGTGCCTCAAGCCTGCTCCTGGGTCGTCTTTGGGTGACAGCCCTCCCCAGCCCCCTGGGGACGCAAGGCCCTTTCTCCAGACTCGAGGCAGGGCTCACGCTTCAGGGTGCCCGTGGCCTCAGGCTGAGAGCCCCCCGCAGTCCTGCAGGGCCACTGCCCCTCGCGAGCCCTCTCGCCCAGCCCCTTCTTGGTCTCAGCTTCCACCTGCGGCGAAGCTGCTGCCTCCTCAGGCCTCCATCACAGGCGCACGATGGTGCTGCTCTCCGTGATGGGCAGAGAGGCCCAGTGGTGGGCAGGGACACAAGGGGCAGACACCTTGCCAAAGCAGGGTTCCCACTCACCGAGCCAAGAAGCGCCCTGGGGACTCTGGTCCTGCCGCCTCCCGGTCCCCGCAGCTCGCCGTGGCCAGGAGTGCCTGCTCTGGCTGCACGCGGGCTGCACTGCCCAGCGCCCGGGCCACCAGCTCCACGGCGTCATGGATGGTGGCCTCCAGTGAGGGTCGGGCCACCTCACCCAGTGCCAGCAGCCCAGGTGGCAGGCCAGCCGTGGGCAGTGCCTCAGCGGGCAGTGGTGTGCCCAGCAGCCAGCGCGGCCCAGGTGGTGCAGCCTGCAGGACCTGCGGGGCGCGGGTGGTGTCGCAGCCCAGGAGGATGGCCACAGGGACCGGGGACTCACCTCCCACTGCTGTCCCCAGCGGGGCCAGGCGTGCGCGCAGCCCCACGTCCCCCACGTCTGGCCGGCTCAGGTCCAGCAGGAGCCTTGGCGCCCAGCCAGCCCGGCTAGTCCAGAGGGCCCCCAGGCCGGCAGGGTCGCGGACGCGGCAGAGCACCAGGCCAACGTCCTCCCAGCCGTGTGCCTGCAGCAGGGACACCAGCACGTCCAGCAGCGTCTCCAGGGGGCTGGCCCAGTCCAGCTGCAGGTGGAACGGGCTCTGGGGAAGGGGTGCTGCCGTCAAGGCCAGTGGCCGCCTCGTGCCCTGCACCGGCCTTCTGCCATGACGGGCAGGCTGAGCCTTTGGCCACGCCTCCTCCCAGCAGCAGGGGTGGCCTTCCCCGATGGTCCGGCCCTCGGCCCTGGCTACCTGGCCAGGCCCACTCGGGCTCTCCCTGTGCCACCCGAGGCAGGAGGGCTCTTCTCCCCTCAGGGACGCGCCCACCCTTGCGTGTCCTTCAGACCGCGTGTCCCTCCCGCACTCTGTGGCTGCCCGCCCCCAGCGGAGCCCCAGCTCCCCTCTGAGCCCCCAGCCTTGGGTCCCTCCGCTCTGCCCCTGGGCTTTCCCTGCCCACCCCTGCCTCGGAGGCCCTCCAGGGCCGGGGGCAGAGACTCCAGGGCCTGCGCTGCTGCCCCGCTCAGGACCGGCCTCCTCAGGCATCACAGCAGGGCAGGACCACTTACCAGACACCTCGGGGTGGGCAGGGCACTGTCTGGGTGGAACAGGGTGACGACTGGCCAGTGTCAACTGGGAGACCTAACTCAGTCCCTGGGGAACAGACCAGTCCCAAGCCCAGGACTCCCCCAACCCCCCCCCCCCCCCAATGCCTGGACGCAGTTTCTGGGAGTGGCAGCAGAGGGCGCCACACACCTGGGTTTGGGGACCTGCATCTCCCACTGGACCCTGGGTGGCACTGGTACAGCTGGTTAGTGACCTGCCTCCTGGGTCAGGGTCTCTTCTCCCCCAAGGAGGGGGGAGGCCTGGGGTGTCTCCAAGATGGGTTTGGGAGGAGCGAGGAGACCCCCTGGGAGCCAGTCCTGAGGCTGGCCCTTCCTGCTGGCCCCAAGAGGGGGGTCTTCCTCTGGGTACAGTGGGCCTGTTGGGGGCCTAGGGCCCCACCAGCCGCCCTGCTCTCCTCCTGGAATCTGGGGCAGGGATCACGAAGAGAGTAAGTCCAGGGAGGTGTGAGGCTTCGAGACCACCCCAGGGCAGCAGGACTGTGGGGCAGAGGCTGCCTGGCCTCCAGGGTCTCTGCCGGGGGAGGACCATGAAGGATGAAGGCCTGGGTCTGCACCCCGAGACTGCACGCTCTGGGGGTGGAGGCAGCCCTGCCCTCCTAGCCTAGGGACAGCAGGAGCCCATCTGGCAGGAAAGAGGCAGGGGTCTGCCTCCATCACCGAGGGAAGGGTCTTCCCAGGAGCCCTGCGCCTCGGTGGACGGACGGCAGTCAGCCCAGTGGGTCCAGGCCTCCAGGTCGGGTGCCCTGGGCTGCTGTCGCCTGTCCAGTTCCTGCCCTCTGGGCAACACGGTCTTCCGTGTCTGAAGTCCCCACCCCTGTGCCCTGAGCACGGCGTCCAGGGGTTTGGCGCCCCGCCTCGAGCAGCCCCGGCCACCCCGCTCCCGACCCACTGGCAGGCCCCGCCAGTACCGGGGCGCCGAGGGGCGCGCGCGCCTCCCGCCGCAGCACGCTGAGCACCGGGGTCTCGGTGGCAGCCGCCAGGAAGTGCAGCTGCAGCAGCTCGGGTCGCGACTCGGGGAAGGCCAGCAGGGCTGCCACGCCCGGCGCGGCCAGCGCCCCGCACAGGCCGCGGGCCAGCGAGGCGGGGTCGCGGGCAGGGGGCGCGGCGGCCACCAGCTCCAGGCTGAGGTTGTGCGGCAGCGGCGGCGCCAGGGCAGCCCGGGCTAGCGCGGCGCGGGCGCGGGCGCGGGCAGCCGGCGCGCGGGGCAGGAGGGCGCCCAGGCGCACGGAGCCCCCCGGGCGCGCCAGGCCGCCACACGGCTGCGGGTGGCCGCGGGAGAACCCGGGCGCCAGTCCCAGCGCCAGGCCGAGCCACAGCGCCCGCACAAACTCCATGGCAAAGTTGCCACCAGTGGCCGTGGAGCCGCGACGCCCGGCTCCGGAGGGATCCTGCCCCTGCCACCGCGCACCCTGCCGCCGCCGCTGCCGCCTGCGGTGCCCAGCCCAGCAGCCCGCCGGGGAGCAGCGGACACCGCCTGGCTTGCAGATGACTGGCAGCCCGCAGGCAGCGGCGGACTGTGCCTGGCAGGGCTGGGTACTTGCCCCAGCCAGCCAGTCATTTCCCGTTCTTCAGATGAGTTGGACACCAGGGAGGAAGTTGGGGCCTCAGAATTGGCTCCCACACCCACCCAATCTCCAGGATCCGGATGTCCCTGTCCTCCCAGCCTGGGAACGTTGCCCATTGCTCAGACAGGAACACTGGGTCCCAAGAGGGCCAGGCCTGCCCCGCTTCCAGAGGGCAGCTTCTGTCCCGAGGAGCACCAGCGATGCTGTGTGTTCTGGGGGCGAGGCAGACCCCGCGATGGAGAGCGGCAGGTAGGTCTGCTCTCCAGCCCTGGGCAGGCAACGTGGACCTGCAAGGGCCAGCACCAGGCCCCCGCCCTGGGAGACTCTGCCCACTTCCACCCAGGTCCCTGCAGAAGCACACCCACCCCGTCTCCTCCGCCCCAGGCTTTCGTCCTGCGCTCACGGACCTCTGCGGTGTGCTCAGGGGCTCTCCCACGGTGCTCTGGCTGCTCCTGCTCTGGCAGGGTCCACAAGGGCTCAGGCAAGGCCGCTTGGCCCCACCACCCCCTCCAATGTTCAGACGCGGCCTCGGCTCCCTGCCGCCCACCAGCCCTCACGGCTCCCGTGTTGTCCCGCCTCCCCACGGCAGAGGACAAGGTCCTTGGTTGGTAAAGCATCCAACAGGTGCTCGGTGGCTGGACAGACAGGGACCAGGGGCAAAGGGCTCGGCCCGGGCAGCAGCCCTCCTGGAACACCCCTTCCCCCCAGTGGGGGCAGGCAGAGATGCCAGGCTGGGGAAGAGCCCGCTCTCCAGACCCCTGGGTGGCAGGCACTGTGCCTCCGGGACAGTCAGCCCACTGAGCAGGCCTGCGTGGGCTAGGAGGGCGCACACACGCACGCGCACGCACACACACCTACCTCCTTTGGGAGCCAGGATTAAAGAAGAAAAAAACCTCCATTTAATGAATAAAAATACCAAATGTCAGCCATTTTCAGCCAGCAAATAAACTGAATTTTGAAATGATTCCAGTGAAGGTTTGGTGGCCCCATCTGAGTGTCTGGGGACTACCTTGTCCAGCTGCCTGGCCAGGCATCCCAAGAGAGAAGTGGGGGTCCTCAAGGGTCCTGGGTCCGGGGTCTGTGCCTCCCAAGCCCAGCCACAGTCGTGCCAGGGAGCCCCTCTGGCCCTCAGCGGGTCCCCCAGGCCACCCCCCCGTGCTGTGTGAGTGCCCAGTCACGGTGTCTAGAGCTGCCCGGCCTCGTCCCCTCTGGGCAGGAGCCAGGACGGGCACGTCAGCTGGTCTCAGGCTGGTGCCCGACCTGTGAGCTGGCCCTGGGAGGCCGGGCACAGGCCCCGTCCCAGGTCTGCTTCCCAGGGGCTCAGAGACTGCTGTCCTCCAGAGCCCGAGCCCACCAGCCAACACCGGGAAGCTGTCCTGTTTTGTTTTTTTTAAATATTTATTTACCTTTTTAGTTGTGTTGGACACAGTACCTTTACTTATTCTTATGTGGTGCTGAGGATTGAACCCGGGCCTTGCACGCACCAGGCGAGTGAGTGCTCTATCGCTGAGCCACAACCCAGGCCCCCCCCCCCCCGTTCTGTTTGTAATGATGGCAAAGTACCCGTGACAAATGGCCACTTCCAACAGTTCCTAAGCACACACTCAGAGGCACGAAGCAGTCACAGCTGTGTGCAGCCCCCATTCCATCTCCAGAACTTTCCACCCCCCAAGCTGAAGCTCCCGCCTGGGCCCTCCCCACCCTGGGCCCACAGTGCTGCTGCCTGTGACAAAGGGACCTCCTGGGGGTGACCTGCAGCATGGCACTGTGCAGGGGGATCAGGGCACAACTGAGCGTGCTCGGTGGGCACTGGGCCACCCCGTGCTGCTGTGTCCCCACCTCGGGCAGGTGGCTGACCTTGCCATGAACACAGGGTTCAGGACCCTGCAGCCACGGGCGTGTGCCCAGGAGCCAGGCTGCTGGGCGCAGGACCTGCCCTGTTGTCCAGGAGCCACAAGCCCATCTTGCAGGCAGATGCCCTGCCTCACGCTGCCCGCAGCTGCATGGGCCACAGTGGTTTGGATGACAGCCATGCTGCAGGGAGGGAAGTGGCAGCTCCCTGGGTCTGTGTGAAGAGCCTACACCAGCCAGGCGCAGAGGCCAGGCCTGTGGTCCCAGCCCTGGGGAGGCGAAGGCAGGAGGGTTGCAAGTTCAAGGCTGGTCTCAGCAACCTAGGGAGACCCCATCTCAAAATACCACATAACCTTGGGGCTGGGGTTGTGGCTCAGTGGTTGAGCGCTCGCCTGGCACGTGCGCGGCCCGGGTTCAATCCTCAGCACCATGTAAACATAAATGCATTGCATTGTGTACAACTAAATAAATATTAAAAAAACCACACACATAACCAGGGCTGGGGTGTGGCTCAGTGGTCGAGTGCCCCTCTGTCACTCTGGGTTCAGCCCCTGACCAGAGTCCTCCCAGAGACAGCGGCCTCGTCCTTCCTGGCCCAGCCCCCGCGCCTGTGCCAAGGGTCTGTAGGCCTGTGCATTCTGGACCCTGCTGGCAGCCTCTCGGGGGACCCGGGGTAGGTCTCCATCATTTGGCTCACCCAGCCAAGAACCTGGGCCTGAAGGGGGCCCAGGACAGCTGTCACTGGTCAGTGTCTGGTAAAGGGGCCCTCGTCTGACCAGGACAGGGCAGGGAGGGCACGCAGCAGAGGAGGGCGAGTCCAAGGACACCATGGAGAGGACCCCTGCCCCCCACGCCTGGGCCTGGACGCCCCTTCTGTGGAGGCGGAAGCCATCTCAGAGCCAGGCGTGGTTTGAGAGGTCAGCCGGGTTCCACCTCTTGCTGCCTGGACACTCATCCCCAGTCTAGGGCCTGCAGAAGACAGTGTCCTCCCAGTCCAGCGGCTGCAGGCGGGCAGCCAAGGACAGCGTGGGCGTGGAAGCCACCGTGCCCAGCGTCTGCTCTCAATGCCAGGATCTCCATGGGCTCCTGCTGCCAGGGTGGTGGCGTCTGGCTGGGTGGCCACCGTCCACAGCTGTCCCCACAGGGCTGCCTCCACTGGTCCACCCTTGCCCTGCTGGGGTGGGGTGGCCACACCAAGAGGACTTCCAGGACCCTCGAGATGCTGGCTGGGGGCCTCTGGCCACAGGGACCCTTGGGGGCAGGCCTCTGGGAGTCAGCCCATGGCCTCCGAGGGACCCTCAGCCCCACCCCGTGGCTCCAGGCCTCCCAGCCTCACCTGTGCAACGGGTGCAGTGGGCACCTGAAAGGTGGTGGCCAGGGGTGGGCATGTGTGCCAGAGTGTTGCCAGGGGCCTTGGGGCTGCCAGCCCCCCCAGGCCCAGCCCAAGGTAGGGGAGCGGCCTGGGCGCTTCAGGGAGGGGCTGCAGCCCTGGCTTAGAGATGGCTGGCATGGCACAAGGCCGCCTCTGGGGGCCACTAAGGGGGCAAGTGGCCTGAGGGCCCCACAGGGCACCCTACAGGATGGGGCTGGGGGACCAGCCCAGTCTACCAGCGGCGAAGGGAGGCCCGGGAGATGGCCGCACTGTGCTGGCGGTGGCTGTGACGGCACCAGCTGAGTCGTGTGGGCCTTCTGGACCACTGCGCAGAGCTGCCAGTTGGGGCAACCTTCTGGAAGGTTCCTGGGGCGTCGGGCTGGGTGCCAGGCACTGGCCGGCAGCTGGCAGCACCCTGGCACAAGGGTGGGGAGGGCGGCCCCTCAGCCCTGACGCTGACCAGCACATCCCTTAGGGAGCTGCCCTACCAGCTGGGGCACCATCTGTCCCCTTCCTGAGGAGCCCACCCAAGGCGTGCCTTCACCAGGCCGGGGACTCAGGTGAGGCCCTTCAGGTGACCGTGCCATCTCCCAAGATGAAGCAGCAGTGAGCGCTGGGCCTGGGCAGTAGCGGGGCACACACAGGATGTCGGCAGAGCAGCCAGCGCTGAGCCCCAGCCACCTCCCCTGGCTGTCCCCATGCCTGGTCCTACTCCCGAGGGTGCATCAGGCCCTTGTGACCTTCCGGGGCTGGGCATGGCCCCTGCACCCTGAGGGCACCTCACCCATGGCAGCTGGCTCTGCCCCAATGTCCCCACGGCCAGCAGAGACCCTCCTGGACGGAGCTGCCAGCACCTTCCCAACCCCTGGGTCTCCGCACCTGCTGCCTGGCTGCGCAGGGCAGGCCTCTCCAGGCCAGCGAGCCCGGGCAGCTGCAGCTGGAGCCAGCTGACCTCAGTCCCCTGCTCTGCAGAGGGTCTGAGGGCCCAGCTCGTCGCTGGGTCAGGCAGGGACACATGGCAGCAGAAAGTGGCTTTAAGACCATCTTTTGTTAAAAACCGAACAGCACCATGGGCGTGACCCCTACCAGTGGACCAAAGCCCGGCCAAAACGGCCCCCAAACGAGGAGTGAAAAGCCCAAGCCCAAGCCAGCAGTGGCCCCAGCACGTGCGCAGCGGCCTCACTTGGCCGGGCCGCGTGATGATGCGCGTGGAGAAGTCGAAGAGGTCGCGGTTGATCTTGCGCAGGTTGCGCACTTGGTCCTCCAGCTCCGTCACGCGCACGCGCAGCTGGTCCTGGCCGCCCAGCACGCTCTAGGGAGGGGCGGGGGTCAGAGGGCGGCGGGGGTCACACAGCCTCCTGGGGAGCCCCGCCCCGCCCCGCCCCGCCCCGCCCACCTTCTCCATGGTGCTGCACATGACCCTGTGCAGTTGCTCCAGGCGGTCCAGGTAGCTGGGCTCCGAGCCCTGCAACACAAGGCGCCGTGACCAGGGCTGCGCCGTGCCACAGCGCAGGCCACCTCTCCTGGAGCGCTGCCCACAGCTCGGCCGGGCAGGTGCCTCCCACCACTGACAAGACAGGTGGCTGCTGGGAGGCAAGGTCCTCTTTCCAATCCGTCACTGTCCAAGACTGCCCAGGAGAGTCCTGGGACAGCGACAGGGACCCAGACAGGCACAGTGCAGAAGTGACACCCGGGCAGGACAGGGAGGCTTGGGAGGGGCTGGAGTGGGATCGGAGTGCTGTCCAGGAGGGCCGGCCACGAGCCGTCCAGGGGCAGCAGCAACAGCCATGCCTGCTGTGGTCCGAGGGCCAGAGACCCCACGGCGGTGGACAGAGCAGGCCCAGTGTGGCCGGGCCCGAGACAGTCACGTGGATGCCGGGCAGGGGTTCGAGGGTCGTGACGCCACTGGGGCCTTGGGGGGACACTCGGCAGAGCCATCTGGACCCACGCTGCCCGCTGGAGGAGGCTGTGGAGGGCCAGAGCACTGCATGGCCGGTGGTGGCAGGACGTCCTGCACGCGAGGCCTGCGGCCACCTGGACACAGGCTGCCCAGCCCTGTGCACAGTGGCCAGCGGCTGGTTGTGGTTCTGGGAGACGCCGAGGCACTTGGACCCTCCAGCTGGGGTGGGGCGGCATGGCCTGTGCGGGAGGGACCCCAGGGAGGGCGCGGACGCACCCCGAGCAGGGGCCTACCTGCTGGTGGCGGCCCAGGCGCAGGGGCAGGCCCCCGCCCCGAGGCTCGTCCCCATGCTCCGCGCCCAGCAGGTGCTTGTTGAAGCGGGGCAGCGGCAGGCTGGGCCTGAAGTCGGAGCTCAGCATGCCCGCCGGCGCCAGCAGGATGGTCGCGTTGGTCACAGGGCCTGCGGAGCACCAGAGTCAGCCCCACAGACCCGGGGCCTGAAGCCTGGGCTGGCCAGGCCCACAGGCCCCGGAGGCCACCGGCCCTCAGGCTGTGCCCGCTTGTCTGTGGACCCCGCGGCCACCCACCTCGGAGGGCCACGGTCCGGATGCACTGCTTGCTCTGGACGTCCCAGAGACGCACCGTCTCGTCGTGGGAGCCCGAGAGCAGCAGGCTGCCATCAGTCGACACCGACAGGCAGGTCACCTGGTTCCTAGGAGGTGGACCCAGACAAGGGTAAGAAAGGACAGTGGAGCCTCTGGTCCAGGCCACGCCTCCAGCCCCGTCCCCGTCCCCACCTGTGCCCTCTGAAGACCTTCCCAGGGTCCTGCTCTGGCTGGAAGCTCCTCTCCCTCTGTGTGGGCTGTGGGGCCAAGACAGGCTGTGAGTGCCATGGGGCCGCGGGCCGCTGCCCCCCGCTCCCAGGACCAGAGCTGCCCACGCTCCAGCCCCCACTCACCCGAGCACAGAGGTCCACTTGGAATATGGAGCCATCGCTGCCACCACAGAACACGTGATGTTCGGCCAGGTCCATGGTCACGGCCATGATGCCCACATCAAACAGGACGGAGAGCAACAACTCACCAGAAGAGAGCTCCCACAGCTGGGCGGGCAGGGGGGAAAGAGAGCCCCCACAGCTGGGTGGGCAGGGGGAAAGAGAGCCCCCACAGCTGGGTGGGCAGAGGGAAGAGAGCCCCCACAGCTGGGTGGGCAGGGGGGAAAGAGAGCCCCCACAGCTGGGTGGGCAGGGGGGAAAGAGAGCCCCACAGCTGGGTGGGCAGAGGGAAAGAGAGCCCCCACAGCTGGGTGGGCAGGGGGGAAAGAGAGCTCCCACAGCTGGGTGGGCAGAGGGAAGAGAGCTCCCACAGCTGGACGGGCAGGGGGGAAAAAGAGCCCCCACAGCTGGACGGGCAGGGGGGAAGAGAGCCCCCACAGCTGGACGGGCAGAGGGAAGAGAGCCCCCACAGCTGGACGGGCAGGGGGGAAAGAGAGCTCCCACAGCTGGGCGGGCAGGGGGGAAAGAGAGCTCCCACAGCTGGACGGGCAGGGGGGAAAGAGAGCTACCACAGCTGGGTGGGCAGAGGGAAGAGAGCCCCCCACAGCTGGGTGGGCAGAGGGAAAAAGAGCCCCCACAGCTGGGTGGGCAGAGGGAAGAGAGCCCCCACAGCTGGGTGGGCAGAGGGAAGAGAGCTCCCACAGCTGGACGGGCAGAGGGAAGAGAGCCCCCACAGCTGGGTGGGCAGAGGGAAGAGAGCTCCCACAGCTGGACGGGCAGAGGGAAGAGAGCCCCCACAGCTGGGTGGGCAGAGGGAAGAGAGCCCCCACAGCTGGGTGGGCAGAGGGAAGAGAGCCCCCACAGCTGGGTGGGCAGAGGGAAGAGAGCTCCCACAGCTGGACGGGCAGAGGGAAGAGAGCCCCCACAGCTGGGTGGGCAGAGGGAAGAGAGCTCCCACAGCTGGACGGGCAGGGGGGAAAGAGAGCTCCCACAGCTGGACGGGCAGGGGGGAAAGAGAGCCCCCACAGCTGGGTGGGCAGAGGGAAGAGAGCCGCCACAGCTGGACGGGCAGGGGGAAGAGAGCCCCCACAGCTGGGTGGGCAGAGGGAAGAGAGCTCCCACAGCTGGACGGGCAGAGGGAAGAGAGCCCCCACAGCTGGGTGGGCAGAGGGAAGAGAGCTCCCACAGCTGGACGGGCAGAGGGAAGAGAGCCCCCACAGCTGGGTGGGCAGAGGGAAGAGAGCCCCACAGCTGGGTGGGCAGAGGGAAGAGAGCTCCCACAGCTGGACGGGCAGGGGGGAAAGAGAGCTCCCACAGCTGGACGGGCAGGGGGAAGAGAGCCCCCACAGCTGGGTGGGCAGAGGGAAGAGAGCCCCCACAGCTGGGTGGGCAGAGGGAAGAGAGCTCCCACAGCTGGACGGGCAGAGGGAAGAGAGCCCCCACAGCTGGGTGGGCAGAGGGAAGAGAGCTCCCACAGCTGGACGGGCAGGGGGGAGAGAGAGCTCCCACAGCTGGACGGGCAGGGGGGAAAGAGAGCCCCCACAGCTGGGTGGGCAGAGGGAAGAGAGCCGCCACAGCTGGACGGGCAGGGGGTAAAGAGAGCCCCCACAGCTGGACGGGCAGGGGGGGGAAAGAGAGCTCCCACAGCTGGGTGGGCAGAGGGAAGAGAGCCCCCACAGCTGGACGGGCAGGGGGGAAAGAGAGCTCCCACAGCTGGGTGGGCAGAGGGAAGAGAGCCCCCACAGCTGGGTGGGCAGAGGGAAGAGAGCTCCCACAGCTGGACGGGCAGAGGGAAGAGAGCCCCCACAGCTGGGTGGGCAGAGGGAAGAGAGCCCCCACAGCTGGGTGGGCAGAGGGAAGAGAGCTCCCACAGCTGGACGGGCAGAGGGAAGAGAGCCCCCACAGCTGGGTGGGCAGAGGGAAGAGAGCTCCCACAGCTGGACGGGCAGGGGGGAAAGAGAGCTCCCACAGCTGGACGGGCAGGGGGGAAAAGAGAGCCCCCACAGCTGGGTGGGCAGAGGGGGAAGAGAGCCGCCACAGCTGGACGGGCAGGGGGTAAAGAGAGCCCCCACAGCTGGACGGGCAGGGGGGAAGAGAGCCCCCACAGCTGGACGGGCAGAGGGTAAAGAGAGCTCCCACAGCTGGGTGGGCAGAGGGAAGAGAGCCCCCACAGCTGGACGGGCAGGGGGGAAGAGAGCCCCCACAGCTGGGTGGGCAGAGAGAAGAGAGAGCCCCCACAGCTGGACGGGCAGGGGGTAAAGAGAGCCCCCACAGCTGGGTGGGCAGAGAGAAGAGAGCCCCCACAGCTGGACGGGCAGGGGGTAAAGAGAGCCCCCACAGCTGGACGGGCAGGGGGTAAAGAGAGCCTCCACAGCTGGACGGGCAGGGGGGAAGAGAGCCCCCACAGCTGGGTGGGCAGAGGGAAGAGAGCCGCCACAGCTGGACGGGCAGGGGGTAAAGAGAGCCCCCACAGCTGGGTGGGCAGGGGGGAAGAGAGCCCCCACAGCTGGACGGGCAGAGGGTAAAGAGAGCCCCCACAGCTGGACGGGCAGAGGGTAAAGAGAGCTCCCACAGCTGGGTGGGCAGAGGGAAGAGAGCCCCCACAGCTGGACGGGCAGGGGGTAAAGAGAGCCCCCACAGCTGGGTGGGCAGAGAGAAGAGAGCCCCCACAGCTGGGTGGGCAGGGGGGAAAGAGAGCCCCCACAGCTGGACGGGCAGAGGGAAGAGAGCCCCCACAGCTGGACGGGCAGGGGGTAAAGAGAGCTCCCACAGCTGGGTGGGCAGAGGGAAGAGAGCCCCCACAGCTGGACGGGCAGGGGGAAGAGAGCCCCCACAGCTGGACGGGCAGAGGGTAAAGAGAGCTCCCACAGCTGGGTGGGCAGAGGGAAGAGAGCCCCCACAGCTGGACGGGCAGGGGGTAAAGAGAGCCTCCACAGCTGGACGGGCAGGGGGGAAGAGAGCCCCCACAGCTGGACGGGCAGGGGGGAAGAGAGCCCCCACAGCTGGGTGGGCAGAGGGAAGAGAGCCCCCACAGCTGGACGGGCAGGGGGAAGAGAGCCTCCACAGCTGGACGGGCAGAGGGAAGAGAGCCGCCACAGCTGGACGGGCAGGGGGTAAAGAGAGCCCCCACAGCTGGACGGGCAGGGGGAAGAGAGCCCCAATAGCTGGACGGGCAGGGGGTAAAGAGAGCCCCCACAGCTGGACAGGCAGGGGGAAGAGAGCCTCCACAGCTGGGCGGGCAGGGGGAAGAGAGCCCCAATAGCTGGACGGGCAGGGGGAAGAGAGTCCCCACAGCTGGACAGGCAGGGGGAAGAGAGCCTCCACAGCTGGGCGGGCAGGGGGAAGAGAGCCCCCAATAGCTGGACGGGCAGGGGGAAGAGAGTCCCCACAGCTGGACAGGCAGGGGGAAGAGAGGCTCCACAGCTGGACAGGCAGGGGGAAGAGAGGCTCCACAGCTGGGCGGGCAGGGGGAAGAGAGCCCCCACAGCTGGACGGGCAGGGGGAAGAGAGCCCCCACAGCTGGACGGGCAGGGGGGTGGGCACAGGGCTCTGGGGTGGGGGCTCTGGGAAGGTCAGGGGCTGGTGGTCCTCGTGACCAAGGTTCTCAACCTGGACACCTCGGTCCAGGGGTCCTGTTCGGGGGAGCTGTCAGGGCCCAGGAGGCTGGGTCTTCCTGGCATGGAGCTGGGTTCTGCAGGAGAATCGCTGCCCCTACCAGTGAGGTCTCAAGGGCAGTGATGCCCTCCACCTGCACAGCCTTGGCCAGGGCCTTGGCCAGGCACGGCTGCCAAGTGGGAATTTCCAGAGACAGGCCGGGCCTGTGCACGCCCTCTGGGCGCCCTTGGGCTGGAGCCGTCTGGGCTGTCTGGAGGCTGACAGCTGGGCGCGGCACAGCTCCCAGGCGGGGCCTACCTTCACTGTCTGGTCCAGCGAGGCGGTGGCCACCCGGGCCAGGGGGCCCCCAAAGCCGCAGTGCAGGTCTGTGATGGGGAGCGTGTGCTGCGACCAGACGTGCCGGGGAGCCGGGGTCCTGGAGGGGTCCACCTGCAGCACACTGGGGCAGCGGGGCCGCGGGGCTGCCCTCGGCACTCGGGACACCCATGCTCCAGCCCCACAGCCCACCCTGCCTGCCTGTGCCGGGCACATGGGGGCACGCTACCTGCAGAGGCTCCAGGTCAGCACCAGGCAGTCCCTGCCCCCTGAGAGGAAGTGGCTGCTGTCCCCAGTGAACTTGAGGCACGAGAGGTCCTGGTAGTGGCGGTTGAGGATGACCAAGAGATTCCCGGTGGAGACCTGGGAGTGGGCGGGCAGGTCGGGAGGAAGATGGGCTACCGTCCCACTCCCTGGCTGCAAGATGCCACGGGTACCTCAGGAGGCCTATCCACCCTGTCCTGGGACCAGGGTCAGCCCTGCAGGGACAGGGTGGGTGGCCTCTGTGGCCCTGAGCACAGTGAGGCCCGCTATGCCCCACTGAGCTTCACGGGTGTACATTGCTCGCTGCCTTGCCAGCGCCCCCGTGTCCCCAACTGCACGACAGGCACAGAAAAGAGACAAGTCTCCTGCCACCGAGAGGGGCACCTCCTCTACCGTGGCCCTGGACTGGTGGCCAACCCTAGGGAGGCATGGAGCTTCTGCCCGGGTTCCCTGAGGAAGGGCTGGGCTTGGGACTCGGCCAGCTTGAGAGCTGGTCCCAGTGGAGACCTCTCTGGAGATCCGCGGCTGGGCACGCAGGAGGCCAGCCTCAAGGAGAGGAAGTGGAGGCAGCCTGTGGCAGAGACGCACCCACTTGCACAGCCCCAGGAGAGGGGTGAGCTGAAATGTGCCCTGCCAAAGCATGCTCCAGCCCTGACCCCTGGCCCAGGACCTGCAAACGTGAACGCATTCAGAAGCAGGGCCACACCGGGCGCCGCCCAGAGGAGCAGAGCTGCCCAGCACACAGGCAGCCCTGGGCTCGACCCCCAGCGCTCTGGAGAGGAGGGAGGCGCAGCGGGGCCTCTGCAGACGCGGTCAGCGGGGAGGAGGGCGCAGTGCAGCAGGATGGGCCCTCAGCCTGGAGCAGGTGTCCTCATGAGGACGGGCTGGTGGGCAGAGGTGGCAGCACGCAGCCCTAGCAGGGGCACCTGGCGCCCAGATGCTGGAGGCAGCAGGAAGGCCCTTACTGTGGGCATTGAGGCCCTGCTCGCACCTACACACCTGCACCTGGACTTCTGGGCTTCAGGGCTGAGAGGGTGCCTTGCTGTCATCTGAAGCCACCTATCCATGGTGCTTTCTGTGGCAGGCTCAGGAGGGTCACATGGCGAGCCCCCACCTGGCAAGCCAGGCTCTTCTCTGGGCCTGTTTTCCCACCTGAATCCAGGGGCTGTCCCAGGGCAAGGAAGGACTAAATGACACTGTCTGCACCAGAGCTCAGACCTGGACTGGGCAGCTCTCACGGAGCAGGGCAGATGAGGCCACACTGCGCCTCCTGGGAGATCCAGGCCCTGGGAGCCAGCACAAAGGGCAGACCCAGGCACTCGGCGCTGATGCAGACCAGCCACTGACCCACGATCTGCTCTACGGCTCCCAGTGCCCTCCTCCACTCACAGGCAGCCAGACCACCGCTCAGAGAGGCACCAAGAGCCTGGGGAGGCAGGGAGCAGCACCTCCTGCTGAGGCCCCAGCCGCCCCAGCCAAGGGGGCCTCCGGTGCTCCCCAGGGGAGCCCACTGAACTTGCCCACGTGCAGCCCACCTGGGCTGCGGGCAAGCAGGGCGAGGATTTCTGCCCTGACCCTGACAGACAACCGGAGCCTGTCCAAGGTCGCCCTCTCTGAGCCTCAGTAGCTTTTCAGCATCATGGGCTGAGGGTGAAGTCCGGGTGACAGGATGTTCCCAGCACCTCTGGCCCTCTGAAGGCTCAGAAAACTCCCAACACTCTGGGAGGAGGGGACGAGATCAGGAAGGGGAGAGATGCAGCTTTTGGGCCTCGAACCCTGTGCTGCCCCCACCCACTGCTCCACGTGGGTGCCAATGCAGGGGAAGCCCCGAGAGACCACAGCGTGTCCCCCAGTCTAGGCTGCATTGTGCTCTACCGAGGAAGACTCAGACAGAACAAGGACATGTAAGGGCAAGGCTCTTTGGGGACTCAAGAATCTCAGGGAGCTGCGGAAGGCAGCAGCAGGGTGAAGCATGGGCGAGACCGGAGCAAGAGCAGCTGCTCCCATGGCCCGGGTGCCCTCTTACCTCCCACAGGTATATGCTCTCTGCGATTCCTGCCAGGACGTACAGGCCGTTGGGTGAGGCGGCCAGACAGGTGACAGGCCCAGGGCACGTGATCTTTTGCTGGAGCTGGTCCTGGGGACACACACAGAACCCTGAGCTTCTGGTGAGAACAGGGGAGAGTGAGCAGAGGGGACACCCAGGCAACTGGTAAGCTCAGAGTGCTAGAAAGAGGGGCTGAGCTGGGCGCGGTGGCGCACACCTGCAGTCCCAGCGGCCCGGGAGGCAGAGGCAGGAGAATTCCAAGTTCAAAGCCAGCCTCAGCAAGAGGGAGGTGCTAAGCAACTCAGTGAGGCCCTGTCCCTAAATAAATGAGATACAAAACAGAAAGAGGACCTGGGGACAGGGCTGGACTGAACACACAGCCCAGCAAGGCAGGTCCTGGGATGTGAGCAGGACAGCGCTTTCTCTGGGAGGAGAAGAGCAGCAAGGCAAAAGGGTCTGTGAGTGCCCTTGATCCAGAGCCAACGGCCAGTAGGCCTGCACTCCAGTCCAGAACACCCTACTGTGACCCTGCGGCAGGTAACACGGGGTAGCACTTGTCCAGAGTGATCTCAGCAGGACCACGGGGCGGCAAGCAGCTTTGGGAGCTGCATTCTGAGGCTACTAATAGAGAAGACACGGTGGGAAAGGCTCTGATGGTGAAGGTGTCTTTTGGGGGGATAACTGCATGCGTCTCTGGGGCTATCCTTCCAGGGGGCTCCCAGAGGTCTCGGACCCTCTCCCTCTTGCAAAATCACAAGATATAAAGGATCCTATTCAACCCCTTTCATCAAATTTAGCGCTCCCGAACTCGCGCATGCACAATCCTCGAAAGAGACCTCTCCTGCAAGCTAAGCATGTACAAGGCCAGCTACTGAGGACCCGACCTCAGCTCCCACGCATGCGCAGAGCATCCCAACGCGCCCACCGCCCAGCGCATGCGCCCTAACTCGACGCCCCCCCCCACGCCGCACCCCGCCTCAGGACTCCAGACGCCCCCCCCACGCTGTTTCCTCCCCTTGGGACTCCGGGCGCGTTGGGCCCTTTCGCCTCCCCGTCCTCTTTCGGGGCCTCACGCGCCACTCCGGGCCCCGGGCCCGCGCTTCGCACCTTCCGCTGCAGCTCCCAGGCGCTGATGTAGTTCTTGCCCAGCTGAGCCGCCAGGAGGTACTCGCCATTGAGCAGCGCCAGGCCGCGGGGCCCAGCCTGGCCGCCGCGGTAGGTGAGCAGGTTGGCGCCCGAGTGCAGCTCCCACACGACACAGCTCCATAGCTGTGCCGCCGAGTCCGTACACACGGCTACCTCCATGGGCGCCGCCATCTTGCCCAGCCGCCACGCCCCGGAAGTGTGTCATCCCCAGCGAGACGCGGATCCTGGCACCTCTCAGGCTAGAGCGACACCTGCTCTGCTCGGGGCGGGGTTGGCAGACCCGCGCATGCGTATATGCCTCAGGTGGAGCTGCCGCGCGGGCGTTGTGCCGAGAGTCGTGGGACGCCGGTCTCGAATAGAGTTGTTGGATAGCGACCTCTTGCGAGGCCGAGGGTTTCTTACGAGGAGTTAGGGTGATCTAGCTATTTCCTTCTGTTCGCTTTTGGCCAAGTGACCAATCTTTTGGATTATTATTCTCTTGGTACAAGAGGTTGAACCCAGGGGCGCTTAACCACTGAGCCACATCCCCCCCTGTATTTCGAGACAGAAGTCTAAGTTGCTGAGGCTGCTTTTGAGCTTCGGATCCTCCTGCCTCAGCCGCGGAGCCGCTGGGATTACAGGCGTGCACCGCAGCGCCTGGCTTCGGATTTTTTTTTTTTATGTTCAAATATAAAGTACCACCTCACAGGCCTACACGAAGCCACTGCACGCAGAGCAGACTACACGCCTTACAGCAGCGGGGTGGGCTGGGGCGCGCCTCGGTGGTGGCGAGCTTCCAGCCTGCAGGGGTCCGGGGTTCCACCAGCACCGACCCTCCGGCGACAGGCCTAGTTGGCGCGTAGTGCGTGGTGGTTAAAGCTCACTTCCTCCATCAGTGTCCACCTCCCCTTTGACCTTACCTCTTTGGGGCCTTAAAACTAAGTTTTCTACCTGGGCCAGCTGGTTCAAGCCCAGCAAGTCACCTCCATCCGAGTAGCCACTAGCCTCAGGCCACAGCTCCCAACCTCAGGCCACGTCTACAAAGACTGGTATTTTTCATTTAACCTGTGTGAGTGCCGGGAAGGCGACCCAGCCTCCCGCGTGCTGGGCGAGCGCGGGGCCGCCGAGCCGCATCCCAGCCCCAAACCGGTAGCGGCTGCGCGCTGCGCGGGCAGGAGGATTCACGGGCCTCCAGCCCGGAGACCCCGCTCTCCTGCTGGGGGCTGAGCCCGGGGAGGGCGCTGTAGCGCGGGCGCGGGGCGCAGGGCGGCCGCCAGGGGGCAGGCGCGGGCCGCGGCGGGAGCGGGGCGCGCCGGGCCGGGTCGGGGCGACCGCGGCGAGCCCTGCAGCAGCCCCGAGGCGGGGCGCGGGGCTAAAGGGCCTCGGGGTGCAGCTTGGCTTTATTTTATCCTGCGAGAGTCCGGCCCCAGGAGCGGCCGTCCCCTTCCCCAGAATGCTGACGGGTGTTTGCGGGCTTGAGCCCAGGGGCGCCCCTCCGCTGAGCTGTACCCCAGACCTTGCTAGTGTCTTCAGACAGGGCCTCCTTGCTCAGCTGGGGAGGCTGTCCTTGAACTTGATGTCCTGCCTCCTCCTAAGAGAGGCTGGGATGACAGACGCCACCGCGGTGGTGGTGTCGGTACCCAGGCCCTCCTACCTGCTTTCTTAGTCGCTGCAAGAAAGGAGGATGAATAAGACTAGGGAAGAGAAAGCAGGGCCCAGGCGCGGCTCCGCGGCACAGCGCCTCGCCGCAGGGCATGGCGGTCACCCCAGGCACAGCGCCTCACCGCGGGGCATGGCGGTCACCCCAGTGCTGGCTCCACGGGTCAGCTCCGGCTGCAGACCCAGGGCTGACTCGCCTCCTTTGTACCTGGGGCAGGTCACTGCGGGCTCTGGGTGTCCCACCTGTGTAGGGGTGCTGTTGCTCTTCTTGGGGTGCTAGGACCTGTGCCCTGGGCCATGCCCCGGGGGAGTCTGGGCTGGCGGCTCCTGAGCTCCTGGGTTCCAGGATCTTGGGCAGGCCCTGTGGGGGTCCTGTGTGGACTCCAGGCCCAACAGAGGCGCTGTGGTAGGTGCTCTGGCAGGGCAGGCCAGGCAGCTGGACTGCGGTCACCCCCTCACAGGCCAGGCAAGTGTGGCCCTCCCTCCTCCCCTCTGGGGACCTGCTGGCTGGGCTGCCTTGCAGGGTCAGAGGTCACCCCGCCCCCAGCCTGGCTCCTGGAATGAGGACTGACCAGTTGTCAGAGCTGCTAGACAAAAGCCACACTTGGGGGCGTCCCCAGACCACCCAGTTGCCAGACCTTGGTGCCAGCTGGACGCCTGTCCCACTGAGGCTGGGAGTGGGGGGGCAGCCCCCAGGACACGGGGGCTCTGAGACCCACACCCTCCCTCTGGCCCGCCCTGACCACAGACCACCAGCAAGGCCCAGCCTTCCCCAGGGCAGCCCCTGGTCCACACTGAGGGCCCAGGGAGGCGACCCGGCCACCCCCCTCCTCATGACCAAGCCAGCCCCTGGGCTCTGCTGGCCCATGTGGGCTGGGGAGGCTGAGGGCTGGACCCTGGCTGTGTCCCCAGGGCTGTGTGGCCGCAGGCCCCTCTCCCTCCCTGAGGCACTGGCTGAGGAATGATGCTGCAGGACTGGACCGTCCACTTTGCTGCAGAGGGGCCTGTTTTCTCTTTTGATCCCTGTCCTTATCTTCCTTATCTTCTGGGGGCCCAGGGACAGGCGGGTGGCCCTCTTCTTGGAGCTGGTGGCAGACGGGTTTGTGGCAGGAGGGAAATGCCACGTTTCCCTCTGCAGGCCTCGGGTGCCGGGCTGAGCCTGGGCCAGCGCTGTGGGCGGAGGGAGCCGCTTCTCCAGCAGGCAGCCTGGAGAGGGCCAGCCCAGGCCAGCCCTGGCCAGCACTTGTGGGCAGGGGAGCCAGGTGGCCACAGTTGGGGCCTGCCCACCTGGCCATGCTGCCCTTGAGTGTGAACAGCAGGTCAGCCGGGCAGGAGCCTCTCGGCTGGCTCCCAGGACACTGCTCCCTGGTTCTGGGCGCCTGCTTCCTGGAGGCCGCACCTGCGGCACCTGGACCCGAGGCCCAGGCTCCAGGAGGGCCCTGGGGTCAGCCGGCAGTGAGCCCCGCGAGGGAAAGCCAACCCCAGGGGAGCCCCGGGAGCAGGAGCCCCAGCTGTCTGCACTGCTGCTGGGCTGTCCCCGAGGGCCAGGCAGGGAGTCACATGCCTCGCCCAGAGGACGATCTCCGGTGGGCGAGCCGGGGAGGGGCTGTGTCTGGGTCACACGGGAGGAAAGGAGGTCTTCAGACCTGAGAAGGGCAGGACCGTCGCTCCAGTAGGCAAGCAGGGCACTGCCAAGGCACAGAGGCAGGAGCAGGCCACCTGCCATGTGGCACGGGTCACATGACCCTGAGCCACTCAGCACCCGCAGCTGGGCAGGCAGGGAGACTCTTGGGGCTGGGGGCCAGAAACGGGCTGGCCACGCCCCCACTGACCAGGTGAAAGCTCTCGGGCAGGCCAGGGAGTCACCTCTCAGCCGTGGCTTAGGCCAGGGACCCCTGTGAAGACCCGAATGGGGCCATGGGTCACTGGGGCCCTGCAGGGGGAGAGCAGCTCCCTGGCCTGCACCTACCCAGTGGGGATGCCAACATCCCGTCGAGGCCCAGGGCCCTGGGGTGCGGCCCCAGTGCAGGCCCCTGTACTAGCAAGCACCTGCCGGCACCAACCCAAGGCTCCAGGTGGACGCAGGACCGCCCGCCCTACGTGGCCCTGGCCAAGGGTGCTGCTCCCCAAAAAACAGCACAGGAGACATTTTTCTGTTAAAGTCAGAAGAGTTTGTCTTGTTTTAATATCTCATCAGCTTTACATGGTTACAATTGTCTTAAATATTTTTGAAGTTTAAATACAATCTGCATAATAATGTTATTATAAAATGTAAACTTTCAGTGTTCTTTTAAATTTCAAAATCACACTTTTCTTTCTTTTTTTTGGTCTTTTTCTCTTTTGTCTTTTTTTTTTTCTTTCTTTTTTTCTTTTAATACCTGAATGTTCTGCAAAAACTGAGATCGATGCAGGTCACCCTGCCCTGGCCGTGGTGCGACAGGGGCCCAGCCAGAGGTAGACAGCAGTTTAAGTTTTTTTTCCTGTTTTTAGTCTTTCCCCTTTACCTGAGTTCAGGCGTGATCTGCACGCCATCTGACAAGCCCAGAGAAGCTGAAACGTCCAACATCAAGACGAAAGGCTGAGTTCGGGTTTGCCAAGAAAAAACGCAAAAGCCAAAATTCAAAGGAAAGAAATGAAGGAAGGTGGGTGGGCAAAACAGTCAAAAATGAGACTGTAGGAACTCAGCTCCAAACACCCACCCATGGGTCCCCAGAGCCCGTCCTGCCTGCCTCTCCCAGCCGTGGACAGCAGGACAGCCCCGCCCAGTGCCGCTCACTTGGGGACCCCCAGCCCCTGTGCCCTGAGTTTGGGGGCCTGCCAGCTGCACCCACCCAGAACCCAAGGTGCCAGTGGACAGTACACACACCCAAGCCCCCCGGGCCTGAGGTCACCCCTTCCCTACGTTTGCATAATGGGGTGCTGAACTGTGCCCCAGAAAGACACTCCTTGGAACCCCACCAGCAAACTGGCCAGGAGACAGGCCACTCAGGGCCCACGGCTCCTGTGTCGGGACACGGCATCCCTCAGACTCCCATTCCACAGCGCCAGGGCTCCAGGGCCGGCCGTGTCCCCAAGTCCTACAATCACCGAGCAGCCAGCAGGCCAAGTCCCCTGAGTCAGGATCCAGTCCCCGTGCAAAGCTGGCCCTCCACACACCCCCGAGCGGGGCCCCACACGCACACGACACGCACCATCTGAGAGTCCCCACCTGAGGGGCAAGTGGAGGTGGCCCTGGCCCCGCGCACTGAGTACCTGGGAGGCCACCGGGCCGGTTTTTGGCATCAAAAGTCAGACCTGAGGTAGAAAAAACTGTGCAGTGGACAGTCGCTGCACGGGCCCTCGTCCAGGGCCGGGCTGCAGAGCTGCAGCCAGGAGGCCGCAGGAGGCTGATTCTGGACAGAGTCCAGATGGTTCTCAGAGGGGGGCAAGATTGAGTCTTGGGACAGAAAGACCCCCACTCCCAGGAATGATTGTGCTGCTAAGACGCCTGCCCCCAGGACAAGGCAGGCAAACCTTCCAGAAGAAAAGCCAAGAAGAGCTCTGGAAGGGTGGGAGGGGACGTCAGTGTCAGGGCCCCGAGACCCAGCGAGGAAGGGGCTCCCCCCAAGCCAGGAGAGGGCTTGCGGGCCAGGAGCCTGCCTGTGTCTGGGAGGCCCGGCTCCTGGGCCCGCGGCCTAGCAGGCCAGGTGCGCTGGGCCCAATCAGCCATCCCAGCTCACCTGCCACAGCCGTTGCTCCTGGTGACAGGCCTCCAGGGACCAAGGCAAACTGAGCTCCGGCCCAAGGGGGGAGGATCAATTTCTGCCCCAGTGGCGGTGGAAATGCAGCCCAGCTCTGCCCGCACGGACGACACCCACTGACCTGGGGGTGACGTCCTTTGTGGCCTCTATTTAGTTACTGTCCCTGCAGAACCGTGGGGAGCCCCAGCCCCTTGCAAACGGGGTGAAGAGAAGACAAAGGAAAAAAGAGAATGTGGGGGTGGCGTGCTGGGGATCCGTGGCCCCAAATCCTCACCCTGAGCTAGGCCCGGCTGCACCCCGTCCCCCACGTCAACAGTCCCCCAAAGTAGCCCTTTTAGGTAAAAGAGTCCAGCGAATTCGTCCCTGAGACAGAAGCCTGGGGGCTGCCACCGTGAAGTCCCCTCCCACGCTCCAGGCCCTTTCTACGTCCTGGTTAAGATTTCCAGGTCCCTGAATCTAGGCCCAGCAGCTGGAGCCAGCACCAGAGAGGGCGTCCCGGGACCCCAAGTGGGCCCACGAACAGCGCTGCGCCCTCGGCCGCGCACCTGGGCGGCGTGGCCAGTGGTCCTGGGCCACGGGATGGGCGAGCCCGCGTCCCGGGAGAGTAGACGTTACTACGGGTCGTGTGTCTGCTTTCCGGTCCGCTTCCCTGAATGGACACAAACATACAGATATAGAGACATATAGATGCTCCTTTTCCTAGAGTTCGACCCCCTCCCCAAGAATAAAATAGAATATTTACAAACAAACCCGGAAACCTTTTAAAGACCTATGAAGTTTGAACGTCGCTATTTCTTAGAGAGAGAGAGAGAGAGAGAGATTCCAAAACAACAGGAGAAAGCAGATTCCGTGGCCGTGGCTCAGGCCGGTGGGCAGCGCAGGCCCGTGGCCACGCGCCTGCAGGGCGGCCGGCTCCTCGTGGTCCTGCGGTTCCTCTCAGCGTCTGAAACCTGAGACACCCACGTGCTCCCTGGTTCTCCCTGTTTTATTAAATCTGCTTCATATAGATATTTATATACGTCGTGTCTGTCTCTTGGCGTCGGCTGGCTTCCTGGGCCCCGCGCCGCGCCCGCCCTCCTGGTGCGCAGGGCCTGAGGGCGCACTCCGGGGGTGGCGCGGTGGCGGGCGGCGGCGGCTAAGGCAGCGAGGTGTCTGAGGTAGAGGTGGGGGGCGCGGGCAGTCCCGCAGGCCCGGCCTGGCCACCCGTGCTGCCGCTGGTCCCTCCGGATGCTCCGCGGCTGCCCGGGTTGCCGCCGCCGCCGCCCCTTGCTGGAGGCCGAGGGTGGCGTGGGGGCCGGCGGCTGGGCAAACAGCACTCCTGACACGGACAGAAGGAGAGACGTCATGCAGGACCGGCCAGCTGGGCGCTCCAACGGGGCGTGGCCGCGGTGCCCGAGGGTGAGCTGCTCCCCTCTGGGGGCCACTGGACCGCAGCGCCCCAGGCCACCTCAGCCCTGCTCGCCGCCCGCCTCCAGGAGAGCGGGCTGGGGCAGCCCAGCGGGCAGCGCCCCCGGGAGGCCCTGGGGTCCCATTTCCAGCACCCGAGGAGAAAAGGAAATGGGAAGATTGGTGGGCATGGTGGTAAGTGCCCGCTGTCCAGCTGCCTGGGAGGCCGAGGCAGGAAGATCACTGGAGCCCAGGAGTCTGAGACCCACCTGGGCAACAAAGTGAGACCCCCATCTCAAAAAAAGGAAGAAATTTGGAAAAGTTCCTTCAGTAGGTTTTCCAAGCCCTAGCACAGCACTAAGGACACCACGCGGAGGCCACCCTTGGGAAGACCCTCTCTCGAGGACCCCCGCAGTCAGTCGCGGCTGAGGCGCCGGGCCCCCCCCCGGCCCCCGCGGCCCAGGGAACCTGGCCGGGTGGAGCGAGGCGGGCTCACCTGTGTACACGATGCCGTTGATCTCCACGGACATGCTGATGCTGCTGCCGCCATTGGAGCCGGTCAGGCTCGCGGCCGGGTCCTGGCGACTCTCAGAGGCTGTGGGGAGAAGCAGCCCGTCAGATGACCACACGTGCGGGGCAGCGTTCTCCCCAGTCCCCCTTGAGCTTCGCAGGGCCATGTGCACCCCATAGAGCTACCAACACGACTGCGTTTGTCAAGCCAAAACAGGAAGGTGAGGACTGTCCACCGCTGGCCTGCCCACGACTGCGTCCTCGGAGGCCCCAGAAGACCCCACTGCTCACACAACTGAGTCCGTTCCACGCGTGCGTGCACGGTGGCGCCAGGGCTTCTTTAGAGTGACCAACACACACCTGGTGTGCGCTCGGCCCTCTGTCTCCACAGGCTCTGCCCCTTCAGACCCGACAACTGTGAGAGCCAGGCCCCTGAAGGCTGAGGCAGGAGGATGGCAAGGTCAAGGCCGACTTCCGCAATTTAGCGAGACTCTGTCTCAAAATACTTTTCCCCCCAAATGGCTGGGGCATAGCTCAGTGGTAAGAGAGTCCCTGGATTCCGTCTCCAGCTCTGAAGACAATCAGGCCTGGGCAGACTGTGGATTCCCTGATACAGTGTAGCCGCCGCACCGGCATTCACATTGTAGCAGGTGCTGGGGGTCAGCTGCCAAGGGCTCAGCGTCTGGGCTCCGCAAACACTACCCTGAGAGCAGGAACGACCTGTCCCGCTGGGCAGCTGCCTGTGCACTTCCTTGCACAAGTCCCTGCCGTAGGTAGCAGCAGGCAGCACTGGGCCACAGGGCAAGGACATGTCCTGCTGAAGAAAAGATTGCCAAATAGCTCCCTCCTCACGCTCCACCAGCAGGACCAAGGGGCCGTGTCCCCACATCCTGGTCAATGCTTGATAGGAATCAAACTCTGGCAGGTGGTGACATCTCTGTTAACTTGCAGATCCCCCACAAGATGGAACTGAGCAGATTTTCATATGAATTTACTGAATCTAGCTGCCCCTTTCCCCCCGCTGGTTTGTTTGCCTTTTTCCTTATTGAATTGCAGACACTCTTTACATGTGTTGGCTCAGAAGCCCTCATAACACAGAGGGTTCTGGGTGCTGGGTTGGTACCTTGGCTGTTGATCCGGATGCTCATGGGCAGCTGTGCTGTCATAGCCAGGAAGTTCTGCTGCAGCGCTCGCTGCATGAGCCGCTGCTGCTCATCAGTTACCAGGGACATCTTCTTCTCAGGAGGCTCCCCAGACTCCAGCTTCTCCCGAAGCTGCTCCAGGGCCGCTGCCTGGGCTGCCACGGCTGCCTGGGCTGCTGCTGCCTGCACTGCTGCGGCCTGGGCGGCCACCACAGGGTGGCCTGCCAGGGACACGGGCAGGCGGCCAGGGACCGTGATGGGGATGGCCAGGTCCTCCTCTAGACAGACAGAAGAAGAGTTGGTGGTCAGAAGGGACCTGGGGCCCGGCCTTGCGCTCCACCCAGGCAGGGTGTGAGCAGGCGGCTCTGCTGGGGAAGCACCCAGCCTCTCCAGGAACACAGACAGAGCACCCAGGAATGCCCCAGGGCAGACTGTCTGCAGGACACACCGTGACACGATGGTGGCACTGCCAGCCCGAGCCATAGCAGCTGCTCTGTCACATCTGGGGACTTTGAACTGGCACCACACAGACCATGACAATGACAACAGACGGCAAGAGCTCGCCCTGTGTCCCCAGCACCTTCCAGCCAGCCCGCGGAGGAAACCCGGCTCAGCAAGGACAGAAGCTCTCCCAAAGCCACCCACGCAGCCTGGCTCCACAACCAGCTGGTGAGCCCCTCTTGTCACAGGGGGCCACTGGGACCCTCGGCCTCACCTCCCTGAACGCATCTCCTCAAGTCTGCACCCGGGGCTGCCCTACCACGTGCTGGATTCTGCGCCCCAGGCCTTGGTGACCACTGTGCCGTCTGTCTCAACGCAGGAGCTTCCCTCCCGGGGGCGCCTGCCCTCTCCACCCTGTGGCTGCACCTACTGCTCTACCAGGGGCTCACGGGGCGGAACCCCGCGAGCCTCGTCTGCCGGCCCCAGGCCCGGGGCCCTGACGCAGGCGCGCCCGAGGCTGGGAGCAGCAAGGCCCGCAGGAGTGCACGGGCCAGCCCAGCCCTCGCTCTCGGGGCACCGTGAGGACGAGCCCGCCGGAGGGTCCCCAGCCTGTGTGCAGGTGGGAAAGGGGAACTGGCGGGCGCCCCAGGCCCCCATGGAGGTGTGAGGGAGGACTTGGGGGCTCAGCGGGGAACCCTGTGGCTGGGGGAGGGGCTCAGCCTCAGGACGGGCCCCTCACCTGCTGCCCACTGAGCCCCCGCACTGCCACAGGCTCCCGACACCCCACAAAACCCATTTCCCTTTCTTTCCACACGAGGAAAGCCAGCTCAGAAAGGGGCAGTGACCTGCCCAGGGGCATCTGGCAATAGCTTCAGGGATGGTTAAGGGTCAAGGTGACAGACGACATGTTCCTTTGCAGACCTGCACTGGGACAGTGTTGAGAAGGGTCCAACGCTCAGAGGGAAAGAACACAGTGATCAACTAGTAATGTCTGCCATGGGCAAGTACTAAGACTACCACTGATAGGAGAGGGCAGTGCTCAATGTCCGCCTCGGCGTGGATGAGGAGCACCACGCTCAGCTGGTCATGTCTGCCGTGGGCAGAGATGAGAAGATTGTGCTTGATGCCTGCTTTGGCAAAGAACTGGGAGGTAAGGATTGACTAGTGATGTCTGTGAGCCGCGGCTGGGTCGGGACAAATGGTGATTGACTGGAAATGTCTGTCACGGGCACAGCATGGGAGGACGGGCAGCCGTCCTCCATGTCCACGCTGGGGTTTGCCACGGCCATGCAGAGAACAAAGAGACCGCAGGTGAAGCTGGATGGAGCCCAGGCCCCTGCGGCCCCTACCTTTCTTGATCTTGGGGGCCGGGGTGATGGAACTGCCGTTGGTGCTGGCCGCCAGGCCCAGGGAGGGCACGGGCAGCTTGGGCGAGGACAGCGTGCCGTGGGCCCCGCCCGGCGAGTAGGTGAAGAGCGAGCCCCCGAAGCTCTGGCGCCGGCCCTCTCGGCGGTTGCTGTCGATGGCGGCCTGGAGCTCGCTGGGGCTGCTGAGGCCCCGCCTCTCGCACTCGTAGGGGTACAGGTACTTCATGTATCTGCGGGCAGGGGACAGGTGGCACCTCCGTGCGAGGCACTGAGGCCCGCGACGCCCCCGCAGCCCCCGGGCGGCCCACTCACTGGGTGCGCAGGGTGAAGGCGGCGCTGGTGATGGAGGTGGGCAGGTTGAGGCCCTTGGTGACCTCGCGCCACAGCTTCTTGTTGATGACCTCCACGAGGCCGCCCTTCTCCGTGACCAGCACGTACAGCATGAACAGGTCGAGCACCTGCTTGGCCATGATGGGGATGCGGTTGACCGGCGTGCCTGCGGGCGGGCGTGCGAGGTGAGGCGGGCGCGGCCCGGGCACCAGGGCGCTGCCCCGTCCTGACAGCCACACACGTCCCCAGCCTGGCCCGGGGCCCTGGGGACAGCCGCCCCAGCAAGTGCCCGCGGCACGGGGACGGCTCTGCCTCAGCTCCTGAGGCGCCACACGCCGGCCTGGGGACGCGCGGGGACCACGGGGCCTCGGGCGCCCTGCTGCCTCGCTTCCAGCTCCGGTGACGGGCTGGGTCCCCGGGGCCTTCCGCCTGGCAGACGGCAGAGCTGCGGCCTGAGGCGGTGGGCGAGGGAGGCTGGCGCCCTGGTCTGCGGAGGGCAGCACTGCCGCCCAGCTGCTCTGCCCTCCGCCCACCCCGTTGCTCCGGCCTCGGCTCTCGCTCCAGCCTCAAGCTTGGCTGGCCCAGCCCAGGGCAGCAAAGCCCCTCACCACGCCCACCCCCCGGCAGAGGTCGTCCCCTGCAGAGCCTGTCGGCTGTCCTGCCTCACAGGACCACTTAACTGGCACCCAGCAGGAACTCAGTGACCAGCAGCCCACTGCAGGGCATGACCCCCTTTGAGTGTGGGCCAGCCCACCTACCCTGGGCACACTCCAGGACTCCGTCTCCTGGGGCCCCCAGACGTTCCCAGGCCTTTTTTTTTTTTTTTTTATGGTACCAGGGATTGAACTCAGGGGCACTCGACCACCGGGCCACATCCCCAGCCCTTTTCTGTATTTAGAGACAGGGTCTCACTGAGTTGCTAAGTGCCTCACCATTGCCGAGGCTGGCTTTGAACTCGCAATCCTCTTGCCTCAGCCTCCCGAGTGCTGGGACGACAGGCGTGGCCCCCCGCCCGGCTGTTTCCAGGCCTTTCTAAGTTGGAAACTCCCAGTGACGTTGTGCGTGTCTGCCACCCTAGCGATTCAGGAGGCTGAGGCAGCAGGACCCCAAGTTTGAGGCCAGCCTGGGCAACTTAGCGAGGCCCTGTCTCAAAATCAAAAATCGTAAAAGGGCTGGGAATGTGGCTGGGTGGCAGGCCCCACGTTCCATTCCCAGAACCACCAAAAATACACACAAAAAACAGGGAATGGGGGCTGGGGTGCTCCATCCTCAGCCCCACCTAAAACAAGATGAAGTCCCATCAACAACAAGGTGTGTGACAAACACACAGGGAACCTGGCGGTGGGGGCAGGAGGCTGAGCCTAGAGCACCGCGACACCCGAGTCCCCGCTGTGCGAGCAGCCCTGCCGGCTCAGGGCTGCGGGCCTCACCAAGGCCCCGCTGCTCCGCAGAAGTTCCGGGAACACCAGGAGCACTGCGGAGGCCCAGGAGAGACAGATAAGGAGGGTGGGGCCGCTGAGGGGCAGCAGGCAGGCGGCCAGGCCAGAGGCGGAGGGTGCAGGCAGGACCGCTCTCCCCATTTTCAGTCCTAGTGAATTCTGAGAAATCCGGAGGTCTCTCTGACGCAGGGAGATCGCCCTCCCGCTGTGTGCAGCAGAGAGGGGGTCGGAGGCCCGGGACGTGCTGTCCAGTGGGCAGCCCGGGGGCCCAGACTACCCGGGGGAGCAGGAGGAGGCAGGGAAGAGGGCTTTGAGGCGGGGGCCGTGAGGATGCGAGGCGCCACCGCTGGCCTGCTCTCGGGGTGCCCGGCTTGGTGAGGGGCAGGGCTGGACACGGCCCTCGGGGTCTGGCTGCGCTCACAGCCAGCTCATCTCCACGTCCGCACAGCGGGACAGGCGCTGGGTCTGGGGACCTGAGCCCCTGTGGTGTGGGGGTGGGGCACGGCAGGGGACGAGTGATAAAGACGGCGGGGACATCGCCGGCCACTCGGGCAGCAGGGCTGGCCTCAGAGGATAATGCACGGGGCCCCACCCAGGGACCACCCTGCGTTCCCGGCCGGCACTGGAGGGGTTAACCCAAGGCCACTGGGCAGTGAGGGCCCGGCCGCAGCCCCTCCCTGCCCTTCCGGTGGCAGGCCTGGCGCCTGTGTTTACAGAAGCCAGAGAGGCCAGACAAAGCCAGCGCCACCAGGCTTGCTGGGAGCCGCGGAACTCTCTGGGCCTTTCTCCCCCTGAAGAGCAGGGGTGTCCAGGGGCCCAGGGGCTCGGGAGAGCCCGTCCCCCCCTGTGGCAGGTGCCCCCAGGACCCAATTCAGCTGACCAGGGCTTGGAGCATGAGCAGGTTCTGCCTGCCCTGCCCACTGGCCGCTCTAGGCTGAGGGTCAGGCTGGGAGGCCACAGCTGGAGACCCCTGTCCCCAGTCCTGCCCCCGCCTGCGCTGGAGCTGAGCCGCCACCTGCCTCGGCCAGGGTCCAGCCCCACCAGGACGCTGCCCAGAGCTGCCTGTGGCTGGCCCTGCCCGTCAGCTGCCACCCCACTGTTCTCAGGGCCGAGGTCACGAGGCCTTCACAGCTGGAGGTCCAGCCCAGGGGACTGGGGACATGGCTGCAGAGGTGCTTGGGCCAGTACTCAGGGCCGTGAGCAAGTGCAGGGCTGCTGGCTGTCACACAGGTCCGACCCCAGGGCTGGGCCTCCTGTTCCAGCGGAAGCCCAGGTGGGCCACCTGCAGCCTTGGGCCCTCAATGGCGCCTGCCCCGGGCCAGGCAGACCCACCTCGCTTCTGCATGAAGGTGAACAAGTCGTCCAGGAACTCCTTCCTCTTGGGGTCCCCGTCCAGTTCATAGAGCTGTGAGGGCAGAGGGGGTGGTCAGTGGGCACCCGAGAGCAGCAGAGGGACCACGCCCCAGTGCAGGGCCGTCCTAGACAGCTGGGTGCTGGCTCCAGGGAGAGGGACGCACAGGAGCACCGGCCGCTGCCTGCCAGCCTCCCCTGGGGTCCGGAAACAGGAGCCCCGTCCCCAGCCCTGCGGTGGGCCGAGGCCCGGCGGCGCCCCTGTCGCACGCCCGCGCGCAGCCCCGAGCCCCCTCCTCCTCCAAACTCAGGGCTCACCTGTTCCCCGTCACGTCTGCGAAGACCCTTCCCCAGCAGGTCCCCCCGGCACCACCGGAGTCACGGGCTCGGGACCCTGTGGGCTGCCCGGGCGCCGCATGTGCCCCTCCCAATGGCAGCTCGAGTGACTGGCGGGAAGCTGGGGTGCGCGCGGGGCGGGCGGGGCCTGGGTCCCGGGGGCCTTGGGCACCTGGGCTGAGGGTCTGCTCTGTGAAGTGCGTGCTGGTGGTCTCTGCCTGCTGGGGTCACGGTCAGGGAGGAATTGACGTGGGGTGTCTCTGTCCCTGGCCCCACGGGCCAGCTGGTGGGTTTGTGGGTGAGCAGGGGTAGGTGCCGCATGGGGGCAGCAGGGACGGCCAGACAGTGGGGGCAGGGCCGATTTGCTGGGGGGGTGCAGAAGCGAGCACCAGCTTCAGGCTGAGCTTGGGAACTGCCTGGCTGGGCCGTGGGGGGCCTTGAAACCACCAGCGAGGCCCAGGAGGGTGAGCTGTCATCAGGTCCCCAGAGCAGGGCCAGAGCACAGGCTGTCCCCAGGACGCCCCGCCTCCTCCTGGAGCCCCACCCGGCTCTGGGCCTCAGTCTTCCCACCTGTACAATGGAGACGAGGGGCCCTTCTGGAAGGGGGGCAGTGCCAGGAGCCCCGACCTCTGCCGTGGGTGGCCGAGGCCACGCGGAGGGCCAGCTGCTGGGCCTCTGTCTACGCCCCACCCCGGCCAGCGCCAGACTGGCCGGCCCGCATTCCTGTGCTGATTTATGGTGGCCAGGGAGGCCCGTTTCCCTGCAGCTGCCCGAGGGTGGGGGCTGCGGTGGACCTGGCTGGCTGCAGTGGACGGGCCTATGGACGTGCAGGGGCCCACGGGGCCGAGCCCAGCTTTCCCGGGCTGGTCCTGTGTCTGGGGTCCGCCCGCCCTGGCCCAGGGTCAGGTGGGCCCAGAACGCAGCACTTGCCGGTAGCCCACGTGGACTTGGCTTCCTCCAGCCGCGGCACTGTGAGTGGCGTGGACGCTGCGGGAGGCGTGGGGGCCTGTCGGGGACCCCGGCACGTGTCCCCTAGAGCCCATGGCCCCGCAACCTCGTGGGGCCTTATTTGGAAAAGGAGCCTATGCAGAGGCCACTGCGTAAGATGGGACCATGCTGGCCTGCTGTGGCCCTGACACAGGCCGCAGGCGGGACCCTGGAGCCTCGGGGCTGGGAGAGGCAGGAAGGGCCTCCCTGGCGCCTCAGGCAGCCCAGCCCCGCACAGCCGGCGACTTCAGCCTCCCAGCCTGAGAAGGAAGGAATTCCTGCTGCTGTGCGCCCCGGTAGTGGTCATCTGCCACCACAGCCCCAGGACACCAGAGGCCCAGCAGAGCTTGGGCCCTCCCTAGTCCAGGGCCACTCCACCTGAAGGGCCCTCCCAGGCCCAGCACCCGCAAGAGGCAAAGCTGCTGCCTCAGTTTCCCCATTTTTCTTGAAAAGCATGCAATAAAACTTCAGCGGCTCGGGGCAAGCGGTCAGCACCAGGCTGGCACACACGGGGCCCTGGGCCGCACGCCGTGGAGACAGCCTCAGGTGGGCAGCAGCTGGGGGACCCAGGGAGGCAGGGCCATCAGTCCCAGGCCACGTGGTGGGCAAGCGGTCAGTGGCAGGGCGGTCAGACCCCCATGGAGCTGGGCATTGATTCAAGGCCATAAAGGGGGACCCGCAGGCCTCCGGCTGCCCACGGGGAGGCCTCTTCAAAAGGCTGTTGCCGTGGGCAGCTGACAGAGAGGCAGAAGGTGCTGCCCAGCTTCCTGGGGCTCTGGCCCCTAGTTCCACTCCCCTGCCAGGCACGTCCGCCTGGGCCAGATGACGGGGCCTTAGGGGACAGTGTCCAGGACACCCTCCTGGCCGGTGAGCCCAGCAGGCCCTCTGGAAAGGCCCAGGCCACATGCTAAGCCATCGGACACCTGTAGCCGAGGAGGACCTGCCCTCTTGGAGGTGGACTGGACAGCCCAGGGTGGACTGGACAGCCCAGGGTGGGCTGGACCCACAGCCCAGTTGGAGGGAGGGTGGGCAGAGGCTGGAGCCTCCTCCAGGGCTGAGGGTGAGATAAGCGGCACTACCGGGCTGCAGCTGGACCTCGCGGCCACACCCCAGGCTGCTGACCCAGAGACAAGCCGCCACCCGCCGCGCCCGCCCAGGTCCTGCAGGAGGACGCACGGGGCTCGCAGCCCCCTGCCCAGCCCGAGAGCTCACGTGCCTGGTTCTGGCCCGACCCCCAGAACAAAGGGACTCCCGTGGCTTCCCAGGCCCGGTCAGGCCGCGCACACGACGGTGCTCAGCAAATGCCCCCCGACGGAGGTGGACTGCTCAGCAGGACAGCGTCCCCTGGACGGGCCCCAGCAGGCTGGGCTCCTAGGCTGGCAGGCAACCCCGGCCCCTGCCCTGCCTCAGGAGTTCAGCCAGGAGGGTGCGACTGGCCGCAGGCCCCTCGCTGCCGAGGGACGACTGGCCGCAGGCCCCTCGCTGCCCAGGGACGACTGGCCGCAGGCCCCTCGCTGGCCAGGGATGGACGGCCCTCCCTGGCTCCTTGCTGGGCCATGTGGAGCAGCTTCCTCCTTCCCTGTGGGCATGGGTGGGTCCATGATCACCAACCTTGTCCCCAGCACCACTCACTTCCCAGAGGCCCCTCCCCTCTGTCCGCAGCCCCAGGGAACTTCCCCGTGCTCCAGCCCCGTGGCTCCCATGGGCCTCGGCTCTGCTCCCACCCCAGGACCTTTGCACTAGCTGTCCCGTGTCTGGAATGCAGGTCTCAGACCTTCAGGCTCCCTCCCTCCCTCCCACTCCTCAGAGGCAGCCGCCCACCTCCCGGCCCCTCCTTGGCCTGACCCTTCCTCTGCCTAAGTTTCCTTCTGGGCACTTGCACAAGGAACTCAGAGGCACAGAGAGGGCCTTGACCAGCGAGCGAATGGTCCTCCACCCCACGCCCCTGCCCAGGGCAGACGGAAGGGCGGGGCTGGAAGCTGGAAGCCGCCCCGAGCTCAGGTAGCCTGGTGGGGAGGAGGGGGACAGCCCCTGCCCAGCAGCAGGAAGGTCCTGCTCGGCTGCCTGAGTTGTTGGCCTGGCCGACCCCCGGCCACCCCACAGTGGGCAGGGCAGGGCTCAGCTGTGGCCTCCAGGGAATCCAGAGCTCAGACCTGGCTCAGAAGCCCCCAGGCCTGGGAGGCAGGAGGAAAGTCCACCCAGTGACCAGGGCCAGCGCAGGGCCAGCAACCTGAGTGCGCCCAGGGAATGGCGCCAGTGCAGTCCCGGCGGGCCCCACCTGGACAGCTGTGCCGGTTCCCAGCTGCCCCGGCCTCTGGGCGGCTCCAAGGGGGGGCAGACTGGAAAGACCGGCAGACAGCAGGGCCCCCGCCAGGACCTTTGCCCGCCGGGGCGTCTGCTCAGCCCCCTCGCCGGCTCCCCAGAAGCTCCAAAGTCCATGGGGCCCCACCTTGGGGGCAAGGCCTCAGCCCGAAGGGTGGACCCCAGGAATGAGGGCGTTCAGGCAGGCCAGCTCTGGCCCCAGAAACCGACCCTGCAGCCACTAGAACCAGGAAGAGCCAAGAAGCGGCCCCAGGAGCCAGGCCCAGGCTCCCAGGAGGAGGGCTGCCGCCAACGCCTGGGCTGGAGGCCCGGGCTGGAGGCCGGGGGGCGGAGGCCGGACGTGGGAGAGGCAGAGTCTTTAAAAGGTGCCTTTCTCACGTCCCACAAGGCTGACAGGAAAGCAAAGGGAGCTTCCCACTCGGGGTGGAGACTGCCTGCGGATGCTCAGAACAAATGTGGACCCAAGTCAGATCTGGCTCAGCCACGCCCACCGGCCGCGCCCAGGGGCCCCAGGCCCCAGGGCCAGGCGGGGAGCTCAGCCAGCCCAGGGGACACTTGAGCAGAGCAGAGAGCCTCGCAGCAGAGGCTGGGCCTCACTTCTTAGAACAAATATGCCGACGTGAAACCCAGCCCAACCAGACGCAGGCCCACGGGCCACCACCTGCACCCACCCCGACCCCAGGCAGCCCTCGGCCACCCCAGGCCACCCTGGTGGGGCGCCATCGTAGACACGGTTCTCATGGGACCTTCTTTCTCCTTTCTGGCCTCCCCACCTGCCGGCCCGCCCACACGGGCCGAGAAGCCAGCCTCAGGCTGTGGGTGCGTCCACCAGAAAGGAAGGAACAGGAGCCGTCACCTTCCCCGGCACCCGTGCCAGGCTAGCAGGAAGCCCCTCCATGGGCCGCCTGACCCGGGCACCTGGTGGTCCCTGGGTGCCAAGGGCAGCCCACACCACGGCGGGAGGGGCGCAGGCCCTGCAGACGGCCACCACAACGCCCCCGTGGTACCCACCCCGACACTCAGGGAAACCGAGGCAGGAGTCCCTGGTGTCCGGCAACCGGGCTGGCAGTGCTCCAGCACCCTGTGAGGGACGTGGCCGGGGACACTCCTTCAGACCCTGTGACCCACAAAAGGCAAAGCCAGAGGCCCGAGCCCAGGCTCAGGCAGACGCCCCACAAGGAAAGGCTCGGGCAGGAGGAGCGGGCGCGAGGGGGCCGGGGCAGGACCCTGCAGCCCTCCTGCCTGCTCCGGGGCCTCGGTGCACCAGGGAGGGTCGGGGCCACGAGATCAAGGTGGCCTCGTGGTCCCCACGCTCTGCACGGTGCCAGGCTAGGAGTCCAGCCCACAGGCCCAGCCAGGACCGGGGGTTTCAAGTCTGAGGGTTTCTTCCCATTTTGGAAACCCCCAGGAGGAGGAGGTGGGGACCAGGGAGGGCCACCGCCGCGGGGACTGCTGGCCGCAGGGTTGTGCCAGGCCCAGGAGCAGCCCCTCTGCAGGCCCTGCGGAGCACTCTGTGCGCCGAGGCCAGGGCTGACGCTGGGCACACAGGGGCCATGGCAGGGACCCGGCTGCAGGGCAGGCGCAGAAGTCCCACCAGGCTCCAGGAGCCGGCGGCCGGGCTGGCGTCTGCAGGGGACAGGACGCTGAGGAATGGGGCTGGCTTTGCCGGATCCTGGGGCAGCAGGGTCTGCTGCCCTGTGAACCAGGGCGACTCAGGGCCTGCCGCCCTCTCTGGCCTGCCTGGCCGCAGGTCTGCCTCTGGATGCACCTGCCCAGCCGGGGCTTCCCCCAGCACAGGCCAAGGGCCTTTCGCTTCCCGTCAGCTCTGCACACGGCGGGGCCTCCTCGGGCCTGCAGGAAATTGGGGAAGTGATTCTGGGCAGGGCAGAAACATCTGGCTGCCCGCCACCCCACCACCCCCAGCAGCCCTGAGGCCCCCTGGACACACAGGATGCCTCACCCACGAGGCAGATATCAACAGAGCTCCTGAAATGACCGAGCCGCCCGAGGCCAAGCGCTCCTCTGGATTTCCAGGCCACAGATCGGGGAGCGCGCCGGCCCCAACGCTCCCCTTTCTCCTCTGGGCATCTTCGGTGTCTGTAACCAGGAGCCACCTTGGAACCTCAGTCTCCTCATCTGTGAGGGTCAGAGGGTGCACCTGGGGCACCCAGGTGGGAGACAGGGGTGGAGGAGGGAGCCGGAGCTCTGGGGGGCTTTGGCTCAGGGGACGGGGTTGCGTGGCCAGCCCCCTCCACGGCCAGGGAACCGAGGCCCGCGGTGGGTGGCGGCAGACCAGCACTGGGGCCGCACCTGGGGCAGGGGCCGCCAGACACTTCTAGGAAGACTGCGCAGAGGGGGAAGGTGCTTGTCCCCTGCCTGGCACAAAGTGACACCGGCAGGTAGTGGCCAGAAGCCCCGGCCCGGCGCCGCGCCCTGGGCTGAGGGTTCCCTCCTGCAGATGCAGACGCAGAGGCACCACCAGGACCCCAGCCCTGGCTGCCAGGGGCCGCTGCAGGGTGCCCGGCGAGGTGGGGCTCGGGGACAGACCCCGTGCCCGGCGCTCAGTCACGAAGCAGCACTCCGTGCTCCACAGGGTGGGAGAGACAGAACCCAGACCTCCCTCTTCAAGCTGCTGCCGGGGCATCCTGCACAGGGGCCCGGGCCCTCTGGACTTGCGGCCAACCCACGTCTCGGGCTCCCACCTGGCTGCCGGGGACGTGCCCCCAGCCTGTCTCCTACAGAAGGGGGGCCCGGAGCCCCTGTAGGGCCGAGCACTCTGCCCAGCCTGCACCCGAGGAGCCCTACCCCGCGGAGCGCGGGCCACTTGCCTCCAGAGGCACCCGACAGGCCCAGAAGGGACCGCCTCGTGGTTGGAGCACTTCCTAAATGTCTGTCACAGTCACAGTGACACCCAGCCCCTGCCCTGGCCACCAGCCACGTGCCGGTGACAGGTCTGAGGCTGACGGGAGCTGACCCGGGACGGGGGCAGGAAGGGGCAGCCCTGGAGGCCGGCCTGGCCAGGGCACCTGCAGATGGCTGTCCACCAGATCCAGGTCAGGGGGCTGCCCAGGGAGTGGCCAACACCAGCCCCCAGGCCAGGACCCCCGTGTCAGCGCCACAGGCGACAACGTCACAGGGACGGCAGAGGACAGGAACAAGGCACAGTGGCCACTCGGCAGGGGTGATGCCCAGTCTGCCTGGCCCTTCTGTGCAGGAGCTAGAGCTGGGGCAGACGCTCGGTAAGTGGCAATCACCCAGAGTGACAATGACACAATGACAGCAGCCGGCAGTCCTCCTTACGCCACCCCATTTTACAGATGGGGAAACTTGAGGCCCCAAAGGAGGACACGGTGGCCAGCTGGCCTGGGCCTGGGCAAGATGGGGGCTGGTGCCCGGCTCAGCCGGGCTGTCCACCCTGGCGTCTAAGAGGCTCATGACCACAGAGGTGACCTCAGGGGCTTCCGGCCCTCTAACTGTCACTGGGCACTAGGACAGGCTGGAGGGGACGGGAGGCACACTGAGTGCCGGGCAGGGAGACAGCACGCCACCCACCTGCGGAGCCACGCGAGGAACCGAGTGTGGGAGGGCTGTGGGTGACGAGGGGCCACCCAGCCACCGCCCCCGCCAGGAACCCGGGCCCAGCCCGAGACGCCAGAGGCCCGCTGCTGGCCGGGAGAGGACGCCAGGACAGGCAGAGCAGCGGGGGCGCCGGGCCAGGCAGGTGGCTGGAGGACGGGCCGGGTAGAGGCTGGGCGCCACACCATGGCCACAGGGCCACTGATGGCGGCCGGAGACGCCGGGCACCGTGCACTCAGACAAACAGGGCCGCGCCCGTCCACCCAGACACAGGCACGCCCTGGGAGACAAGGGCGGGGGCGTCCCGCCCTCGGCCTGGCCGGCACAGCCGGGGCCCAGGGCGGCTTGTGCGCAGACGTGTCCCCAGTGCCCCGCAAGAGCCAGCAGAGAGTGCTCCTGCCGCTCGTGGAGGGTGGGGCTCGGACACACGGCGCCGGACGCAGCGCCCAGCAGCTCTGCCCTGGCCTCTGCGGCTCGCTGGCAGAGGTGTGGTCCCTGTCCCTGGCCAGCCCCAAGAGGGTCCGCAGAGGCCGCCTGCACCCGTGGCCTCGAGGGTGCGGAGCCCACCCCCGCTCACCCCAGGCCAGGCTCCCTGCGCATCTGTGGGGCGCAGGCCCCTGAGAGTCTGTGACAGGGGACCACAGCTGGGGCTTGGGACCCCAGAGCACCTCCCCACCCGGGGGCAGCGTCCAGTCCTGCCCAGTGTGGCCACGCTCCTCCAGGGCTCCAGGGGCCTCCTTCCCGCCCCCCAGGTCGGGGACCCAGGGGCCCTGGCTGGTGGCCGTGTCACCCTGACTGCTCCTCGGTCCCCGTGACCAGCCCTGCACCAGGCCACCCTCGCCTGCCTCTCCACGTGCTCGTCCACGGAGACCCCGGCTCCAGACGAGGCCTATCCTGAGGGTCTGGGAGGACGCGGGGCGGGGGCTGTGCACCCGGGACACGCTTCCCCTTGCCCATCGTCTGGGAGGACGGCAGGGCAGGAGCGTGTCCACTGTGCTGGGCACGGCCTGCAGGGGCAGTGGGAGGCACCAGCCCCATCTGCTCCCTGCCACCCCTCGGAGCCACAGCCCGGGCCAGCCCCGTGCACGGCAGGGCCGCGGCCCCGCGCCCGAGCCGTCAATGGTCAGAGATTAGTTACCGTTTAACCCTGTGACCCCGATTGTCCTGCTGCTGTGCGCAGCCCGGCAAGCGGAGAAGGGGCGGGCCGCCCCTGCCCCAGTGCCCACCCACCAGGCCGGCGCCCCCACCAGCCCCCGGACAAGCGGGCAGGTGGACGGCCCTGGCAGCCCAGCGTCTGCTCCGGCGGCTTCCGGACGCGTGGCCGGGGTGGGCCTGCGAGGCAGAACCGGGGCTGGGTGGCTTCGGAGTCGTGCTAGTGCCGGGCAGCGAGGCCAGCGGCTGGGCTGCAGCGGAGGGCAGTCCCCAGAGGCCCGTCCATGCCCCAGGGGTGACGGGAACGTGGGCTCCACCTGCGCAGGCGCGGCGGGTGCGGAGCCTGGGCCTGGCCCGGGTGCCTGCACGGGCGGGATGCGAAGGGTCAACGGGCCTCTGCGCGATGCCCGCCTCTCAGGCTGGCCAGGGGTGGGCATGCCAGGCGCGCACACCCCCAGATGAGGCACCAAGGGCCGGGCCTCGCAGGTCTATGCGGTCCGGGGAGGCGGGCGGCGGGCCTGGCACTCGCACAGCCATGTGCCCGAGACCCCCAAAGCCAGCACGTTTGGAGTGGGGTGGGAAGGCCCGGGAGGCTCGGGCTGCCCGCCACGTCCACTGCCCGCCGGGCACCGCTCCCTGGGCGCCCGCGTGTGCTATTAGAAAGCGTGGGGTGGGTGGGGCTGGGCGCTTGGCAGCAGCCGCAGAACAGGGAGCCAGGCCTCGGCAGTGACCCTGCGGCGGTGACCCGGTGGCCGGGTGGTGGCTCAGGGGCAGATAAGGTGCTTCCGGCTGAGTCAGTGCGGTTCCCAGGGCTGGCACGGGCCGGGGCACTGTGCCAGGGGCTGGTGGGCGGGTACCCTCCCCATGCCCGCCACAGCCCGGCTGGCTCTGTGCCAGCAGCCGCAGCAGCTTTGATGAGGCGGGCGATGCCCGCCAAGGGCTCCCGACACCCATCCTGCCCAGGGCCGGGGACGCGGGCGCAGGGCTGGCCCAGCCTGCTGCAGAGCCTCGCGCTCTCACCAGGCCCTGCCCGGCAGGCCTCGGCCACAACCCACCCCGGAAAACTCCTGCCCTGTCCGCCCACAGGCTGCTGCTGACCACGGCTCCTAGGAGGCCTCCACGCCCTCCTTCCCCACCGGACCCAGCCCAGGAGCCCGGAGCCCCCTGGTTTTCCCAGTGCTGTGCCCACCCCCTTCTTCTCCACCTCACGTCCAGCCACTGGCCCCAGAAGCAGGCCCTGCCCTGCTCTGTCCACCCGGGGCACTCCAACACCCTGTCCCCCAGCCCAGCCCTGGCCCCCAGGCTGTGTCCAGCTCTGGCTCTGTCAAGCTCGGGCCTCCTGTCCGCCTGCCCAGCTCTGCCCCTGCCGTCCTGACTGCTGAGCCCAGAGAGGCCCGTGCATGCCTGCGGGACAGCGATCGCTGGCGGCCAGTGCTGGTGGCCCGCCCCGCAGGAGGAGCTTCACCGCGGCCAGCAGCTTGGGACCCAGGAGGAGCAGCAACCAGGCTCAGTGCGGGCAGAGGCCGCAGCCCCAGGACCCGCCTCAGACACAGGCTGGCGTCCAGGCGGGAGGGCAGCAGGGGCCCAGGAGGTCAGAGCCTGGAGCCTCCAGGGGCCAGTCCCCTTTTCCCTTGAGGAATGCTGGGGCGTGGCTGGGGCTCGGGCTCAGCGGTACAGCGCTTGCCTAGCACGCATGAGGCACTGGGATCGATTCTCAGCACCACATACAAATAAAATAAAGAATACAGTGTCCACCTAAAACTAAAAAATACATATTTTAAAAAAGGAGAAAAAGATTGCTGATCGGGGGCTGCTGGGGACACAGGTCAGTGGTAGAGTGCCGGCCTCACGTGCACAGGCCCTGGGCCGTCCCCAGCACCACACACAGCACCACACACAGCAGGCTGTGGGGGCTCTTCTGGGACCAAAAGTAGACCTTCAAATGTGCCAGTGAGCCAGGTGGTGGCCTCTCCTGTCATCTGAGCAACTCTGGAGGCTGAGGCAGGAGGACCGCACATTTGGAGGCTGAGGCAGGAGGACCGCACATCTGGAGGCTGAGGCAGGAGGACCGCACATCCGAAGCCAGCCTCAACGACTCAGTGAGAGGTGGGATGTGGCTCAGAGGTGGAGGCCCCTGGCTCTGTGCCCAGCACTGGGGTGGGCCTGCGCTCTGCACCACACCCACGGCCTCTCGACCACCTGGACACCAGGCCCCTCGCAGCCGCCTCCTGCTGCAGTCATGGTCACAGCTTTCGCTCCAAGCCACCAGAGCTATGGCTGAGCCGAGGTGAGTGAGGCAAGGGAGGACAGGCCGGTCTACGGGTCACGGGACACCAGGGTGCCACAGCCAAGGCCCCACAGACTCTCGGGGCCGGGCCCACCTTCCTGTCCAGCTCAGCTCCAGCAGGTGTCTGGTGCAAGGTCCGGAGGCCTGGACGCGAGGATGACGCTGACCTCTGCCGGCCTCATGTCAGACGAGGGAACCAAGCTCAGGAGGCTGGCTCCTCCTCTGAACCTCGTGGACGCTCCTGGCCCGTCGGGCCCCGGCGGCCCTGCAGCCATCTGCTGGGGCCTGGGGCGGTGCACCCTCCCAGTATGGCAGGGACAAGGGCCTGGACGGCCCCCACCTCGGTTTCCTCGCACACGCGCTCACGGCAGTCCCTGTCCCGGGACACGGCAGGGACTCAGCTCACCACTACCCATGCGTCAGTGCTGTGCACAGTACTGCCTTGCTGAGCCTATCCATACGGACGGCGAGCAGTGGAAGAGCCCACCCCACGGACAATGCGAGTCACAACCACAGCGAGATGCCACGCGGCCCCTCCTGGGCAGCCAGAACCCGAGGGCCACGAACGGCGGTGCAGGTGAGGCCCAGTGCCCCACGTGGGGCTGGGGAGGTGGCCTCCCTCACCGCCCTGACCGCACCCAGCAACCCCACGCCGGCTCACACGGGGGGGGGACGGACACGGGCGTCCACACAAGCGCTCGCGCAGCATCGCCAGGCCAGGGCAGGTCAGTCCGAGTGCACACAGCCCGTCCGCCTGGAGCGTAGCGGCCGGGGCAGGAGCGAGGGGACAGTGGCAGCATGCACGGGCCTGAGGACCCCGTGCTCAGTGAGCACCAGACACACAAGGCCCCGTGTGTGACCCAGTGACGGGAAGGCCCAGAGACGGACGTGGACCCATGGTGCAGGGCTGGGTGGGATGGTGGCACTGGGGACAGCAGCTAAGGGCACAAGGCCCATTTTGGGGTGACGGAGCTGCACGCTGAGGAGCGAGTCGTGACTCTGGAACTCACACCTCAACAAAGCTGCGTCAGGTCTGCTGCTCTTGGAAGTGATCCGGCCTCCGCAGGAGTCGCTGAGACTCGATTCCCAAATCCTGAAGTGGCTAAGGACCTGGGACCGAGGTCTGCCAGTGCAAAATGGCCACGTGGGTGGCCGGAAGCCACTCACCATGCGTCCAATGCCAAGGGGCTGAGATCTGATCTCAGTCTGTGACGCAGCGGACCGGCCAGCAGCTCCGGCCAGCCGGCCTCCCCCGGGGCGTGTCCCGCGGCGGCAGCCAGGCTCCCGGTTTTCAAGGAACCGCCCTCCCCACCTGGCCGCCCCCCAGACCCACGGCCGGCCGGCCTGCAGCTGTCGAGGATCTGCAGGCGGAGCCCGCCCCAGGCCCTGCCAAGACCGGGAGGAAGAGGCAGAGCTGGTGCCAAGGGCGGCCAGCCGGCCAGGGCCGCCACGCGCCAGGAAGGGAGTGGGGCGGGCGCCAGAGTCAACACGGCCGGCGGGGCCTGGCCGCTGTCGACATGAGCCGCGCAGGTGCCCAGTGGCTGGGCAGGAGGCAGCACCCACGCCCGGGCCTGCCAGACGGGCGGAGGGAGGCCCAGGACTGCAGGCTGGCCCTGTGCCCACAGCACCCCGATGCCATCTCCCCGAGCCGGCCAGGCCGTGGCACCTCAGCCCTCACTCCCTGGGCCCCCACTGCAGCCACCGCCAGGCCTCTGCTCATCTGCCAGCTTCCTGACCACCGAGCCTGCCCTGGGGGTGTGGGTGCGGCTGCCCTCTCCCGCCAACCAACGGCCACGCTCAGATGAGGGCATGGCCAGGCCCTCAGGAGCCGGTCCCTCCGCAGGCCCCTCGTGCTCCTGGAGGCCTGGCTCCGGGGCAGGCTGCCTGGTCTTGGCCTCCTGTGGCGGCCCCAGCTTGGAGCCCAGGATTTGGGTTCCCACTGGACGCACCCGGAGGTCGGGGCAAGGCCCAGCTGGCCAAGGGCCGGAATGCAAGCCCAGCCGGCAGCCTGACCGCCATCTGGTTTCCATCTGCCCAGCCCAACGTGGCCCAACTTCAAAGGACCCCTGCCGGCCACTTCCTCCGGCCCAGCAGCCTGCGGGAAGGGCTAGGGAGGCCCCTGCTTCCTCCACCCCGCCCAGGGCCCAGGAAGCCTCTCTGGCATCCTCAACACTGTCCACCACAGTCACTGTCCACACCAGCTCCTACTGCCCTTGGCAGGCACCCAGGGCAGCCAATAGGGGTCCCTCAGCCACCTCTCGGGCAGGCCACCAGCCTCCTGCCACCCATGGCCCCACGCAAACCCCCACACCTCCGTCCAGGTCGCCCGGCCCCACCTCTGCAACCCAACGCCCACTGATGACAGAGGCTGCCAACGTCATCCGGCTGCCCACCCTGCCCAGCTGGGCCCCGGGGCCTGTCTGTCCCAGGAGGTGGCGCCGGCAGAGCTCCCAGACGGCTCCCCCCGTCAGTGCCCGTGCACCCTGTGCTGGGCCGACCACCTGGCCACGTGCAGGGATCTGGGGTGTGGCGCCCCAGGAGCCTCAGAGCCCAGGGGGCCTGGCCATGGTGTCACGGCCAACCCAAAGGCCCACAGCACCCCACAGGCCCGTGCTTGGCCGCAGAGCCCACCTGCTTAAACTGCTCCTCGTAGGTCCAGTCCCCGGGGTCCGGTGGCTGCAGCTGGGGCCCCAAGTGGGCGGCCCCTCCGGGGTGGGCTGGGCCAGGCCCCTGCCGCTCAGGGCCGCCTGGAGCCCTGGGGGTTCCCTCCCCACGGAAGGCCTGGGCTGGCTGGGCCTTGCGTGGGAACAGGCCCGCCGAGCCGGTGCCCAGGGGGCCGGGGGGGCCCAGCCCCTGCTCCTCCTCTTCCCCCTCCTCCTCGTAGTCGTCCTCGTCCTCGTCAGCCAGGTCTTCCTCCAGCTCTTCCTCCTCCTCCCACTTCGACCTCCTGGGGGGCACAGGGCACAGGTCAGAGGGCAGGACGCGGCTCCTCCCCCTGCCCACAGGGCCCTGGCGCAGCTGCAGGGCCCAGGGACGCTCGGGCAGTCCCAAGCTGCACGAGAACCCCAGGGCCTGGGCGCAGGCGGCTCCTGCTGGGCCTGCCTGGGGGGCACTGCTCCTGCCCAGAGCTGGCCCACACCCTGCCTGCCTCTCCCAGGCCCTGGCATGGCCTGGCGTCACTCCTCTACTCGTCACCAGGCCCCAGACAGCTGTGGGCTCCCGAGACCAACAGGGCCTCCGACCCGCCTCCCCGCTGTGGGCGGGCCCTGCGGAGACCGGGGTGTGCCCTGCAGCCAGCCTGGCTGCGGGCTTCGTCGGCCCCACGGCTGAGATGCTGCCGCCACAGCCAGACCCTCAGTCACACTGGACACATGTCAAGTGTCCAGCGCCAGGCGTGACAGCACCCCCCACGCTGATGGCGACACCCCCAGGTCCCCTGCCCAGGAGGACGGTGGTCACTCCTTCGAGCCTGCCCCCCAGCAAGGGCATGTGCTCAACAGCCTGGGGGCCGCCCTGCAGGGAGTGAGGCTCAAGGATGGCGAACGCCGGACGCCCCCCCGCCAGATGTCCACTCACAGGTCTTCGTCGGAGCCCAAGTCCTCCAAGTGCGTGGCACCTCCGGTGTGTCTGGAGCCTTCCCTGCCTTGCCCGGGCAGGACCGGCGAGCCCGGAGCCCCCTCCGGGGCCGAGTCCTCGTCCTCTGAGCCTGGGGGCCCGTCCTCAGAGCCGCCGGGGCTAGGCGGGTGTCCCAGGCCCGCTGCAGCAGCCCGCATGGCGGCCAGTGCGGCCATCTGTGCCCGCTGCACGTGGGCGTTCTCGGGCTCTCTGTCCTCATCGGGGGGGGCCCGAGCCCGGGGTCCAGCTGGGGGCTCAGGCTGCTGCCGGGCCTCGAGCTCCTGGCGTGCCCGCTGCTGCCGCTGCAGCAGGGTCTCCATCACCGCCTGCAGCTTCATGGCCCTGCGGGCCGGGCCGCCACCACCCCGGGCACCAGGGGCAGGTGGCGGGGGTGGCCCCTGCGGGGAGGGGGCCCGGCCACACTGCAGCGTGGGGGCCTCGGGGGAGCCGGGGCAGTGCAGGGTGGCGGGGGGCGGGGGCGGGGGCCGCCGGCTCAGTCGGAAGGCTGGTGGGGCATGCCAGTGGTGGGCAGGGGGCTCCGGGGTGCGAAGGCTGGCAAGCGTCTCGTCCACGTGTGTCCAGAGACCTGAGGTCGGCGAGAAGGGTGAGACGGTCTGAGCCCTGGGCCCCACCCCCCAGCCCCACACCTGCTCTCACCAGGATGCCACCCTGGAGGGGCGGGGCCACGCCCATCTCCCCGTCCACCTCCTGCAGGCCTGGCTCGCGGGGTCCCCCGCACCAGACTCCAGGGGTCCCAGGGCCCCTCCTGCCCAGGCCACAAGAAACACACACACTGTCCCCACTGTGTCCACTGGAGACCTGGGCTATTGCTTCACAAGCAGGGGAGGGGGCCAGGCCTTCCTGGCCTCTGATTGGCTCTAACCACTCCAGACCCAGAGTCCAGGCGGGTTCTGGGTTCTGAGTTCCAGGTGCTGCCCAGAGGGCCCCCGCATCCCCCTTCTCAGACCAGCAGACAAGAGCTGGCCCAGATGGACGCCTGCTCCCAGCAGCACCCCAGCCCAGCTCCTGGGCCTCAGCCTCTCCACCGAGAACGTGTGGCAACAGTGCCCACCTCACCCACTGCGCTCCAGTGGCGCGCAGTCAGTCACGGTCACGAAGGTGGGCACACGGGGGCCACACAGGGGTCGGGGAGGAGAGCCAGAGGTCTGTGTCACAGACGTGGGACGCAGAGGCTCAGCGACACTGTGCGCAGGACCCCAAGGGCGTGACCTGGGCCTGTGTCCAGGCGACAGCGGGGCCTTCCCTCCCGGGCCCATGCTGTCTGCAGGGGTAAAGGGTCCGGAGTTGCCAGTCCTGGGGGCCAAGTGGGGCAACCGTCCCAGAAGGCAACACACCGGCCCAGCCCCCTCCCAGGGGTCCTGTTGCCCCTCCACCAACTCGTGATTGTGAGGCTCCTGCAGGGACATCCCAGGACCTGGCAGTGGTGAGCACCAGGACCCAGGTCCCACCTTGGCCCCCCACCCAAGCCCAGGCCACACCCCACCCGCCCAAGCCGCCAATAAAACATCAGGCAGAACCCAACAGGCCCTGATGGCGCATCCTGGGACAGGGCGGGGACAAGCTCCCACCTCCTTCCAGCAGAGGGTCCAGAGGCACACCCCTAACCCAACCTGACAAATGAGCCCCAGGCCCCCAGGCACCCCCCGTGGCGTAGGGGGTCCCTGGAGGCGAGGCCAGGGGCAGCCTCCAGGCCAGCAGGGCTTCTCAGAGGCTGGCTGCGCTCTGGAGCTGCTACCACAGGGGACCCCGGCAGCACAGACCCCCAGCCTCCTCAGTCAGCGAGCCCAGAGCCCCTCTTCAGGCACCCTTCCCTCAGACCCCCGGGCTTCCAGCAGAGGTAAAAAGCCAGGAGGGGTAAGAGTCCATGAAAACAGGACGGCCACATCTCCAAAGGGTCAAGATGTCCCCGTCAGTCCCTTGAGGCCAGGGGTCCCAGGTCACAAGGACCTTCTCAGAGGCCACGGCCCTGGAGAGTGACTGTCTGAACCTGGTCCTCCAGAGGCAGCAAATGCAGCACCCAGCCCCCCCCCCCCAGGGCTGCCTGTCAGCCCCCACCTGACCCACGAAGTGCTGAGGGGGCATTTCTGGCCCTGTCTGGTCTGGTCCCTCACCCTTCCCCCACCCTCCACAACTTCAAGAGGAGCCCCTCCCCACGGAAATGCTCCAGGCGACGCCCCTCTTGGGGGGGCAGAAGGAAGAGGCCAGAGGAAGCCACTCCTCCCCATCACCCCCCTTCTACAGGCCTCCTGGGTTTAATGACCCTTCCGGGTCAATGGGTGGGGGAGGGGACAGGACAGGCCTCCACGCGGGGGTTGTGGAGGGGCAGGTGGGAACCCCAGCGCCCCCTGAGCCAGGCCTGGCTCCCCTGATCCGCTCCATTGACCCTACACTGGGGACGCCCACCCCTGTAGACCCCTCCCTCAGGAGCCCTTTGTCCTCCGCCCCCACCCCCACTTTATGACAGACCCTTGGACAGACATTCCTAAGCGGGGATGGGGTGCAGGGTGGTCGCAGGGACCTGGTGGGGTGGGGGCGGGGATCAACCAGGGACCACACCCTCCCCTTGCGTTGGGAGAGAGGTCACCAGCTCCGCCGGGCCTTGCAAAACACGGTTATTTAAAGAGTTGTGCAAGGCTGGGGCCCGCGGGTGGCGAAAGGGGCCCCTCACTCTACAGAAGGAAGACGAGGGGGAGGGGAGGGGCAGAAAGCTAGGGAGGGGGCTGAGAAAGTGGGGAGGGGGGCCGGAGGAAGTGAAAAAAGCAAAACTGAAGACGACTACAAAAACCCCGTCCGGATTTCAAAGGCTTCTTGGAAAGCGACCGATTTGCATGGGGGGTCGCGCGCTGGCGGCCGAGCGGCTGAAAACGGAAGATATTGACAAACCCGCCGCCGGCCGGCGCGAACGTTGGAGTTGACCCACGCGCGCGCCCCGCGCTTCCTGCGCCCGCTTTTGTGTCTGGGGTGCGCTGTAACTAGGGAGGGGGCTCTTCCCTAGGACCCCGCCGGAGACCGGCGGACCCCGGCCGAGCCCACCCCGGTCGCAGGCCCCTGTCTGCACTGGAGTGGACGCTGTGAGGAAACGTACTAGGCTGGGGAGGGTCGCCGGGAACTCTCAGGGCTCTTGAATCCACACCGGTTTCGAGTCAGAAAAATGAAATAAAACCCCAGAGCGCAGCCCCCCTGCGCGCGCGCGCGGAGCCCATTTCCTTCCGCCAGGTCCAGGGGAGCGCGCACTCACGACCCTCAATCGCCCCGAACACCCCAGCGTGGACATGAGCGTGAATTTCACCCAGTTTGGTACGGAGTGAGGTCTCCGAGTCCGACACAGGGGCAAAAGCCCAAACCCAGACCAGCTAGGGTCGCCTACCCAGTCCCGGACTCTCAGCGCGCCTCCACCTAACTTTGGGAACCCCTTCTAGGCTTTTACCGCGCAACGCGCGCAGCCGGAGGCCGGAACCCGCGCTGCAAAAGGCCTTACCGCGCGGGGCGGTTTGGGGGGCGCATGCCCGCGGCCCGGCGTCCGGCCTGCCTGGCCTCCCCGGCCTCCCGGGAGCCGGTGCGCGCTGCTGGCTCTCGGCCGCCCGCGGGGCTTGTGCCGCGCGCCTACTCACCGACTCTCCAGCAGCGTCCGCGTCTACACCCCCATCCGCCCGGATTGGTACGAGACTCCCGGCGCGCGGCCGGTCCCCGCCCCGCCCCTCCCCCACCCGGCTCTCACCGCCCCGCAGACAAATCACCGGGTGACAAATCGCTCTCAGATGCAAATACCTCGCCGGTGATTCAGCGCTGGCCCGGGACGCGGGAGGGGTCTCGCGAGGCCCTCTCCCCCTTCCCCGGACGCCCCCCGGCCCTCCGCGCTCAGTCCGACAACTCAAAACTAGCCTAGGGGGGGTTGGGGAGGGGGAGAGAGTGGACGGAAATTTTCTGCTCCCGGCCCCTTTAAATGATAATAAATAATAAAAGGGAAGGGGAACAGAGCCACGGGACGCCCCGCCCCCTGCTTAGGGACGGTGGGCAAAGTGCGCGCCGCGGCCCCGAGCGCAGAGGGCGCTAAGGGCGAGGCGGGGCTGAGCGCGCCTGAAGTGGAGGGACGGGGTTGGGCTCGGCTCCAGCCTCGGTGTGCTGGAGCTAGGTGACCCCAACCACCCGGGTCCGGGAGCTTTCCCCACATTACCTGGCACTGAGCGTGGACCTACGCGGCCTGGAGTTGCACCTTCGCCCCTTAGGCTGAGCCGCCGGCCAGAGTAACTTCACCCCGAGCCTCGGTTTCCAAGTCTGCGAAACGGGCGTGGAGACCCGCAGAGCCGGGCTGCGGCGACCCGGGCGAGAGGGAGGCCTGCGAGGGCGCGCGGAGGGCGCCCGCCCCGAGGCCGGAGCGAGGTCCCGGAGCGGCGAGCGCGACCCCGCGCGCCCCGCCGCGCGCCGCGGAGCCCAGCCGGAGGGTGGCCGGGCCGCCCCGCGCGCCGCGCCGAGGAGCCGCCGTCACCCCGGCCCGCCGCGGAGCCTGGGGATCGCGCGAAGGGAGGGCGGGCTGGGGGTCGGGAGGGGTGCAGCATCCCCGGGCTAGGCCCGAGGGCGAAGGGCCGCAGCAGCCGCAGCTGCCCGCGGGGGCTCCCGTGCTTGGCCCGCAGGGAGCGGGGATCCACGCACAGGCTTGCTGGCGCGCCCCGCATCCTGGGATGCCGGTGACGGGGAGGGGACCCGGCCGTGAGCAGCCCAGGCGCAGTGTGGATCTAGGTCGGTGCGAGCCATTTTGTGGAGCCGCTGTGAGTCTGGGGACACCCCCAAAAGCTCCAGCCTGATAGGACTCAGCCCTGGTCACTCATCTGCCCTCGCTCTCTAGTTAGGGGTGCATCCTACAAAGTCACCCAGACCTGGTCCTCAAGTTTCTCCGAGTTAAACCCGGAGTCCCCACGTCCCCACACGCATTCCTTCGCCAGCATATTCGCACCTCCGGGCCTGGGCCTGGGTCCCTGCCCGGCCTGCCCTGCCCCAGAGGGCCCTTCTGCCTGTGTTCTCTGTTCCTATTGGTGTCCTCCTCAGGTTCCCTCTCTGGCCTCCCAAAACACCCCCACCATGCGTCAGATCTTCACTTGTGCCTTCTCTATTTTGAAATAGCTGTTTATTTAACCCCTGTGTCTGCCTTCCAGTAGGGCCCTCAAGTCCTGTGGGCAGCCCTGTCAGATGGAATTGGTTAAATGTTAAAAGTCACCTCTCTGGCTCCCTGGTCCCCCAGGGCTTTCAGCATCTGTGCACACAGGGGACTGCAAAATAATCTTTTTTGAAATCTGGAGGAGACTGCTGGACCTTACCTCAAAGCCCAATCCTCCATTGCCATCCATACCTATTTGGATACTGGATTTGTTGACATTAGGCAGAGGAAGCCAGGGTCCACAAAATGTACATTTATTTATTTACTTTTTTAAAGATATTTCTTAGTCATCAACGGACCTTTATTTTATTTATTTATATGTGGTGCTGAGACTCGAACCCAGTGCCTCACGCATGCCAGGCAAGTGCTCTACCACTGAGCCCCAGCCCCAGCCCACTATTTACTTTTTTTTTTTTAATTTATTTGCTTTAGTTGTACACAATGCAATGCACTTATGTTTACGTGGTGCTGAGGATCGAACCCGGGCCGCGCACGTGCTAGGCAAGCGCTGAACCGCTGAGCCACAACCTCAGCCCAACTATTTACTTTTATTTAATAAAGAGGCCTTAGGAATATAGCTCATTGGTAGAACACTTGCTGCCCACGGCCCTGGGTTCAATGCCCAGCCCAGGGGGGGGGGGAGGAAATACCCCAGAACATAATGATATAGGCTGAATTAATAACGAATGCAACGTGAAGTGAAATGTTTTCATGGAAAGGGCCCTCAAAACAAGTGCCTAGGACATGGGAAATTCATAATGTGACTGTGTTTGTCCCTTTTCACAGCGGATACGTTTCCAGCTGGGGGTCCAGGTTGGGTGGCAAGGAGCGACCCCTGGACATCCAGCAATCATTTCTGTGGTGAAAGGAGCGAGGATTCACGGGACATGCGCGCCACCACCTGGGCGCCGGCGGGGCTGCGGCCTTCTGGGCGTGGCTTCAGACGAGAGGGTGGAGCCCTGTCAGGGGCCGCTAGGTGGCGCCCTTTCGCCTTAGAAAATGAGATTCCCAGGTTAGACTTGGGGAAACTGAGGCCCACCAACCATTTTCTCCTCTACATGTTGTTTTTCTTTTGTTTTTGTAGTACTGTGAATGGAACCCAGGTCTTTGAACATGCTAGGCCAGTACTCTACCACTAAGCTACATCCCCAGCTCTTTTTCCTTTCTTTTTTTTATTTTTGGTACTGGGGATTGAACTCAGGGGCACTCGACCACTGGGCCACGTCCCCAGCCCTTTTTCTTGTATTTTATTAGAGACAGGGTCTCACTGAGTTGCTAAGTGCCTCACCATCATTGAGGCTGGCTTTGAACGCGCGATCCTCCTGCCTCAGCCTCCAAAGTGCTGGGACTACAGGCGTGGGCCACAGCGCCCGGCTCCCAGCTCTTTGAGACAGGGTCTTCCTAATTTGCTGAGGCTAGCCTGGAATTTGTGATCCTCCTGCCTCAGCCTCTTGGTCACTGGGCTCACAGCACCTATCACCATCATGGCTTTTTAAAACTTTTTTATTTTAAGAGAATTATAAGTTCACATGGATTCCTAAGATATCATGCAGAGAGATCTAGTGTGAGCTTACCAAGCCTTCCTAGTAACATCTAGCAAAATCATAGTTCAGTGTCATATTATGACGTTGACATCAATACAATCCACTTATCTTATTCAGATTCTCCATTTTACAAGGGTGCATGTGTGATTCTGTAGAGATTCATCACCCATTTATCCCTGTCAAGTTCAGGGTCCTTCATGCCGCCCCCCATCATTCCTGACCCCTGATGGCCATTTCCCATTGTTCTGTGCTTTCAAGAGTGTTAGATCATGGAATCCTACGTCTTGTGTGCTGGGAGTCTGCTTTCTTCACTCGGTGCCTCTGTCCCTGGAGACCCAGCCTGTGGTGCCCATGTCACCACTTTCACTGCCCTGTGGCCTCTGTGTGCCGTCCACTCACTGGGGGACATCCGACTGCTCCCAGTCTGGGGCTCTCACAGATGCGGCTACGAGGAGCGGAGGGCCAGCTTCTGCGTGGACTGGGTCTTGATTCTCTGTGACAGCATCTGCACTCCCTGCTGGTGTGTGTGTCCTCACAGGGGATTCCTACAGTTCCCTGTGCACCAAACACACTTGGTGTTCAGTCCTACTGTGTGCTGAGTCTCAGAGACACAGTGGACAGAAGGTCACACAGGAACCCCAGCCGGTACAGCCCAAGGGGATCAGGCCTAGGGGGTGCACCTGGCCCAACCTGGGGGGATCCTGAAGGGCTTCCTGGAGACAGAGGCTGCTGAGCAGAGCCAGGGTGGATCTGAGAATATGCCCTGGCAGAAGGAGAGATCCATGTGTCCGAGCCCAGAGATGGAGAGGAGGAGAAGTCTCAGCAGGTCCAAGGAGAGGAGAGGGATCAGGGCAGGGGCTGTGAGCAGTGGAGAGATGCATGCTCGTGTGCAGACCAGGCCTGAAGGTCAGAGCAAGCACGCCTGTGCCAGCAGCCCCGGTGCCTGGGCCTCTCGTTTCCCACCCAGGACCTCAGCAAGGCAAGGTCTCTCCTGTGGAGCCTCGCCACATCTCTGGTCACTTGGGGCAGCCTGGGCCCTGCGTGTGGCTGTCCTGCAGGGTGACTGAGTCTGCAGCGCCCCACCGGGAGCCAGGGCTCTCTCTGCCGTTAGGGGAGGGAGCTGTGGGGCTCCTGAGCTGAGAAGCCTGGTTTCCTTCTGGAAGCCCAAGAGTGAGTGCGGCCCCCAGGCCTGCCGTGCTGGCCACAGGAGAAGCACTTGCCCCTGGCCTGCCAGGAGACCAAGCACCCCCAAGCTTCCAGGTCTGGCCTAGGGAAACCTGTCAAGGCCACACAGCCAGAATCTCCAGCCGAGCCCATTTCACATGCTTGCAAGATGCAGACTGCTTTCACTTTTAATATCACTAGAGTTGAGTGGATTCTACAGTCTCACAGCCAGCCACACGACTGTGTGGAAACATCTGACCCTGTCTGGAAAGATGGAGAAGCTACCACTGCTAGCACATCCTCAGCTGCAGGAGTCACAGAAGCCACAGTTGGAGTACACCAGCAGACCTATGGGAAGGTGCCAAGAGGCTACAACATTTTCACTGATTATCTGGGATGATGATAAAAATACTAATAATAGAACATTCGCTGCTGCTGCTCCAGCACACCCTGCTCCTAGGAGCCCACCGGATTCCCAGGAAGTCGAGGAAGTGGCCCCCTAGCATGCACAGCCCCTCTCTGCTGCGCCACTGCTCCTGGGCTTTGGCGTCCTGGCGGGGGCTGGGCGTGCAGCCCAGCCGTGCAGCTCCGTGTCGGGGACCTGGAGATCCGAAGGCGCAGGCCCAGGGGGCCTGCGTTTGCATCGAGGAGCACAAGGGCACACGCGGTGGAAGGCCTGTCGGAAGTGGGAACCCAGGAATGCGTAAAGCAAGGGGTTCAGCGCAGAGTTGCTGTAGGACATGCAGTGTGCCCAGATCTTGAGCGCGTAGGCGGCATAGCTGCGAGGGTGCCAGGCGCCAGTTGGGCCCAGCGCCTGCAGCACCAGAAACAACTGGATGGGACCCCAGCAAGCAGCGAAGAGCAGGACCACCGCCGCCACCAGCCTGGAGACTTTGGCGCGCACAGCGCCCGCCCGCTCAGCCAGCAGCTGCCCCTGAGGGCGGGAGCTGGTTAGCGGAAAGGGAGGGGCTAACCCCTCAGAGCTACCCCTCCAGACCCCTGGGTTCAGGTTCCCCCAGCTCGCCTGCCTCGTGCAGCGCCCCCACCCAGCTCCATCCTTGCCACTCTGCGCACCTGCAGGGTGCTGTCGGTGGGCGCTGGGCGCACGGCGGCCCGGCCCAGGTGGCGCATCATGGCCCCGTAGCAGGCGCAGGTAGCGAGCAGCGGCAGCAGGTAGAGAGCCAGCAGGTTGTAGAGTGCAAAGGCGCGCTCGAGGGTGCGGCTGGGAAAGGCCTCGCTGCAGTAAGTGCGCGGTCCCGGCGACAGGCGATGCAGGGCAAGCACCGGCGCAGACACTGCCGCCGAGCCTGTACCGCAGGCAGAGAAAAGGATCCAGCCCCTGGGAGGAGCGGCAAGGCGGCTCGGGCTCCCCGGTGCTTCCAGTGCTACATTCACTGAGGGCCTACCAAGGGCCGCTCTCGCCGTCCGCACCCTCGGTGTCCCTCTTTCATGCAGGCCCAGTGTGCCCATATTCCAGAGGCCCAGCAGAGGCCAAGAAGGGGCATGCATACGTCTCCCCCGCCTACGCTCACCCTCCTGCACTCACCCACCCAGATGCTGAGGCTCACGGCCAGGGCCAGGCGAGGCGTGCGCCTATGCAGGGCACGCAGCGGGAAGACCGTCACGTACCAGCGGTCCACGCTCATAGCGGTCAGGGTGGCGCATGTGGCCTGCACAGAGACCTGGAAAGGCCGGGAGTCAGGCCTGCGCCCTGATCTTCGCCCCTGCCTGTCTTCCCACGTGTCCGACCACTCAGGTACACACGGGAAGTGTCCCCGGAGGGATTATCCAGTGGCCAGGGTCGAGGGGCAGCTCAGGGGAACTAGGAGAGGAGACCCGGAGACTCGCGGAGGGGGAGTGAGGGAGCCATGGGGGAGGTGCCTGAACCCCGATGGGGGGAGAGAACCAGCGGAAGTTGCCCTAGCCCCTTGCTCCCCCACCCTATGACCCCCACGACCTCCTCCTATGGTTCCCCGCGCCCAGGCCCCGCCCACTCCCGGACACTCGGCGTTCCCCGAGGCCCCACCGGCGCACCTGCTGAATGTAGTTGACGAACTTGCACATGAAGTCGCCCAGGACCCAGGCGGGCAGCGGGTAGAGCAGCGCCGTGAAGGGCACGCAGCACAGCAGGAAGGTCACGTCGGTGGCCGCCAGGTTGGCTGCGGGCGGGGGAGGCGGGGCACCAGTCGCGGGGATCAGCCTCCTGGCTCAGCCCCTGGCCCCCAGCCTCCTCCAAGGAGCCCCCACATCTTCATCTGAAGAAGTTGGGTGTTCTCCGTTCCCGGCCGAATGGGCCGCGTGGCCGTTCTGGCGCGGGCACTCGGCGCTCCTGGGAGCAGGCCTTTGCCCCAGGCAGTGGTGGAGCCGCGAAGCCGCCAGAGCAGGAACCCGGGCACACACCTGTGCCAGGTGGCGCACCCCATCTCACGATGTACACGTGGAGACTCAGAAAGCCGCTGAGGAGAGGTCGCAGACAGGCCGCAGGCCAAGCCCCGCCCCGCCCCGCCCGTGGGTTCTGAAGACCCCAGGCGGCGTGACAAGGTGACTCCGCGGCGCCAAGGCCGTCTCCGCGCTGCGCCTCAACGCCCCCTCTAACTTCTCAGCCCACGTGGGCGTTGCAACACCGGAGTGTGCACCGCTAGCTTAGGGTTCAGGGGCCCCAGGGAAAGGACGAGGAGGTGGGGTTCCCTGCAGGGAGAGACCGGGTCTGTAACGGGCCCATCGCGCCACTGAGGGCGCCCCTGGACACGCGGCCCTGGCAGCGACCTGTGGGCAGGCACCAAGCGGCGCCAGACACTCACCGATGTAGAAGTTGGTCACCGTACGCATCTGCTTGTGGCGGCAGATCACGTAGATGACCAGCGAGTTCCCGACCAGGCCGAGCAACATCAGAGCAGCAAAGAAGAGCGGCACGAGCCAGGCGTCCAGGAGCCGCGGCGCCGGAGCCGGGCCGTCTGAGGCGTTGACGCCGCAGCCGGGCAGCCCGACGCGTTGGCCGGCGCCCACCACGACTCGTTGGGCCTCGACGTGGCCGCGGCGCTCATGGCCTCACGGCCTTCTTCCTCCCTGCCGTCCTCAGGGGTTGCGTCCCGGGACTGCAGCGAGGTCCCTCCTCTCGACCGGCGGATTGCGGGGTGTGCGCGCGCGGAATCCGGGGAGGGTCTCAGGGGAGGCGCTCGTGCCCTGCGCTGGCGGCTCCGCGGCGCTCGCGGCTCCTCTGTTCGCAGGCGGCGGCGGCCGCACGTTTATACCCTGCCCCCCCCCCCCCCCGCCTTGTCCCCGCCTCCGCTCCTCTCCCCCTCGCTCCACTGCGTGCGCGCCCACCGGCCACCCGCGCAGCGCCCTTCCCCAGTGCCCTCTTGCCCGCGCACCGCCAGGACCAGAGCGCTGGAGGCATCGGCTGGAGCATGAGGTTGGCGGTGGAGCAGGGGAAGGGAGGCTGCGTGGAGGCTGAAGGACCGACCTCACCCGCGGGTAGACTCACCGCCAGAGGGATTGGGGCTCCAGGAACCTGGGCCAAGCTGACTGCGCCCCAGCTTTTAGGAGAAGCCCGGAATGCGGGTGGGAGGTTTGTTCACAGGAGATTAGGAGCCCTCACGTTTCAGGCAGGTGTGGGGCATGCCAGATCTGGTGGTTTCTGATGTTGCAGACCGGATCTTTTTTTGGTACCGGGATTGAACTCGGGGGCACTCGACCACTGGGCCACATCCCCAGCCCTTTTTTGTATTTTATTAGAGACAGGGTCTCACTGAGTTGCTAAGTGCCTCGCCATTGCTGAGGCTGGCTTTGAACGTGTGATCCTCCTGCCTCAGCCTCCCAAGTGCTGGGTGGCATGCACCACCGAGTCCCGCTTGCAGACTAGATCTTTAGTGAGTGTTTTCTCCCCGCCACCTGGCAGCAGTTGCCGGCAGAGCTGCTGGGCCATAGGTGTTCTTTTCCACAGGCAACAGGAAACAGGTGGAGGGCAATTTACAAAGGCAGCAACCATGACCCAGAATCCCACAAATGTCCACAGAAATGTACCCAGACTCCCTCGGTGGACTGTCTTGGGTTCTAGGATGTTCCAGCTACCATAGAGACCAAAATGGGCAAAGCTCAAGTACTAGTTCTTGCACAGTATTCATTATCCCCAGTACCCACAAGAAAGAAGACTGAAAAGGGGGGAGGAAAATAAATGTGTGGCGTCAGACATCTCCAGAAAGCTGAGCCTTGTGAAAAACAGATGTTTCCCCGTTTCGCCCTGTTACACCTTTAAAAATTATTCTTAGCTAGGCATGGTGCGGTTCACCAGTAATCCCAGCTACACAGGAGGCCAAGGCACAAGTTTGAGGTCAATTTAGGGGACCCTGTCTCAAAAAGATGTGTGTGTGTGTGTTTATGCGCGCGCGCGTGCTGGGCATGCTAGGCAAACACTCTAACACTGAGCTACATCCCCAGCCCTCAAAACGGAAAAGTTTTAAAAAGGGCTGGGAGTATAGGCCATAGGTCAGTGGTAGAGCACCCCTGGGTTTAATCCCAAGTAGCACACAAAAAATTATTCTTGATGATGGCTTGAAAAATTAGAAAAGGAGGTGTGATTCCTTTGAGGTAAGAATGAGGGAAGGGTGGCGCACGCCTGTAATCCTAGCACTTTGGGAGGCTGAGACAGGAGAATCACGAGTTCAAACCCAGCCTCAGCAATGGCGAGGCACTTAGCAACTCAGTGAGACCCTGTCTCTAATAAAATACAAAAAAGGGCTGGGGATGTGGCCCAGTGGTCGAGTGCCCTGAGTTCAATCCCTGGCACCAAAAAAAAAAAAAAAAAAAAAAAAAAAAAAAAAAGAATGAGGGAAGGGTTAGGATGAGGGGCTGAGGATACTAGGTGGGTGTGGGGGCCTGTCTGGGGGATGCTGGCCTGCGAATGCTCCACCGGGGGATGGGTGGCTGGTGATTCCAGGATGTGGCAGCTCATGCGCAGGCTTTGGGGTCACCCGGCTGGTTGTTTGGGGGCCCAGGAGGGTGTTGAGGAGGTAGAGGACAGGTGTCCTGGGGACAAGGCACCAGCCCTGACCCCTCCTGCACAGGTACTTATTGAGCAGCTCCCTCCTAGGAGACCCACCTGGAGGTGTTCCCTGGCCAGTTTCCCACTTGAGCCTCCGGAGGTCTCAGAGGGTGTGCTCTGTGAGACGTCTCACGGGGTCTCCTTTTCCCTTGCTCTTTGTTAAAGCAGTCAGGTCTTTTGTCCAATGCCAGGACCCCTTGGGCAGGACCTGCGTCCAATCTTAATAAGGCCCTCTGCTCCCTGTATGTCTTAGGACTGGAAGGTGGACTCTAGGTTCTACCGCAGTTGTCATCTTGCGCTAGGCTCTCCATGGCTCCCCACTACCTTCGGGAAAACCCCAAAAGACCCATCATCACAGGGTACACGGCGCCCCCCGCCCCCGACTCCGGATGCCCCTGGGCCTTCCCACTTCCAGGGTCACTTCTGCAGGTCACTAATCCCGTCGCGAGCATCGCGGGTACCGCCCCGCTGGTAGGGGAGGGCGTCTTGGTCACTGCAGGTCCCCAGCGCGCGCCACCGCGCGCTGTCCTCCGCCGGCCTTGGTCGACGAATAAACCCTGAAGGTGGAAGGCGTGCGGGCCGGCGGCGTCGGGCTCCAGAGGCCGGCAAACCGAGGCCGAGCTGGGACCGCACTGGGCGCCCTGGACGTGGGGAGGCCCGTGCCGCCCCCGCCTCAGGAAGGAGCGGCTCCCGGCCCGCGGGGGACGCGGCTGTCCCCGCCCCGTGCAGCCCGCGACTCCGCCCCGGCCCGCCCCCCGCGGCCGTCACTTCCGCCCGGCCCGAGCAGGCCCGGCGGCGGCGTCCGCGGCGGCCGCGAGCCATGGTCGCGCTGGAGGACCCGGAGGCGGCGGCGGGGGACGCCCCGGGCGGGCGGCGGATGCTGTGAGCGCCCCGGGCGGGCGGGGGGTCGGGCCCTCGCCTCCTCGCGCCCCGCGCCCCCCGCCCGCCGCTCGCCGCTGACCCCCGACGTGGGCGCGGGCGTCACCCCGGGGCTCGCTCCCTGGGAACACCTGCCCGCTCCCCGGGTGCTTGCGGGGGCCGCACTTTGCGCCCTTGCGAATCCGCGGCGCCAGGTGTCCGGGACCTGGGCGGTTGCCCCAGGGTCCTCTGCCCGCCGGGGCCCAGCCGGGGAGGTGGCGCGTGCCGGGACAGCTGCGTGGTGGCGCGCTTCTGCGCCTGGGTGCTCACCTGCGCGGCGGGTCCTCTGCGCCCCGCCGGGGTTACCCGCTCCCCCCTTCCTGGTGGACAGGCCTCGTTTCCCTATGGGTAAATTCCCATATTAAGTGGGGGTGGGGGTTATCGTACCCCCACCCCAGGAAATAGGAGCCTGTCCGTCTGTCAACACAGAACTCCCGGAAGCTGCAATGGTGACCATATGTGGGCTTTCCCAGGGCGCTGGACCCCGATATGGGCCGCGCAGAAGCCTGTGAGGCCTGCTGTGCCGCCCCCACTGCTCCCCGAGTTCCCCGTTGGTGGCCCTGTGTCAGCGTGGGCCACTCCGCTTCCTACGGGGTGGCCTTGCCACCTGGGTGGTTGTTCAGCGCTTCCGTGCCCAGGTTTCCCGTCTGTAAAGTGGAATAGTGACAGTGGCCTCTTCCAGGAGCCACTGGGGTCAGTGACCAGACACCCAGAGGTGCCCAGCAAATGGGTGTATCCATTCTGTGAAAAATTTTTTCCCTCTGTATGTGGAAGGACCCCAGGGTCTGGTGCCTACTAGGCAAGTGCTCTACCACTGAGCCCCAGCCCTCTTCATTTTGGGGGACAAGGTCTCCGTTACCCAGGTTGACCTAGAACTTTTATCCTCCTGCCTTGGCCTTTGAGTAGCTGGGATTACAGGTGCATCCCACCTGGACCAGCGGCGTCTGTGTTTAATGGTTGTACTGACATCTTGCGAGCGGGCATTACTTTTTCTTTTCTTTTTTTGGCCTGGAGATGGAACTCAGGGGCACTCGACCACTGATCCACATCCCCAGCCCTATTTTGTATCTTATTTAGAGACAGGGTCTCACTGAGTTGCTCAGCACCTCGCTTCTTGCTGAGGCTGGCTTTGAACTCGCGATCCTCCTGCCTCAGCCTCCTCCGCCCCTGGGATTAAAGGCGTGGCCCACCGCGCCCGACAGTGGGCATTACTTTAAGTGGATTCCTCTTCCTTCTGCCACTATTGCTTTGTTGTTTTAAGACTTACTGTTACTGTTGGCACCTCTACTGGGAGGACTTCAGGCAAGAGGACCTCTTTCCCGGGGACAGTTGGGGCCCAGAGAGGGCATTCACTTCCACTAGCTCCAGGCTCCTCCCACAGGTCTTTTGAGTTGGGTTGTAGATGCCTGTGGTGTGGACATGCACACTGCTGTGTGTCTCCGTGATGGGCACGGCCCTTCCTGGGCTGTGCCTACCTGCCTGGGGCCTGCCCTGCAGCCTTGCTGGGTGCTGAGGCCTGCCACACCCGCTGAGTCACCTAGGCTTCCTGCTGGAGGAAGTGGCTCCTCCCGACCTGGGGGAGGGGTGGTGCCCAGGAAGGAGTGTTCTAGCCCGGGAGTGGCTGCCAGCAGGCCCCGTCACTGAACCTGGAGCCAGGGAGGGGAGTGGGTGCCGCTGTTCTGCAGAGCCCACCTGACTCCGCACCTCACCCTCGTCCTGCCTGCCTCCGTGGGTGCTGCGGACGCCCACGCGGTAAGCACTGGCCAGGGCTGCCCGGTCCAGGTCTCCGTTTCCCCACCTGTAGAGGGGTCTCCTCGAGGGGCTGGGGAAGGAGAAGCTGCCACTGAGTGTGTGGACAGGAGATTAGGCATTTAAGAAAGGGTGGTGAGCCCCCACTGGCAGCCGCTGCCAGGATTCAGAGACCAGCAGGACCCTGGCCCCTGCCCTGGGCATCAGTGAGGCCAGGGTCAGGCAGTAAACAGGCGAAATGGGCCAGCTGGGAGGGCAGGGAGAAGGGCCGATGGGCCAGGGGGGGACAGGCCGCTTCTCCAGGGAGTCGACGCTGATGAGAGACAGCCAGAGAAAGGCTGGGCCTGTGCAGAGGCCTGGGTGGACCCTCCGGGCCACCCTGGGGCAGCCTGGTGGTGGGCGTCAGTGGCTGTGCCCCTCAGTCAGAGCCCCAGAGGACAGATGCTTTCTTTTTGATTTCTTTGATTTTGTGGTTCTGGGCGTTGGACCCAGGCCACTGAACACTGAGCGCCTCGGTGCTCAGCTCTGTGCTCAGTGAGGCCGGTGCGCCCCGGGTCCCAGCGGAGCCCGCGGGCCGAAAGGCCTGGGGCAGCCCAGGAGGGCTACAGGCACGCTGCAGCAAGGGCAGGGCCTAGGAGTCCTCGGCACCTTCAGGCCGACCCTGGTGGGCCCAGGGGGAACAGGGAGGCTGTGGCCCAAGGCCAGTCCCAGGCTCACATCTGCACGTTGCTGGGGGGGACTGGAGAGGCCTGCTTTCTGGGGCCTCAGAGCCTCATCTGTAAAGTGGGGGTGACGCCAGGCCCTGCTGCAGGTGCGGCCCTCAGATGCAGCCTTTATCAGCCCTGACCAGCCGCCAGGGTGGGGCCTGGCTGCCCAGGGCTCGCTGGGTGCCGGCGAGCAGCGTGCTGAGGACTGGCTTGCTGCGTCCTTGAGCTGAGGGACCCCGGGAGAGCGGCTGCACCTTGGCTGACTTGGGTGCACTTGGCCTTGCAGTGGTGAATGGGGGCGGGAGGTGAGCCAGCGCGAGGACAGTCTGGGGCGGTTGTCAGCAATGCTGCAGGTGGGACGGGACCCCCAAGGAGGAGCCAGCAGTGTCAGCCCCATGACCGAGTGCCCCTCCCGGACCCAGGCGGCTGCAGGGACCTTTCTTGCCCCGTTGCTGGAGTCTCCTGGAGCTGTGCCCTGTGCCTCTACCTGCCCCGCGGCCACGGCTCTGCGCTCACCAGAGGCCGTTCTGTAACGGCACAGACTTGAGCGTGGGGCTCTTTGTAGCCCGATGGGCACTGACCTTGCTCCCGACCCCGTAGATGTGTCCTGTCCCAAGGTCCTGGAGTCTCGTGTGCTCTCCGGGAGGGCGCGTGTCTTTGATCTGTGTCCTGGAGACTCTGGATGCTGGGCTTGGTGGAAGCTTCTGCTCCGCCACGAGTCCTGGTACTTTTTGGGCACCTGCATGTGGCAGGTGGGGATGAGAGTGAGGCTGGCCCTGCCCAGTCTGGGGGCCGATGGCCTTGGGTCTTGGGGGCAGCAGTGGTGGCAGGGAGGACCCCTGTGTGGCAGGAGCAGAGGGAACAGGAGAGGTCAGAAGTGGTCAGTCCTGGTACCCTGGACCCCAGAGGCCACCCTTGGCAGGTGGCAGGCACCATGAAGTTGTGACCCTGGGGCCTCATCCTCGAAGCCTGGGGCCTGGGGTGGGTTGGGGGCTGACCCAGCAGGCCGTGCTGCAGTTTCTCCCCCCCTCTCTCTTTGGGGTGCTGGGGATTGAACCCAGGGCCTTGTGCATGCAAGGCAAGTACTCTACCAGCTGAGCTGTACCCCAGCCCTCTTCTCACCCCAGAGGCCCCCAGCGGCTCCCTGGACAGCTGCTGTACCTTCTGTACCCTTGGGTGCCCATCAGGAGGCCTGGCCACCCTAGCTGATCCGCTCTTGCGATCAGTGCCTTAGGAGGAGGGCCGTCAGCGCCCAGGGCTGCTCGCAGCTGGGCTCTGGCATTGCCGTGAGCTCCTGGGGGCTGCTCACCGGGACACTCGCTGCCCAGCGTGGGGGTCTTGATGAAGTCAAGTTCTCAGTTCTCAGTGTCCAGAGGGGCTAGTGTTCAGGTCCCAGAGGCTGTGGCCCTCGCTGGCCTGTAATTAGGATCCGGAAGGCTTGGGGTGAGGGGCTGCAGCTTTTCTTGGCCACCGCATGTGGCCTGGCCAGGCCCGTTTCCTGCCTGCCGTCCCAGGCGCTGCTGCTCCCCGTGCGCGAGGGCTGAGGGCACGGCACTCCTGTGGGAGCCGAGCAGGGGTGTGTGGTGGGCTCTGTCCGGGAGCTGCTGTGGTCCTGAGGGTCCCCTGCCTGCCACAGGCCCCTCCCGGGCTGCCTGCCCGCTCTGGCCGGCTCCCAGGTGAAGAGACTGCCGGCTTCCCGGCGGAAGCAGCACTTCATCAACCAGGCCGTGCGGAACTCGGACCTGGTGCCCAAGGCCAAGGGGCGCAAGAGCCTCCAGCGTCTGCGGAACAGTGAGCAGGGGCAGGGGCCTTCCCGGGGTGCCAGCCTCAGGCAGGAGTGCTGGGCATGCTGCCCGGACCTGGGCTCAGCACTGGCCTCAGGACAGGAACCAGGGCCAGACACAGACCCCACACCAGGGGATCAGGGTGGGCCAGAGGGAGCTCTGGGCATTGGAGCTGGGCTCTAAAGGGTGTGTAGGAGTTCCACAGGCAGGGCTCTGGAGGCTGAACGGTCCTTGTACGTGTGGGGAAAACAGTGGGAGAATGCAGAGGCTGGGAGATAGGAGGGGTGGCCCGGGGTCCTGAACGCCACCGTCAGCCCAGAGCCTGTTTCCCCCACCCAGCCCAGCACCTGCTGACTCTGCTGGAGGCAGACGAGGACCCGCCGGGCCTGGAGGACGGGGACCTGCACTGTGCAGCGCCGGGCGTCTTCGCAGAGGCCTGCAGCAACTCTGCCTACGTGGAGGTGAGGCTGGCCTGGCTGGCCCACCGGGCCACGCCCACAGGCAGGAGCACCCCTGCCCTGTGTCCCGCACGTTCCCAGACTAGGGCAGGATCCCAGGCTCCTACCCGCTGGCCTCCTGCTGGGATTCAGGGCTAGATGGGGCCAGGACACCCCAGGCGCCCGGGTGTGGCCCCCGCCAGGCTTGAGGCGCCCGGTCACCGCGGCGTCTCAGGGCGAGCCTGCCTGCCTCATGCAGGTCTGGAACGACTTCATGAACCGCTCCGGGGAGGAGCAGGAGCGGGTGCTGCGCTACCTGGAGGACCAGGGCCACAGCAAGGCTCGGAGGAGAGGGCCTGCCCGCGGGGAGGACCGGCGCCGAGGTGGGGCCTGGGCCAAGGGGCGGGCCGGCGACCTCGCCCTCTGGGCGGGCGGGGCGGCACCTGGCACCACCCCCCTGGCCTCTGCAGAGGACCCTGCCCACGCCCCCCGGGACTGCTTCCAGCGCATCAGCCGGCGCCTGCGAGCCGTCCTCAAGAGGAGCCGCGTCCCCAGGGTCAGTGCCCGCGCCCGGCGCCCAGCGCTGGCCCCTCCCATTCCGCCACATGGTGCTGAGACTCGGACCCAGTGCCTCACGCTGCTAGGCAGGCTGTGCCACTGAGCCCCAGTCCCGCCCTGGTCTTTTGATGGGCCTTTTCTACGTCCGTCTCTCATGTGAGGATGGGGTGGAGGGAGGCCTGTTACCAGGGCCCTGATGTGGAGGGAGGTGGTGGGGGTGCACACCATGGCCGTCAACACTGCAGGATCCACAGACGGACAACGGCGCTTCGTGGGAGTAGGAGGAGAGGGGTTAATGAAGGTGGGCACTGCAGGGTGCGTAGGAGTTCACTGAACAGAAGACCTAGGCTGGACCTGTTGTGTAGGTGTATCAGTGCCTGGTGTCTTTGGAAACAGGCGGCCTCGTGGGTGGGTCGGAGGCAACATCTGAACCCTTTGCTTTGGGCCCTGACCTTCCAGTCACAGGTGTCCTGCCCTTGGGCAGCAGGGCCCCACAGTGGCCTGATCCTGGCCCCATTCCACAGGAGACCCTGGAGACCTGGGAGGAGCGTCTGCTGGGCTTCTTCTCCGCGTCGCCCCAGGCCGTGTACACCGCCATGCTGGACGACAGGTGTGTGTGTGTGTGTGTGTGTGTGTGTGTGTCCTGGGCTCTCGTGTACACAGCCCTGCTGGACGACAGGTCTCGTGTACACAGCCATGCTGGACAACAGGTGTGCGCGTACGTGTGTGTGTGTGTGTGTGTGTGCGTGTGTGTCCTGGCCTCTCGTGTACACAGCCATGTTGGACGACAGGTGTGTGTGTGTGTGTGTGTGTGTGTGTCCTGGGCTCTCGTGTACACAGCCATGTTGGACGACAGGTGTGTGTGTGTGTGTGTGTGTGTGTGTGTGTGTGTCCTGGGCTCTCGTGTACACAGCCATGCTGGACGACAGGTGTGTGTGTGTGTGTGTGTGTGTGTGTGTCCTGGGCTCTCGTGTACACAGCCATGCTGGACGACAGGTGTGTGCGCGTACGTGTGTGTGTGTGTGTGTGTGTGTGTGTGTCCTGGGCTCTCGTGTACACAGCCCTGCTGGACGACAGGTGTGTGTGCGTGTGTGTGTGTGTGTGTGTGTGTGTGTGTCCTGGGCTCTCGTGTACACAGCCATGCTGGACGACAGGTGTGTGTGTGTGCGTGTGTGTGTGTGTGTGTGTGGGTGTGTCCTGGGCTCTCGTGCACACAGCCCTGCTGGACGACAGGTGTGTGCGTGTGTGCGTGTGTGTGCGTGTGTGTGTGTCCTAGGCTCTCGTGTACACAGCCCTGCTGGACGACAGGTGCGTGCGTGTGTGTGTGTGTGTGTGTGTGTCCTGGGCTCTCGTGCACACAGCCCTGCTGGACGACAGGTGTGTGCGTGTGTGCGTGTGTGTGTGCGTGTCCTAGGCTCTCGTGTACACAGCCATGCTGGACGACAGGTGTGTGTGTGTGCGTGTGTGTGTGTGTGTGTCCTGGGCTCTCGTGTACACAGCCATGCTGGACGACAGGTGTGTGTGTGTGCGTGTGTGTGTGTGTGTGTGTGTCCTGGGCTCTCGTGTACACCAGCCCTGCTGGACGACAGGTGTGTGCGTGTGTGTGCGCGCGCGTCCTCGCTCTCGCCGCCGCTCACTGCCGTGTGCCCACAGCTTCGAGCGGCTGCTGCTCCACGCCGTCTGCCAGTACATGGACCTCATCTCAGCCAGTGAGTGCCGGCCCCACGGTCAGCCAGGAAGCAACCCGGGAGGCGGGAAGCAGCCCGGGGTGGGCGCAGCTGCGGTGGAGGGTTGGCCGTGGACGCTGCCTTCACTGGCCAGAGTGCCCGGGTGCCAGCCCCTGCCGGATGAGCTGGGCACGCGGACAGACGGGCTCCGTCCACATCCCCCACGTGGGGGAGAGGGCCTGGGGGTGTCCAGGCCTGCCTTGGAAAGACCGTGCACCCTGGAAGTGAGACCAGCCTCACCTGTGTCCCTGGCCCTCCCCAGCCCTGTGGGGTGGTCTCAGGACAGGCCCCTGTGAGAGAGGCCTGGCAGGCCCTTGCCAGCCCCAGGTGCGCCTCGTGGTCCTGGCTCCCCACCTGTCTCCTGCTGGAGTTGGCAGACGGTTTCCATGGCAACCCTGAGGGCTCCCCTGCAGCTCCCTTTGTTCCCTGCCTGAGGGTGGAGGCGCTCGCTGGTGGCTGCTTGGCAGGGTCCAGCTGTGTCCAGGTCTTGGGGGCGGGGCCCTGGAGACAGGGGCGAGGGAGAAGGGCTCCCAGACCAAGACCAGCAGGGGGGCTGCTCAGACCTGGTGGGCCGGCTGTTCAGTTTGGCCAGGAGGGTGGCAACCCCCGGGGCCTTGGCACTATGAAGATGCCTCTCGTGCAGGCGGGGAGGCCGCCGGGAGGCTGGACACTCGGTGACGCACACGTGCGAGTGTCCACTTGGCCTTGAGCTCTGTGTGCTCCATCTGAGAGGTGGAGTTAGTGACAGCGAATGCAGAAATGGCCAGGTCAGAGCTCTCAGGGCAGTGCTTGTCCTAGCGAGTCGGACCCGGGGACCGTGGTCAGCCAGACCTGGAGCCCAGCGCGCAGCAGCCCATGGCTGTGCCATCCACGCCCCCATGCGCAGGGGCTGGAGCCCTTTAGTTCCCCCGCTTGTCCTGCCACAGGTGCGGACTTGGAGGGCAGGCGGCAGATGAAGGTCAGCAACCGGCACCTGCAGTTCCTGCCCCCGGGGCTGCTTCTGTCCGCCTACCTGGAGCAGCACAGCTGATGGAGGTCCCACAGTGCCCACCTGCCACCTCGCCCAGCGCCAAGACCTGATGCCTACCGTGGTTCACAGTCTACCCTCCAACTACTCTCCCCTTGGGTGGCCCTCTCACCTTGCCCTCACCGTCTCTCTCATACAGACGGACATCTGTCGCGGCTAGAGCCGCCCAAACTGTCCCAGCCCTGCAGTGGCCCGCCCCAGACTTGAACTGGGGTAGGGAGAGCTGACCTGGGCACTCACACGTTTCTTTGGTTGTTAGCTTTCTTGACCCAGTCTGGAGCTCAGATGAGATAGGAGGGGCTGGGGTTTTTAATCACTTTTAATGAATTGGGCATGATTTGTTGTAGATTTTTAAATTTCCTTTTTGGAGGAAAAAACAAACACACTTGTCCCAGGTGGTAAATTGTGGGCTTGGGCGCAGCCTTTGCTTGACTTTGCCTAGTTTTTAGCTCTTGGGTGGGGGGGTGGGAGTGTGGGGGGGTTCTCGGAGACCCTGGCCCTTGCCCCGGGAGTATTTTCTCTGTGTGTGTGTGTGTGTGTGTGTGCACGCGTGTGCACACCGTGTGCATGTTTGGGCCCTACAACCCAGGACACAAGCTTCATCTCAAGGGCTGGTTTGATGCTTCCTGAGTGCGTGTCATGCCTCGCCCCATGATCACCCTGCTTTTGTCCCCCCTTTGTACTGGGGATCCAGGACTTCCAGCCAGAAGCCTCTGTCCCTGGCTATCCCATCCCTCCCATGACTCAGTGACCTCTGCCCCAGCCTGGCTCTGGCCCAGTGGTCCCGAGTGTCCTCATGCTGGTGGACCCCAGCAGGCCCAGCCGCTGCCCTCCCGAGTGCCCGCGTGTGGCTAGTTGTGCTTGAGGGAAAGGGGCGTGTCCAATAAACCCTGGTGCTCTGGCTGTGGGCTGTGTGGTTTGCTTTGCGGTTCTGGTCAGGGAGGGCTTGGGCTTCACCCAGGCGCTGTGGTCAGACATGCTGCCAGGTGTTCTCTGGGCACCGCTAGCCATGAGCACTGCCACGCTGGCTGGCCTCAGGTGAGTCACCGTGTGAATGTCCTGCAGCTGCAGTGACGGAGCCCACAGGCCCCGGAGTGTCTCCTCCCTGGAGCCTGGGTCGAGTCAGGCGTGTGCTGGTGGCTGCTCCGGAGGCTGCCTCTCCCTGATCCCTGGCAAGCACACTGGCCACTGCGGTCTGACCTGCACCTCTGTAAGGACCCACTTCCAAGTCCAGTCTTGTAGTCGCCTGACGATGGCCGCTTGGAGCAAAGAAGCCGCGGGGAAGAAGTTTTGAGACGAACTGGAAACAAACAGCTCTTTATTCTGGCAACTTTTCTCCCTGGCTCTAACTACACCCCCGACACGCCGTCCACGCTCCTCTAACCTCCAAAATGGCGCAGACCTCCTCCCCAATCTCGCTCAAGTCCCTCGAGATCTCCGGCCAAGTCTCGCAAGATCCCGGGCCAAGTACGGAAGGCCCAATGCCCAAACATGTCCAAAGCCAAAGCCCGTAGTCCACCCGCAATTTAAGCCATCTCCCCAAACAGGGCTCCTACACAGTCTCACTGTGAGGTGGGGCTAGGACTTCCATGTGCCTTTTGGGGTGACCCAATTCAGCCTATCACAGCACTTAATGGTGCCTCGGTTTCCCTGTGTGAGAAACAGGTCAACAGATGAAATCGTGAGCTGGTCCCTGTGAGGGAGCCCAGCCTGCTCCTGTGGGGAAGACCTCTTGCCTCACTTGGCGGCTGCCCACCAGGGCTGTCTTGTTTCCATTTGTAATTTAGCATTTCCCCCAACTTCTTTTATTCTTTCTTTCTTTTTTGGTACCAGGGATGTAACTGAGGGGTGCTTTACCACTGAGCCACATCCCCAGTCCTTTTTATTATCTTGCGAAAGAAAGCATCTCACTAAGTTGGTGAGGATAGCCTGGAACTTGCCATCCTCCTACCTCAGCCTTTAGGAGGAGAGGGCCCCAAACCCCTCTCCATTTCTATTTTTTCCACCTCTTTGGGAGGGAATTTCAGACCTGAGGCTCCCCCCCCACCCCAAGCGCTTCAAAGGCCCTGGCCCCGGGGGTGGGGGCCATGTGCAACACCTCCTGGCCTCACTGGGGGAACTGGACCAGGCAGCGCCTGCTCTCTGGACCACAGTTCAGAGTGAGCTCTTGATTTTAGGCCGGTTGGACATTGCGGGAGGGGAGGCAGAGTTGGCCCAGGCCCGGGCTGTATCGCAGGGGCTGGGGGGCTGGTGGGTGCGGGCGGACGAAGGGAGGCAGCCAGCAGCTTGGGTGCCCTGGCGTGGTGATGACACCCCTGCGGTCCCGGGGAAGCTCGGCCCCTCGCTCGCCGTAACCTGGAGGCAGAAAGCAGGGACAGCCCTCTGGGAGCCTCAGTTTCCAGGCCTCAAGCCAAAAATATGGAACGCTTCACGAATTTGCGTGTCATCCTTGCGCAGGGGCCATGCTAATCTTCTCTGTATCGTTCCAATTTTAGTATATGTGCTGCCGAAGCGAGCACGGACAGTGGTTTGTCCATCGCGGTATTTATGGTGCAGATATCGAACAACTTTACGGTAAAGGTGAGTCCTCCTAAAAATTTCTAACGATTATTCTATCCTTTTAGTATATTACATCAAAAACAGAACAACCAAATGAAATTATTGTCCAGACCAGACAAAATATTCGCTTTTTACAACTAAATAAAATAATTTTCGGACTGAATTCAGCACAAGGCCTGCTAGGAATTGCTGAATGCAAATAACCCGGAAGCGGGGCGGAGCCGGAGCCGTCCCAGAAGTCTCCGCGAAGCGCTCCCGGGTGTGCGGAGCCGGCGGCGGGCGGCCGCGCGTTGCGCGAGGCGGGCGGCGCGGGAGCAGGTGGGCGCAGGCCGCGGGGGCCCGCGGGGTCAGAGGGCGGGCTGGAGGTAAAGGGAACCGGGTCCCTGGGCGGGCGCGGGAACTCCGGGCGCCGCGCGAGCGTGCTGGGCAGGCTCCGGGTCCGGGAGTCGAATGGAGTCGGGGGCAGGCCTGAGGGGCTCAAGGGTGCCTGGGCGGAGCTCGGAGCCAAGCGGCGGCGCGGGAGGAGAACGGGGCGCAGGTGATTCCGCCCTCCCGGCTTCGCGGTGGCGAGAGGAGGCCCCGCCGCCCCCCGCCCGTGCGGCCCCGCGTCAGCCCTTCCAGACACCCGCATCCTTGCCTACCCGCACCAGCCCAGTCACCGACCTGTCCAGGCTGCACCTTGGGCCTCCATGTGCCCCTGGACGGCCCCTGTGGGCCTGTTGAAACCTACATAGGTCACAGTCTCCTGTCACCACAAGGCCCAGGAGCAGCCGCCTGCTCTCCTGCCCTCATCCCTCAGGCTTGGTCCAGCCCCTGGGCCTTTGCCCCAGCTGCTCCTGCCAGCTGAACCCTCCTCCCTCTGGTACTGCCTCCCCAGGAGGCCGACCTGGTGTTGGAACCTGCGTCCTAACCCAGGTGCTGCTGCACACCTGTCCCTGTGGGGTGGGGGAGCTGAGGCAGAAGGATCACTAGAGCCCAGGTGTTTGAGACTAGCCTGGGCGGCACAGAGATCCTGTCTGAAGAAAGCCAGAATTATGCTCCCCAGTGCCCATCCTGAAGCCAAGTGCAGGAACTCGGCCATCTCATTCCCAGCGCCAGCTCAGTTGGTGTCCGTGGCAAGCCCGACCTTCTTTCTGCAGGAGCAGTGGCTGTCCTCTCCCAGCGGGCACGATGGACCTGGCCTACGTCTGTGAGTGGGAGAAGTGGCCCAAGAGCACCCACTGCCCGTCGGTGCCCCTGGCCTGTGCCTGGTCCTGCCGCAACCTCATTGCCTTCACCACGGACCTCCGGAGCGATGACCAGGGTGTGTCCCTGCCCGCCCACCCACACACTGTCACCCCCACTCCCAGCCCATTGCCTCCTCTCTCTGCCACCCAGGCCTGGTGGGGAGCCCCTCCCCTGCCCTGCTGTACTCTGCACTTGGGGTCCAGAGAACCCTGGTGTGGGGGCTGCCCTGCCCCATGAGTGGAAGGACCTGGCCTTGGGCTGGGGTCCCTGGAGGCTTGCAGGACACTCAGGCCCTGGCTTCCTGGGCTGGTGTCCTGACATGGCTGTGACAGCGCCTGAGGTACACGGTGACTGTGCCCCACTGTCTGTTGTTCTGGCCACGTGCTCTTGTGGGAGGGAGTCACAGAGGCATGGGGTCGGAGATGCCTGCTGTTAGCTCCCCTGGTTGTTTTCTTCCCATTCAATTCTCTGGGGCTTCGAACGGGTCCTCCACCCAGCCCCCAGGTCACAGGCCCCGGGGACTGGCCGATGGCTGGAGGATGCAGAGTTAGATGTGCCCACCCCCCTCTTGTCCTCAGACCTGACCCGCACGATCCACATCCTGGACACAGAACACCCCTGGGACGTGCACTCCATCAGCTCCGAGCACCGCGAGGCCATCACCTGCCTCGAGTGGGACCAGTCAGGTGAGAGCCGAGGAGGAGGCGCTGCTGGCCCGGCCCAGTTCCACAGCGGCCAGCTCTTCAGTCCCATTCTTCCCACGGGCTTCCGCGCCCCTGCTGTGGGTCCCAACTGCTGGCTCTGCTGCCCCCACCTCTGCACTGGCGGGCCCCTCCGAGCCTCTGCCCACTATGGAGGGCTCTGGACGCCCTGTCCCCACAGGCTCCCGGCTCCTCTCGGCTGATGCTGACGGGCAGATCAAGTGCTGGAGCATGGCGGACCACCTGGCCAACAGCTGGGAGAGCCGCCTGGGCAGCCTGGTGGAGGGAGACCCCATCGTGGCCCTGTCCTGGCTGCACAACGGCGTGAAGCTGGCACTGCACGTGGAGAAGGTGGGTGTCCCGCCCCAGTGAGCAGGCCCCTTGGACGCAGCCTGGTCCTCAGTGGCCACCTGTTAGCCAATGGCCGCTGTCCTCTCAGTGAGCCACCCACTTCCCTGATGGCCATGTCCTTAAAACCCAGCCCACCCTTGATCTTTGATCAGGAACATTCTAAACTTCTCCTGCATTCTGTGCTTCAGCCAGCCAGGAGCGAGGGCTGCTGGGGCAGGACATCCCAGTCATTCCCGGTTCCCTGCGTCTGTGCCAGCTGCCTCCTGGGGCTCTGGTGAGGAGGCCGGCCAGGGCCTGTGCTCTGCCTGCTCCTGAGTCTGTCCTGGCTGCAGCTGTGCAACCTCGGCTGGGCTTCCCCGAGCTCTTTGGCCTGTCTAGAGAGGTTTTGTTGATTGGGGCTGGGGCTTAGTGACAGAGCACTTGCCTGGCACTTGTGAGTCACTGGGTTCAATCCTCAGCACCACATAAAAATAAATAAGTAAAATAAGGGTATCATATCCATTAAAAAAAAAAAAAAAAAAGAAAGAAAAGTTTTGTTGAGACACAGTCCTCACGGTGCGTAATTCTCGTACATAAAGTTCGGGGATTTTTCTTTAATGTTCTCACGAAGTGCACCCACCCCCTCTAATTCCAGAACATTCTGCCTCCACAAGGTGACCCTGCCCCTCAAGCAGCCCCGTCCCTCCCCGGCCCTGCACCCACAAGTCCCTGCACCTGTGTCCGTCTCCAAACTCCGCTGTCACTGGAGCACTGTGGCCTTGTGTCTGGCTCTCACGTAGCACCAGGTCCTCAGGCCTAGCTGCGCTGCACCTGGGGCCATCCTCAGGCAGTCAGCTGCTTTAGTGTGTCCTGTAGGCAGATGGGCCACGGGCCTGGAGCCCCGCTGCACCCCGGCCCACAGTACCCAGAGCATACCACCCAGTGCAGATGGGGAGGCCCCTGGGTGCCCAGGGCTGTGGCCACACGTGGACTGGTTCTGCCCGATGACCTGTGAACTCTTCTTTCTTCCTTTTTTCCCCGCAGTACTGGGAATTGAACCCAGGGCCTTACACATCACAGGCAAGCCACTCTGCCACTGAGCCGCATCCTCAGCCCTTTTCAAAAAATTTATTTTATTTTGAGACAGGGTCTTGCTAAGTTACCCAGGTTGGCCTTGGGCTTGGGATCCTCCTGCCTCCACCTCCCAAGTGGCTGGGGTGGCAGGAAGTGCCACTGTGCCGGGCGCCCCACCTGTCTCTAGGTGAAGCTTTGCTGGCACACAGCCACACTTGTCTGTGGCCTCCTCCGCCCTACAGGGCAGCAAAAGCCTGGGGCTGCGGCAGGGACTGCCTGGCCCCTGGCCCTTCACAGAGAAAGCCATGCTGGGTGCTGTGTGGACGTTCACCTGTTTAATCCCCACGGTGGCTCTCCAAAGTAGACGTGTCATTGCTTCTGTCAGCAGAAGAGGAGGCTGAGGGTCAGAGAGCCCTATCACCACAGTGCTCCAGTGGCAAGGCAGCATTTGGGCTCAGGCTCAGGGTCCTTCTGCCACCTACCCAGAGGGGCTTGTCGGGTCAGGAAAGGCAGACCCCAGGGCTGATCAGGCCCTCGTCCCCCTCCCCTCAGTCAGGTGCCTCCAGCTTTGGTGAGAAGTTCTCCCGCGTCAAGTTCTCGCCATCACTCACGCTGTTTGGCGGCAAGCCCATGGAGGGCTGGATCGCAGTGACCGTCAGCGGCCTGGTCACCGTGTCCCTGCTCAAGCCCAGCGGGCAGGTGCTGACGTCCACCGAGAGCCTATGCCGGCCGGCTGCGCGGCCGTGTGGCCCTGGCTGACATTGCCTTCACGGGCGGCGGCAACATCGTGGTGGCCACGGCGGACGGCAGCAGCGCCTCGCCCGTGCAGTTCTACAAGGTGTGCGTGAGCGTGGTCAGCGAGAAGTGCCGCATCGACACGGAGATCCTGCCCTCGCTCTTCATGCGCTGCACCACGGACCTCAGCCGCAAGGACAAGTTCCCCGCCATCACCCACCTCAAGTTCCTGGCCCGTGACATGTCCGAGCAGGTGAGGGGCCTTGGCCTCACTCAGTGCCGACCTTCCCTCAGGGTCAAGTCAGGAGCCACCTGGGGCCTTCCTGCCCAGACCTAGGTGCAGCAGGCTGGGCCTCCTGAGGCCCAAGGACCGTGCTCGTCCCGTCCTTCAGGTCCCGGCCCCTCCTCTAGGCCCCAGGGAGAGTCCCGGCCCCTCCTCTAGCTCCCGAGGCCCAGGGAGAGTCCCGGCCCCTCCTCCAGCTCCCGAGGACATCAGTGCAGTGTCCTCCAGGCTCTCTGACTGTGGCCCTCCTGCCTCCTCTCAGGAGAACCCTGTGGTGACCCTGGGTGACCCCAGCTCAGGGACGAGGATGGTGTGTCTTCGATTTCCCAGGTCACCTGGATTCCCTGTGTACTCATGAGTCGTGGGCCCCAGATGTCTGGAAGCCCCTGTGGTCCCCTCATGCCCTCCCCAGGGAGGCCTTGTGCCTGCGGCCTCACTCCAGGACACAGGCCTGTGAGGTGCTGGGGCTGGGAGGGACACTCAGAAGGCCCGTCCCGTCCCCGTGCCTAACCCAGCCACACCCCAGGTGCTGCTGTGTGCGTCCAGCCCGACAAGCAGCCTCGTGGAGTGCTGGTCCTTGCGCAAGGAGGGGCTCCCCGTGAACAACATCTTCCAGCAGATCTCTCCCGCGGGTGAGTCTGGCCCGCCCAGCCCCAGCCCGTCCTCTCTCCACACCGCAGTGGGGCTTCCATCCTGGCCTCGGGAAGAGAACAGGCTGGGGCAGAGCCGTCCACCTTGCCTGCAGAGGCAGCGGGTGCTGGTCTTGGGAGGCGCGGTGCAGAGGTTTTGGGGCGGGGCTTGGGCAGGAACAGGCGCCCGGCAGATGAACACACACGGGCCCGTGGGCCACGGGAGACTGTCCCGAACGTCGTGGGATCTGGGCCCTTCTCGGGAGCCCTCCCAGTACACCCCCAGGGAGCCACCGCTGTCCACGCCAGTCCCTCCCGGTCAGCCCCAGGCTCCAGGCCACCTGCCCTGGAGGGAGATGTGTTCCCACTGGACTAGTGGGCCCTGCAGCGTTCCGCCTCGAGCTGCTGAGCAGAAGCCCCTAAGGAAGCCACCCCGGCCCGCCGGTCTTCAGGGTGGCCACATAACTGCTTGCCGTGGTGGTGTCTGCAGGCGCAGGCAGCCTGGGCACTTGGGCAGTGGCTGGCACCACACTGCCTGGCCTCTGCCGGAGCTCAGCTGGCCCTGCCCCTCTCCTGCCCCTTGTCCTTCAAGCATCCTGTGGGGCACGTGCAGCCAGGGCCAGACACACTGATGGCCACGCAGCCCAGTGACCTGGGGGCCCTGGACGCAGGAGGACTGGGTCCCCTTGTGCAGCCTTTCTGGTCTCCTGCCCTCTCCCTGAGTCTGGCCAGCGGCCATCCTGGGCTCCTCTCTTCTCCAAGCCCCGTGCCTCCTGTCCCTGAGGTGCTGCCCTGGAGGGGTGGGCTCTATGGCATGTCCTGGTCCCACGATGGCGAGGAGCAGGAGACGCCGCTCAGCTGGTCTGTGCCCAGCTCTGGGGTGGTGTTCGGCTTCTTCGCTGTGTCCGTCCTATCTGGGGACAGGAGCGTGTCCCCACCGCCACCTCGTTTCTCCCGTGCAGTCCCAGAACTGCATCCTGTGGGCAGGCCCGGGGAGGGTGCTGCGGCCAGCCCCAGCCTCTGCCTCCGTCTCACCTTCCTCTCCCGCCCTCCCCGCCCCAAACGCTCCAGTTGGTGACAAACAACCCATGATCCTCAAGTGGCGGATCCTGTCGGCCACCAACGACCTGGACCGTGTGTCGGCCGTGGCACTGCCCAAGCTGCCCATCTCTCTCACCAACACTGACCTCAAGGTGGCCAGCGACACCCAGTTCTACCCCGGCCTCGGTATGCTGACCTGGAGGCCCCGGTCGGGTGGCAGGGTCTGAGCGCTCAGTGGCCTGGAGGCCCTGGCCAAGCCTGCACCTCTGGGTGTTTAGACGGCCGCTGCTGACCATCAGCCCATGGGAGGGTGTCATGGGCACACGCCTGTGGCCCTGCCCACCACTGGTCGGGCTCACTGCCCGCAGGAGCCCGTGTGCTCAGCCCGAGTGCAGAGCTGTCCGCCAGCTCCCACTGTCCTCCAGCTTGCTGGAGAGAACAACACTCGCCACCATCTGCGCTGGTCGCTGGGTCTGGTGGCCACGCCAGTCGTTCAGTGACGTGGGAGGTTGAGCAGGAGCATGGCAAGTTCAAGGCCATCCTGTGCAGTTTGTCTCAAGATAAATGGTGTGCAGACCCCTGGTTTAATCCCCAGTTCCAAAGCCAACCTCTTCTTTGCTCTTTCGGCCTTTATTTGGAACTGGAAGTGCAGGTGCAGTCTCATTTTCCAGCTGTGCCACCTCCCGGACCTGTTGCCGGCTGAGGGCAATGGGTGTGGAGCCGCCAGCCCTCCTGACCCCGGGACCAGTACTGGCTGTGGGCAGACCTCTGGTTTCCCTGAGATAGCTGCGGGGAGACCCAGCCTGCCTCCACTGGGGACGCTCACTCGGGGGCTCCGCAGGCCTCCACGAGGCTCCGTGTCTGGTTCCTGCAGGTCCAGGGTCTCCCAGTCCCATCCAGTAGAGGCCTCCTGCCTCCTCCCCTGGAGGGCGCTGGCAGCCCACGCCCGCCCAGACACAGCCTGGCGTGGGGCCTCGGGGCTCAAGGCCCAAGCCCTGGCTCGGGATTCAGTGGTGAGGTGCAGGGAGAGCAGCAGCTCTCAGCCCAGTTCCTGGCTCCCAGCTCCGTGCACCTGACACCACCTGTGTCCCCAGGGCTGGCCTTGGCCTTCCACGACGGCAGTGTCCACATTGTGCACCGCCTCTCGCTGCAGACCATGGTGGTCTTCTACAGCTCCGCGGCCCCGCGCTCTGTGGACGAGCCCGCCATCAAGCGCCCTCGCACCACGGGCCCCGCGGTGCACTTCAAGGCCATGCAGCTGTCCTGGACTTCTCTGGCCCTCGTGGGCATCGACAACCACGGGAAGGTGAGTGCCCTTGGGACGCCGGCAGAGCTGGGGACATGATGACCATAGCACCAGGGCTCCTGCCCCCGCGGGAGGGACACAGGTGTGGGTCCCTCGCCGTCCTCACCATCGCCGTTGAGTCCTTTAGCCTCCAGCCTGCGCTGCCCTGTCCATCAGGTGACCTGGAAAAGGGCGCCAGCCTGGTACCAGCATGTAGTAGGTGCCCAGGGAGCTGGAGCTGTCAGACTGCCTGTCCCGAGGCCTCGGGGCCCGGTGGTGTTCCCCGAGCCTGGCAGGCATCCAGCCCCCACCCCAGGAGGCCTGGGGCCTCCTGGACATGAGCTGTGCCAGAGCCTCAGTGGCCTCAGGGAGAGCCTGCCTGGCCAGCCCGTGGGCCGGAGGGCTCCTCTGTGGGGCGTCCAGGGCGGGGGCCGCGCCTCTCCTCCCCCGCAGCCCCAGCCTGGAAGGCGCCAACCCTTCCTGTCCCCTCCTGTCTCTGGCAGCTCAGCATGCTGCGCATCTCGCCCTCCATGGGCCACGCGCTGGAGGTGAGCCTGGCGCTGCGGCACCTGCTCTTCCTGCTGGAGTACTGCATGGTGACCGGCTACGACTGGTGGGACATCCTGCTGCACGTGCAGCCCAGCATGGTGCAGAGCCTGGTGGAGAGGCTGCACGAGGAGTACACGCGCCAGAGCGCCGCGCTGCAGCAGGTGGGCCTGCGGCTGGGCTTGCGGGGCGGTGGGGGGGGCCTCACCTGGGGCGGGTGAGGTGGGGGGGGCCTCACCTGGGGCGGGTGAGGTGGGGAGGGCCTCACCTGGGGCGGGTGAGGTGGGGAGGGCCTCACCTGGGGCGGGTGAGGTGGGGGGGCCTCACCTGGGGGGGGTGAGGTGGGGAGGGCCTCACCTGGGGCGGGTGAGTGTGGGGGGGGCCTCACCTGGGGCGGGTGAGGTGGGGGGGGGAGGGCTCACCTGGGGCAGGTGAGGTGGGGGCCTCACCTGGGGCAGTGAGTGGGGGGCCTCACCTGGGGCGGGTGAGGTGGGGAGGGCCTCACCTGGGGCGGGTGAGGTGGGGAGGGCCTCACCTGGGGCGGGTGAGGTGGGGAGGGCCTCACCTGGGGCGGGTGAGGTGGGGAGGGCCTCACCTGGGGCGGGGTGGGGGGGAGGGCCTCACCTGGGGCAGGTGAGGTGGGGAGGGCCTCACCTGGGGCAGGTGAGGGTGGGGGGCCTCACCTGGGGCGTGAGTGAGGTGGGGTGAGGTGGGGGGCCTCACCTGGGGCAGTGAGTGGGGGGCCGTCACCTGGGGCAGTGAGTGGGGGGCCTCACCTGGGGCGGGTGAGGTGGGGAGGGCCTCACCTGGGGCGGGTGAGGTGGGGGGGCCTCACCTGGGGCGGGTGAGGTGGGGGGCCTCACCTGGGGCAGTGAGTGGGGGGGCCTCACCTGGGGCAGGTGAGGTGGGGAGGGGGGCCTCACCTGGGGCAGGTGAGGTGGGGAGGGCCTCACCTGGGGCAGGTGAGGTGGGGGGGGCCTCACCTGGGGCGGGTGAGGTGGGGGGGCCTCACCTGGGGCGGGGAGTGGGGGCCTCAGGTGAGGGGGGGGGGGCCTCACCTGGGGCGGGGTGAGGTGGGAGGGGCCTCACCTGGGGGCGGGTGAGTGGGGGGCCTCACCTGGGGCGGGTGAGGTGGGGAGGGCCTCACCTGGGGCGGGTGAGGTGGGGAGGGCCTCACCTGGGGTAGGAGTGGGGGGCCTCACCTGGGGCAGGGTGAGGTGGGGGGCCTCACCTGGGCAGCAGTGAGGTGGGGGGCCTCACCTGGGGCAGTGGGGGGGGCCTCACCTGGGGAGGTGAGGTGGGGAGGGCCTCACCTGGGACAGTGAATGGGGGGCCTCACCTGGGGCAGGTGAGGTGGGGAGGGCCTCACCTGGGGCAGTGAGTGGGCGGCCTCACCTGGGGCACTGAGGCTGTGTGTGCAGGCAGGCAGGTGAGGTGCTGTAGGTAAGGTGCTGTAGGGATATTGGGGCCTGCACTTGGGAAAAGCTCTTTGGCCCTCCTCCTTAGTTTTGGGGCTTTTCCTGGTGGTCAGACCCAGGGCCTTGGCTCTACCTGAGCCACACCCCACCCCTTCACGAGTTTCCTGTGGAAATGAAGCACTGCAGGTGGGACTTGAGCCTTCTCGGACCTCCTTCTGATACTGCTAGCAGCAGGGGTCTTCCAGGACCTCCCCCAGAACTCACCAGGTCCATGGTGGCAGCCTCAGACACAGCATAGGAGAGCAGGGAAGCTTGGAGCAGGAGGCCCCGGTCTCACCAGAACACTTGGGGGCAGCGGGGCAAGTCAGTCTTGTTGTGCGGGAGACCTTGGGTTCCATCCCCAGCACTGAGAAACACTTCCTGGTCTTCTCTAGCCTAGTGACAACCAGGGCAGGTACAGCAGGCTCCCACTCGCAGCAGGGACCTGGTGGGAAGCAAGTCGGGGTGTCTTGGAGGCTGGGGCTGGAGGGGAGCCTGTGCCTAGCACACACAAGCCCTGGATTCCATCCCAGCCCCAAACAGAGGAGGAAGCGGGACCGCAGCCAGGCGTGGGTGGCAGAAGACTAGCCAGCACTGAGCACTCGCTCCCCGGCATGCCCAGCGATTGGACACCTCAACTCTGCCTGTCCCACCTGGGTCTTCTCCTTGCCCCTGGTTCTCTCCTGTTGAGCAGTGACCCTGGCTCCACCCACCTGTTGCCAGGACCATGCCCCATCATGACCACAGCTGTCCCTGGCGTCACTGAGTGCCCACTGGGGACAGGACCCCCAGGCCAACCCAGGAGGCAGGTCCTCTTACTGTTCAGTTGGCCACGAGGAGAGTGAGGCCCAGAGAGGCTAAGCAGCTTGCCCACCGAGTAGGCAAGCCGAGGTGCTAGTCCTGCCCGCTGGCTTGCTCTGGGGAGTGTCCACCCCAGGCCCAGGGGGGCCCCTGCCCACCGGCCCTCCCACGCACGTCCCCAGGTGCTCTCCACCCGGATCCTGGCCATGAAGGCCTCGCTCTGCAGGCTCTCACCGTGCACGGTGACGCGTGTGTGCGACTACCACACGAAGCTCTTCCTGATGGCCATCAGCTCCACCCTCAAGTCCCTGCTGTGCCCACATTTCCTCAACACCCCGGACAAGAGCCCTGGCGACCGCCTGACCGAAATCTGCGCCAAGATCACCGACGTTGGTGGGTGAGGCCGGGGCCGGGGCCAGGGCCGGGGCTTGTTTCCTTTCCCGTTGGTAACGTCATTCAGGTCTCGTAGAAAGTCTGGACCAAACCCAGTGACAGGTTCTTGCAGAGGCACGGCCGAACCTCACCCGTCACAAACATGCTTGTGTGTGCATTGCTGGGAGGAAAGCCAGGAGGGCTCGCCACTCCAGCCTTTGTTATTTTCACTTTTTTGAGACAGTCTTGCTAAGTTGCTGAAGCTAGCCTTGAACTTGAGATCCTCCTGCCTCAGCCTCCTGTGTTGCTGGGATGACAGGTCTGTGCCACCGTGCCCAGCTAACATTCACCTTCTAAAACTCCAGGCTCTCAGGCCAGGGCTGGGCTCAGCGGGACTCAGCAGGAGATCCTGGCGCACAAGGCCCTGGATTCCATGTCCAGGACTGCCCCAGAGAGTTAGGCTTCTGACTTATCACTGAGTACACAGTGTGTGGCCATGTGGCTCTCAGAGGAAGTGGGAACTGCCTAGAAGAACAGTTCCCCATCACCCCCCGTGGCACATCAGGGACACCACCCAGCAGAAAAGGGGCTGGCATGATGAGGTGGCACAGAGGTGTGACCAACTGCCCCAGCAGCCTGTCTCCCTGGCCTCCCTGGGGGGCACTGTCTCCTGCACCCTACCCTTCCACATGCAACACCCACGCCTGGCCTCTGCATTCAGACCTTTTTCTGTGTGAGTGGCACCCCCAGAGCCCCCGTGCACACACCAGCTCCCAGGTGCCAATGCATCACACAAGAAACTCGCACTACAGATGTGGTGGGAAATGGAAAAGAGGCTTCTCCTCCTGGTATTGTCATTGTTATTGATACCAGGGACTGAACCCAGGGATGCTTAGCCACAGAGCCACATCCGAGCCCTTTCTATTTTATATTTAGAGACTATCTTGCTAAGTTGCTGAGGCTGGCCTTGAACTTTTTGATCCTCCTGCCTTAGTCTCCTGAGTCACTGGGATGACGGGTGTGGCCACCATGCCTGCTCCTGGTGTTATTTTTATAGCACCTTGTGCTGTTTAATGGTCTCTCTGCAGGGGCACAGTAGGTTAGCCAGCAGTCACCTGCTGTTGTCGCACAGAGTGGCCCTGATTGCCCTGGTCTGCTCTGGGCCACAGTCCTTCCTGATGGAGAGAGTCATGCACGTTTGTGACTGTTGTATAGGACCTCCCTAGGGCCCACCTGAGAAACATCTATGGGGTGGGGTGGGCACCGCTGACCAAGTGGATGCCACCCTTGCTGGTGGCCCTCAGCCTGAGCCAGGACAGATGTTCCCCACAGGGCCAGGTCTGCATTCACAGTGTCCCTAGGGTGTGGAGGCATGGAGGCCAAGAGCAGCTGAGAGGCAGCCCAAGTGGGCAGGGGCTGGCGCTGGCTCCTCTCGAGACCCGTCCTCGAAGCCCATGCTGTGCTGCCTGCGTGTCTGTGTTGGCATGGGCTCCTACCAGGGCCAGAGCAGGGGGGGTGCTGGGTCTGCGGGACGCAGGGCCTGGGTGCAAGGCAGAGGTAGCAAAGCGTGCACACATGAGGACCTGGCCCTGACTTCGCCCCTTTTCAGACATCGACAAGGTCATGATCAACCTCAAGACAGAGGAATTTGTCCTGGACATGAACACACTGCAGGCGCTGCAGCAGCTTCTGCAGTGGGTGGGCGACTTCGTGCTTTATCTCCTGGCTAGCCTGCCCAACCAGGTATGTCCAGGCCAGTGCCCAACTCCAGGCCCTACTGTTGCCCTCTAAGCCCCACCTCCAGGTCACCTCTTCCACTCCCCTCCTTCCCTCCAAGCCCCGCCTCCACTCCAGCCCCGCCTCTGCCTCCCCTCCAAGCCCCGCCTCCACCCCAGCCCCGCCTCTGCCTCCCCTCCAAGCCCCGCCTCCCACCCCAGCCCCACCTCTGCCTCCCCCCCTCCAAGACGCACCTTCCCTCCTCCAAGCTCCGCCTCCACCCCAGCCCCGCCTAGGCCTCCCTCCTCCAAGCCCCGCCTCCACCCCAGCCCCGCCTCCCCTCCCCTCCTCAAGCCCCGCCTCCACCCCAGCCCCACCTCTGCCTCCCCTCCTCCAAGCCCGCCTCCACCCCAGCCCCGCCTCTGCCTCCCCTCCTCCAAGCCCCGCCTCCACCCCAGCCCCGCCTCTGCCTCCCCTCCTCCAAGCCCCACCTCCACCCCAGCCCCAGCCACACCTAGGCCTCCCCTCCTCCAAGCCCCGCCTCCACCCCAGCTACGCCTCCAGCCCCAGCCTCGCCTAGGCCCCCCCTTCCTCCACTCCTCCAAGCCCTGCCTCCCCTCTTTCAGCCCCCCCCACTCCAGCTTCTCCCAGTGTGATTTCTTCTCTTTGCTCCTCCCAGTCTTCTCACCCACGCTCACCCTGATCTTAACTCCTGGTGGTCCTTGGTCTCCAGGTCAACCTAGGCCCTAGATAGTCACATGCAGCTCCTCCACTGTAGACATCTGGCTGGGGCTCTGCCCTCACCGGAGGGGAGCACGGGCGGGAGGCCTGCACTGCCCCTGGGGTGCATAGTCACCCACAGGTTGGGGAGCCTGCCTTCCCCTCCCCAGCAAGGCGTCAGGCTCTGCAGGAACCCCAGACCTGGCTCCTCTGTGGGGTCTGCCTCCTTGGGGCTCCTGCTCAGCACAGTGGGCATGGGGCTGGTTGCTCTCGGGGTGGTGTCCTGGGCCCTCTAGGGCACTGAGCAGCCTCACCTGCTCTAGTCTCTAGCCATGCTGCCCAGGGACCTCAGGTGATGATAGCAGCACGCTGCTGACCCTCTGCCCCACTGCCTCCTGGGGCTGCGCAGGTCTGGTGCTCACAACCCAGTACCTCTGTCCGGCAGGGCTCCCCACTGCGGCCAGGCCACAGCTTCCTGCGGGATGGCACCTCACTGGGCATGCTGCGGGAGCTGATGGTGGTCATCCGCATCTGGGGCCTGCTGAAGCCCAGCTGCCTGCCCGTGTACACAGCCACCTCAGACACCCAGGACAGCATGTCCCTGCTCTTCCGCCTGCTCACCAAGCTCTGGATCTGTTGTGAGCCCCCATCTCCTAGTCCTGTTCCCCCACAAGTGCAAACCCTGGTTGAGGTGCTCTGCCAGAGCGTGCGCTCCTGTGGGCAGAGGGTGCTTCAGGTGCTGCAGTGGCCAGGCCCAGCCGGGGGGTCCTTGGTGCCAGCCGCCAGGTGGCTGTGCTATCTCTTGCCCCAGGAGGGCACTGCTGCCTGCAGAGTAGTCCTTGAGAGGGTGCCTGGCACTGCTGCCCACAGAGGAGGGGAGTGAGGCCGAGGCGAGTGAGGCCAGGGCGAGAAGGAGCTTCCCAGGTCACCCTTTGGGTCCCCTGGGCCCTATGGGCCCGAGGAGGCTGTGTGCCCACCGGCCCCTGAGACCACTTCCCCACAGGCCGAGACGAGGGCCCTTCGAGCGAGCCAGACGAGGCACTGGTGGACGAGTGCTGCCTGCTGCCCAGCCAGCTGCTGGTCCCCAGCCTGGACTGGCTGCCCATCAGTGACGGTCTGGTCAGCCGCCTGCAGCCCAAGCAACCCCTGCGCCTGTATTTCGGCAGGGCACCCACGCTGCCAGGCAGTGCCACGGCCTTGCAGCTAGACGGCCTCGCCAGGTGAGTACCAGCTCTGCCCGCCACTCCAAGGGGCATCCCAGCCTGGTTACGCCCTCGCACCCTTCCTCGGCTTGTGATCACGCTGCATTGGGGCACCTCCCTGGCTGGCCTCGGGTGTGTGGGGTCCAGCACAGTGGCACCCAGGGGCCTCTTGACCCTGTAAGTAGGCCAGGGGACCAAGCCTCAGGTCGCTTGGTGGGGACCAGGACCACTCAGAGGCCCCACTCGAGCCCTGGCCCCGAGGAAGCAGTGGCGGCACCTGAGCAGGCAGTGCTGGGGCTGAGCAGCACGCGGGCAGGGCGGCTCCTGGTGCCGGGCCAGGCGCGACAGGGCACAGCTGCACCGGCACCATGGGCAGCCCGAGCACGCCGGCGGTGCTGTGGGTCCCTGTCCGTCGTCTTGCCTGGAGACTGACCCTCCTCCTCTCTTCGGAGGCAATGAGATCTTTTTTTTTTTTTTTTTTCCCCATCATTAAAAATACATAGATATAGAAACAAAGCAAAGCCCAGGGCACGACAGGGGAGGTGACACTGCAGCCACCTCAGGAAGCTGCCAGGCTTGGCCAGCCCTGCCCTCCTGGTGGTGCTCTGGCTTTGGGTTTCGGGGAAGGCGAGGGCGGGGCTGTGAGGGGCGGGCGGCCACGGCAGTGGGCAGGGCCCTCGCAGCCCCCTGGAGCTCCCTTCTAGAGAATCCAGCCGGGCTCCTGCTGAAGGACGGTGGCCTCTCTGGCCTGTGGGCACAGCCTTGGGGTGGTGGCCGTCACCACTTCTTCGCCCGTGTCCTTATGTTCCTGTGTCCTCGTTCTCAGGGAGGCCACGGCACTCCGCCCGTGTCATGCCAGCTGGGGCAGGGCCACCCATTCGGGGAAGGCCACGGGCTGCTGGCCTGACTCCTGTGCTCCAGGCACTCGGCCACTGGCAGAAGCTGGTGTCCCAGGGTTGGTGCTGATGGCAGGAGGAGGCCCACTGTCCACCTGTGGACTGACCCTCCTGCCCAGCCTGGCCCTGTGTCCTGGCCCTCATGCCCCCTCCTGTCCCCAGAGCACCAGGCCAGCCCAAGATGGACCATCTGCGGCGGCTGCACCTGGGCGCCTACCCCACAGAGGAGTGCAAGGCCTGCACCAGGTGAGCGCCAGCGTCGTCCCGCCTCCCCCTGGGCTGCTGAGGCCTGGCCGCGGCCTCCAGGTCCTCCTGGCCGGGGTGGCGAGGCGCTCAGCACGGCCATGCCACCAGACGACCAGAAAGCAGGCCAGAGTGGCTCTGGGACCCTCGGGGTCACCGTGGGCATGGAGCCGGGACCCGGGACCCGGGAGGGCCGGGGGGCGGGCGGGCACCCTGTGAGCCGGGCCTGTGCTCGCCCCAGGTGTGGCTGTGTCACGATGCTCAGGTCACCCAACAAGTCCACGGCCGTCAAGCAGTGGGAGCAGCGCTGGATCAAGAACTGCCTGTGCGGGGGGCTCTGGCGGCGGGTGCCCCTGAGCTGCCCTGAGCTGCCGGGCCCCTGTCTGTTGGCGGGCCCCTGTCGGCGGGCCCCTGTCGGCGGGCCCCTGTTGGCGGGCCCCTCGGGCATCAGGCCTTGACTTCTGGGGCAACCCACTCCCACCCTCTGCAGCCAGCACCCCAGTGCCCGCGGCCTGCCCAAAGCCTGGTGGGCTGCAGGCACTGTGCTGCGGACTTGCTGGCCACTGGCCAGCTGCTGCAGGCCACGCTGCTGCCTTGGTTTCCCTCCTTTTCCTTGGAGGCCGTTCCCAGTAGGAGTGGAGACAGGGCTGAGCCGGGCCTTCTGTCCCCAGGCCTGGGCCTGGGTTGTCACTGTGGGCCTGCACCACACTGGACCATCTTACTTGCCCTGCCCTGAGGTCCGCCAGCACTTAGGGGGCACCCACGTGGACACACACCAGGCCTGGCATCTGTGTTGGCCAGAGGAGGCAGAGTGCAGAGGGAAGGCCTGGAGCCTCTCTGTCTGCGAATCCTGTGCCCTTGCTCTGCCCGTCCCTGTCCCCAGCCCTCCCCCGCACCGGCTCAGCCCAAGGCCCTGGTTCCCAGTAGCTCTTCCTGGGCCCCAGGGGTCCGCCGTCTGCCAGCAAGCACTCTGCCTGTGCTGTGTGGCTCTGCTCGGCTCCCCGCAGCCTCCAGGCGAGGCCCTCCAGCCGCCGGCCTGCCTGCTGAGTGATAATTGGTTTGCTTGTTTTCTTCTGGAAGGCTCTGGGAGGGCGGGCAGGGCCGCCACCCCACAGCGGCCAGCTCAGCATGACTGTCTGCACTTGATCCTGGCCTGCCCCTCACCTGGCGGGCTCCTGAGGGGCCTGCTGCTAGGCAACCTGTGGCTGCAGGGCCAGGCACCCTGTCCCTCTGCTGCACTGGGCGGGAATAGGCAGCAGGCCCCGTCCACCCCTGCCTCCACCAAGTGAAATGGACAGCCCCTGGGTCAAGGTGCAGCCTAGGACAGGCAACAGGGCCAGGGCCACTGCCCAATGGACAGAGTCCACAGATGACCTGCGCCTGGGTGGCCCTTCCACAGGGCCTCCCCCCCCCTCCCTCAGCAGGAAACTGCCCTGGCCTGGGCTGCTGAGCCCACTCTGGGCCGCAGAGCAGACACCCGCAGGGGTCACACACAGGTCCCTGCAGAGGCCTGGATGCAGTGGGCAGGGCATGCGTGGGCCACCGGCCATTCCTGGCTCTTCCCCAACCCAGTCAGGAGCCTTGAGCCCAGGAAAGTTGAAGTCCCTGGGTAGACAGCTGCACTGTTCCTTAAGTCCTGTGTCAGGCCTGACTGTCTGGTCACCTGGGCCAGCGGGGCAAGGAGGTGAGGTGGGCGGGCACTGTGGGGCCTGACCCCTAGGGCTTTCTGGAACGTTCTGTGAGCTAAGTCCCAGTGCACATTCTCCAGAGCCCACTGTGGCTCACCGATGGCAGGGTGGGACTGGGGTGCTGGGAGTCTGGAGCTGCACGGCCGGCCCCTCTAGACTGGTGTGATTCAGGCCAGTGTGGGCACCGCTGGCCCTGGGAAACGGCTTGTTGCAGCTGCGCCAGGTTCGAGGATGCTCCCTCACTGGGCCTAGGAGTCTGGATTACCAGAGCCGCCTCACTGCCAGGGAGGAGAGGCGGGGTCTGGAGGCCCCTGAGCCCCAGGGCCATGCCGGCTCAGAAGCCCCCTCCTGTAGGACCTCCCACATCACCCTGCCCCGTGTCCACTCATCAGCTCAGCTCAGGCACCAGCACCACCAGGTATGAGGGAGTCCAGGAGAAGTGAATTTCAGACCACGGCCCCCTTAGCATGTGTCCAGAAGGGCTGTAGGGCTGGTCCACGTTGTAACAGGTGTTTGTCTTCCCGGGTTCCCTTAGGCTGGGCAGCTTCCTGGGGGCGGGGAGACCTAGTGCTGCCTGCCCCGCCCCAAGCTGGGTCGTCTGTGCTGGACAGCTTCCTGCCGCCTGCTAATGGACATGCAACACGGTGGAAGATCTGCCAAGTTCAGGAGCAGGCCTGGACCTCAGCTGTGTCTGGCCCCTATCCCAGGGCTGGCACACAGTAGGTGCTCAACAAGTACTTGTGTATGGATATGATTCTGGGGTGAACGTGCCATAGAACCAGGAAGCCCAGACACAGCTTCCAATATTCTCTCCCCATTCCCAGTGAGGCCTGGGACCTCCCTCAGACCCTCGGTGGTCTTTTCAACAAAAGGGAGACCATATAATCTTCCTTTTGTGTGTCAAGCTTGCTGCTGCGGGCCTGAGTTCTGTCTTGTCACTTTCCTGTTGCCTAGAGGTGCAGGTTGTGTCGAGCTGCGAGCTATACAGGCCCCAGCAGGTGGGGCTGCTCTAGACACCCCAACTTCCTCATCATGCGGCCCTGCAGCATCCCACTCAGGCTTCAAGGCCATGCCTTGCCCTGGAGCTTGTGACCCTCTGGGCCTGTTTCTCGTTTGGGACCCGCAGGTCGTGAGGCGACAACTGTAGAGGCTTCTGAGTAACTACCACATAACTGGCCTACACGTTTGGCTGGACAGCAGAGGGTGGGCCGCATGTGAGCTGGTCAGAGAGGGGGGCTCCACGTCCCGCCTTCCCGGGAGGGGCGAGAGCGCCGCCGTGCGGCCGGTGACGGAACAACACCAGGCGGTTTCCGTGTTGAAAGAGCCTCGGGGATCTGGAGGCGCCCCTTGGAGTCTCCCATACAGCAGGTGCTCAATAAAGATGCTGGACAGGGCTGGGGTTGTGGCTCAGCGTTAGAGCGCTCGCCTAACAAGTGCGCGGCCGGGGTTCAATCTCAGCACCACGTAAAAATAAAGGCATTGTGTACGACTAATAAATAAATATTTAAAAAAGGATGCTGGACACAGGAATGAACGCCTTTATTAGCTCCTCGTGCCAGGCGCCGTAGGTCCCGCTCAGGCCTCCGCGCCCTCCGCCAGCACGCCGTCGATCCAGGCAGCGTAGCTCGCCACGCGCGTGTAGATGCCCGGCTTCCTGCGGTTGCCGCACACGCGCGCGCGCCCGAGGTGACCACGCCCTCGACCACGCCCCGGCACACCAGCGGGCCTCCGGAGTCGCCCTGCGGGGCGGGCGCAGCCGTGAGTGCGGTGGGCCCGCCCGCAGGCCGCACCCCGCTCCCCCTCGGCCGTCCCTCCCTCCCGGTGCGCCCTCCAGCCCCGCGCCTCTCTCCTGCCGCCCTCCGCGCGCACCCTGCAGCTGTCGCGGCGGTTGCTCTCTGCGCACATGAGGCGCGGGGGGTGATGGCGCCGTCATGGTACGTGCGCAGGTTGCAGGTGGCGCGGTCCAGAACCGGCAAGAGCACGTGCTGCAGGCGGTCGGGCCGGCGGCCTGCGTGACTGACCACGCCCCAGCCGGCCACGTCGCAGAGTGTGCCGGGCGCCACGTCGCGGTCCTCGCGCTGCAGGGGCCAGGGGCCGTACGGCCGGGCCCAACGCCGCCTTCTCGGACAGCTGGGAGGGGCAGAGGTGGGCGTCAGTGCCGCGCGGGCCTGAAGCAAGAGGCTGCGGCTAATCCGCGATGGGGGGCGGGGTCTCGGCGCCACCGGAGAGGTGACGGGGGCGGGGGTGGGTCAGCGCAGCGGGAGACTGGCTGGCCTCCGCCCACCTGCAGCAGGAGGAGGTCGTGGTCGATGGTGTCCGGCCGGCTCTCGGGGTGGGGCACCGCTCGGCGCACGTCGTAGAGGCGCTTGGAGGGCTCGGGCTGGGACAGGGAGTGCGCGCCCAGGAGCACCTGCACCTTCGCGTCGGGCCTGGGGGCGCGCGGGGCGCGGTCAGTGCCGCGCGGCCGCCGCTCCCGGCCCCGCCGCACGCCCGCCCCGGCCCGCGGGCGTGGCCGCTCACGCGTCGTCCAGGCAGTGCGCGGCGCTCAGCACCCCACTGCTCGGCCACCAGGACGCCGCCGCACAGGTGTCTGCCGTCCACTTGCACCGACGCCATGTAGGGCCGCGCGTGCGCCTCGGCCTCCCGGCCGCCCAGGATCCGCCCGCGGGGCTGCGCCGCTGTGGGCGGGAGCGCGTGAGGACAGCGCCCCGAGAGGCCCAGCCTCCGCCGCCCGCACCCCGGCCGCCCCGGCGGGCTCCCGGGAATGCCGTGACAGAGCCGTAGGGAGGGGGCATGGGCAGCTTCCCGCCCCACGCCCTGGGCCCCAGGGCTTCGAATCAGCCTGAGAAAGGGAGCCGCGGCCTGTGCCCCTGCGGCCAGCCTCACTGAGGAGGCCCGGAGCAGACCCAGTGCTCGGCAAGTCCCTGGCGTTCGGAGCCCCGCCCCAGGGCTCTCCCCCGGGCCTGGTGGGCTCCCCCGCGGGCGGCTGGGCGCACCCCCAGGTCCACTCACCACACACTGCCGCCCCCAGAAGGACCAGAGCCGCCAGGCGCGCAGAGCCGGGCATGGTGGCACCGCTGTGGCCTGGACACTGACCCAGGCAGGGTCCCTGGGCCCTTTTATGAGGGCCAAGGCGGGAGCCGGCCATCTGCCAGCTGGGGAAAGGGAACGTGCCCTCTGGACCCTCACCCCAACACCCAGGGCACGCAGCCTTGCTGACTGCTGGGGGCGGCCCCTCGGGCAGGCGAGCAGGAGAAAGAGAGGAGGGGTGGACCCTCCGCCCCTGTCCCCTTGACCTCTGACCCGCGCCCTTCCCGCCCCACATTTCACAATAGCATCTGGAGCTGTGGTTTGTAAACAGCCGCTTCATCTTTCCAACCCTCCCTTTCCTTCCTCTCCCCAACTTGTCCAAACCCTCCCTTTCCTTCCTCTCCAACTTGGAGAGAAGGTCGGGTGGTGGGGGTGGAAGTCACCCAACAGTCCAGTCCCCACCCCTGTGGCCTTGGGGCCTGAAACCCAACAAGTGAACTATTAGAAGGTGACCCGGGGCAGGGGATGCAGCTCACTTGGTAGAGTGCTTGCTTCACATGCACAAGGCCCTGGGTTCAATCCCCAGCCTACAAAGAAGAAACAAAAGTTGGCAGTAAGAAGCAGCTCAAAAGACCACGGGGTATGAGTGACAGAAAAACCACGTCCGACTGGGCACAGCCTTCACTAAGAGAAGCCAAGTGGAGACTTGGGGCTCTGCCTGCAGGTGTGGCCTGACCCGCCTGCCTGACCAGCTCAGGTGTCTGCTTCCTCTTCTCTCTTCTTTGATGGCCCCTCTCCTCACCAGACTCCCTGTGGTGGTCCCAGGGCCTTTTAAAATCACCATCGGACAGCCAAAGTCTCGGGGCTGCTGCGTGGGTGACAGCCCGGTCCTGAGCTCCCTCCCCGACCACTCTCTGGGCCTGTTCTGCTGAGCAGACCCTGAGCTGCCGACCTCAGGAGCAGGGTGGTGCTGGGCCTCTGGGGTGCTGTTGGGGAGGGCCCGTGACACCCGCGGGCGGACGCTGCGCCTGCCTGCTCCTCCTGAGCCACAGGCATTGCAGACCTGGGGCCACCAAGCAAGCGCCCGTGACTGGGGCCCAGGGGAGTCCCCGCCCATGCAGGGAGAGCACTGAGACCTGCACCGAGCCTGGGCCCAGGGGAGGGGCCAGCGAGGGACCCCCAAGTGCCTGGAGGGGACTGGGGGATGCTGGCAGGGCACACACCAGCCCCAGGTCCGTCCCCCCGAGCACCAAGAAGAAGGAAAGGAAAGGGGCCAGGGCTGGGGCTCGGTGGCAGAGCACTTGCCTCGCAGGTGTGTGAGGTGCTGGCTCAGGGCCTCAGCACCGCATGTGAATACACAGAGTCCATTTACAACTAAGAGGACAGTCTTAGAAAGGAGAAAGAAAGGGGCGAGTGCCGGGCGCGGGGGTGGCGCACGCCTGTAATCCCAGCACTCGGGAGGCTGAGGCAGGAGGATCGCGAATTCAAAGCCAGCCTCAGCAATGGCGAGGCACTTAGCAACTCAGTGAGACCCTGTCTCTAATAAAAATACTAAAAAGGGCTGGGGGGGGATGTGGGCCCAGTGGTGGAGTGCCCCTGAGTTCAATACCTGGTACCAAAAAAAAAAAAAAAAAAAAGAAAGGGGCGAGAGTCCCAGCAAGAGGGTGCTGGGGCCTGGGACGGGACGGAGCTGTCCCCAGCTCCTGGGCGCTTTCTCTGCTCTGCCTGCTGGGGGGGGTCCTCCCTCCTGGACTGCCAGCCAGAGCCCAGCCCTGGCCACACAGGGGGAAGGTGCTGGAGCCGGCCAGGGCTGGGAGCAGGCCCAGCTAGTCTGCCCCCCCACCGCCACCAACCCAGCCTCAGCACTAGCACACAGCCTCAGAGGACCATGACCACATGCCCTGTGTTACTGTCACCCAGCAGGACAGCACACACCCGGCCCTGGCCCTGGTCTCTGCACCTCCACCCAGCGGTGGCCTGGAGCTGAAGGCTGTGAGGGGAGAGGGCCTGCTGCCCTGCCTGCTGTGACCCCTGCCCACGCCTCGAGAAGGTGGGTCTCCTAGCGGGACACCAGAGCCCACCTCACCCAGCCCTGGCCCGGGAAGCAGGCGTCCTGCGCGCCACCTGGAGGCCGTGCCCAGACCCCCTCCCCGACCCTCAGCTGGGCTGCACGGCCAGCACCTTCCTCAGACAGGACTTTTACTTTGCAGGGCAAGGGGCTGTGGTGGGGTGGCCCTCAGTGGGTCCTGCTCCCGGGGCCCCTGGGGAGGGGAAGGGGGCGGCCCCAGTGCCTGCGGGTGACAGAGTCCATCCAGTCCGGGAACCTCGCCCCGGGGCGAAGGCGTCCGGTGGAGCCCAGAGCCGCAGCCCCCCATGAAGGGGTCGAGCCCTGGACCAGCCCGTCACAGACAGGGCCCACCAGAGTACCCCTGTGGAGGAGAGAGGTCAGGAGGCTGGACTGCGAGGCCCTCAGGGCTGGGAGGTGGCACAGGCCACGTGGGCGGGCAGGAGCTGGGCCACCCACAGAGCAGATGCCCGCCCCGCGGCGCAGCTCCAGTGTGCATATGTTGACACAGCGGCGGCAGCCGGATGTCACCACGGTCACACTGAGTTCCTTCAGGACGCCGGGCATCCGCTGGTTCGTGCCCGGCCTGCCCAGCCCATGGCCAGGCAGGGCGTTCCCGTTGCCCATGCTGCGATCCTGGGCCCGCAGCTGGGCCACCTGCACGTGGGCGTTGATGGTGGGCAGACCCACTGAGCTGCCGAGGACAGAGTGCAGGTGTCAGGTGGGCCAGGACACCCCCGCCCCGTGCTCCAGGGTCTCACAGAGTGGTGCCCCACCCCCGCGAGCTGCACCCCCACCCAGCCTCGGTGTCCCCAGCTACAGAGTGGGGCCACCACAGTAAACAGTAGGTGCTCAGTAAAGCACGCCCGTGCACAACGACAGACAAGCCCCAGCGAGCTGGGTGCCCCTGCCACCTGCCCCGGCCAGGGTTTGCTGAGGCCGCCCGGGCCATGCCCCTGTCCAGGGCGAGGCCGGGCAGCAGGTGGGCTGCCCTTCTGGGGCCAGGCCCGTCACCTCGCCCTGCGCCCTGGCACCTGCCCTGCGGGGTCACTGGAGAGTCACCATGTCATTCGGCAGCCGCGCGGCACCAGAGCCGTTCTGAAGACCCTCCACACGGAGAAGGTCTGCTGGGCGGGCTCGCACCCGCTGGCCGTGGGTGGCGCTAGTTCCTGCCGCCTCCAGCGAGGGGAGGGCGGGCGGGGGCTGCGCGTGGGCACGGGAGACCCGGGAGCCCAGCCCGGCCTCGCTGCCCGCCCCGGGTGGGACTCACAGCCGTTCGCACCGTGCACCCAGGACATGACCAAGTTCCCTGGCCATCAGGCTGCCCCACAGAAGTGGCCTCCCCGACTCTGTCGGGACACCATGAAGGGCCACTCCTGGGGCCGGGCTGGCCGCTGCCCGCCAGCTCCGAGGCCAGCACAGGGCCTGGAGACACATGGGGTGGGGCAGGAGTGAGCGGCCCTGGAGCCCTGCCACCTGGGCACTCTGCCTCCGGGCCCCACA